>KQ962145.1:0-13547 GCA_001563735.1 Leucoagaricus sp. SymC.cos | reverse complement strand
AGCAGGTTTGACTCTGAATGGAGATAGCACATCTTACAAAAATATCAATTATGATGTATGACACATTACTCTACAAGCACTCACCTACAGAGCAAATTCATCTTTGATAGCTCCAAGTCCAATGGTTCACATGATCAGAGTTGACTTATCTGCAGATCAGTCGAGTCTAGCATCAAAAAATTCTTAGCTTGAGAAATTGAATGACATTGGACAAGTATATACCAACAGCCCATTGGGCCAGCAGTCATCTGCACCAACATTTTTGATGCCACATGTTGCAAAGGTGCTTTGTGGAATGAATGGTGATCATGTCTCTAAGAAAAAGCATATGGCAGAACACCTATGAGAATGGAAGCTAGAAACTCTGAATGAGGAGCAGGGAAATAGATGTCTAGAGAAGTTGGAACTTTCTGAGGTTATCTGGCATCTTATAGAAGCATGACAGCAAAAAGTTGTCAAGATTGGGGGCATTGGGATTTGGGACAATTTATCAGAATACAAGTGGGCACAACATGAATTGGATCTAATTCAGGATCTAAAACAGCAGTTTGGAAAGGACAAATACAATCAACTTACTCCCAAGAAGAAGCATGATGTTGACCTGTTTATCTGGATAGGTTGTTGCATGCACAAGGATCAAAACAGTTTTGCAGGAGGTGTTAAAACTATCAGCACCTTCTGGGATGACAGAAAATTCACTCCACCAGTCCTACTTGCCAACAAGCAAAATACAGTGCTTCTTCGAAATCTTGTTGATCCACTGGATAGCACTCAGCCATTAACCAAAGTGAAACTTGCTGCAATTGCAGCCTCTGCTTGGGGAGGCCAGAAGACAGTAGCTATTTCAGGTGCTCTCTTCTGAAACAAAGACTCAAAGAAGGGACAGGGAGATAGCTATGCATACCATTTTTTGGAGGTCTGTAAGGCACGAGGGATTGTATTTCATGGCTTCCCAGATACCAACAACATTTATTTCAGTACCTATGCTCAAGCAGCAAGTGTCCTCCTAGTTCTCTGGCCAGAGTTCCTCAAGTTCCTTGAATTAATCAAATACAAGAAACAGAAAATTGGGTTCACTAATATCGAACTCAATCTTCAGAATGCCCTCCAAGACATTCTAACACTTACTGAACTAGCATGCTTTGTCCTGTATGCCCAAGCCATCACTCATCCATACATATGAGCTGTCCATGGCCCTGGAACAGTGTCAGTTAATGCCCTCGACCTGGGTGACCTGCATCATTCAGTATCCACATTTGTGGAGAGCATCATCCATGCACCTTCACTTCTTGTTTCTGTGACGGTTGACTATTCGAATGCAACTCTTGATGGACAACCCTGGGAGGATGCTACTGCAATTGATGCAGTATGCAAAATGCTCCCAAATCTCCCACATCTTTTGGAACTCATTGTTGAATTCTTCTGTGGTGCACTCAAAACATGGAAATGTTTCAGTGCAGAATTTGCCTGAGGGGGGTTAATTGATAGCCTGAGTGCTGAAGAGCGCTTTCGAGCTTTCATGCCATCAACCAATGACACAAACGAAGGGGCATTGGGTGCTTTCCATGTTCAGATACAAAAGACACCAACACTGAGCCAGCATCAGTACAATGCCTTGACTATATTCAATCGAAACAACACCCAAGTGTTCATGGACTCCATATTGCAGCAGCCTGAAGATCTTGTGTATTTGCAGAAGGAAGCAAGGAATATGGATACAAGAAAGTTGGAGAAGAAGCGGCGAGAGGAACTGGTTGCATACTCGAAACAGACCGCGGAATTACAGCACAAGAAAGAAATAGAGAAACAAACACAGGAAGCCCAGAATCGACAACACATTGCCGGCATCCCGCTTGTGTCCGATCTTCAGCAGATACCCACGCTGAAGTTGAAGGAACTTGACGAGCAGCTCGAGCTCCTACATGCCCTACAGCTCCCAGCACTAAACATCCCTTCTACTAAAGTAGCACGAGGCAAGAAGGCTGACAAACAGCTTCTGCTCGAGTCAGCCCTCAAGCATCTACAAGGAGCTTACTCACCTTGTGATCCAGCGGACCTGATATCGAGCACCAAAGCCTCTCTTCTTGCAGCAGGAAACCAGCGAAATGCGATTGTCAAAGGGTGGGAGGAAATTGAAGCTGAATCTTTGGGGAAGGAATGTGACTAGGATGGTCACTAAGGTGCTATATGTTCAGATACCGTTCCAATACCATAATCTACGTTACATCGAGGCTAAACGGGACAGTACTGGTGATTATGACCAGTCGAAATCTCATCTACAATATTGTCTCAACCGGTGACCATAATCTCGAGGCCTGATTGCTTAGTAAGCGACACGCATCAAAACCGGGAGTTGCCCACCACTGCTATGGACGACATGACCCTACTCCAAATAAGGGAGGCAAGTCACTGTGCCATGTTGCATGCTCTTATTCCGTCACAAGCAAGTTCTACCAAGATATTACATCTATCGCGCAACGAGGCGTCAGCGATTCGCCATGTCAATCCCGACATTTGATGAGATGCGACGACGCATGCTGCCAATCTGGCAAGAGGCGGATTACGCTCGGGACATCCTTTGGGCAGGAATTTTTGGTTCTGTAGCACGAAACCGCGCTCATACAACCTCTGATGTTGATATCCTCGTTGTTTTGAAAGAACACGAACGCTCTGGTGAACCTCTTGACCTTCGCGAAAGTGAGTTTCGGCTCTGCTACTCTAGCGTCGGACTTTTCGTCACACGCCTGTAGACCTTGCTGAAGCTTGTGGGCGCGAGATATCCCTCATGTTAATCTGGCAAGGACCAGACTGGGCATGGGGCCACGTCCGTCTTGAAGCACTACTTTCCAGCCGTACCGTTTACGGAAACCGTCAAGATGTCGAGCATCTTCGTCTTGAGGCAGTCTCCTTTCTTGAGGAAGGTTTGAAGAAGTTGGACCACATTTCTGAGGCGGTTGAGAACATAAAAAAAACCGTTGCCGCAGTACAAACATACGAGGTATGTAACCATTTGTTGATGGTTGTCATCATAAATTAACGCCGTCTAGAATTTTGTGGAACCTATACAAGCACATGCACGGGAGACTTGTTGCCGGGACCTTCGGACCATCCTCCAGTTGCTGGACATTCAACCTCTACATCATCCTATACGAACTATGATTCTTGTGACAGCGTTTGAATATGCTGATAAGATCCGAATTCTTTTGGATCAGAATCAGCTGAACCTTGCTACGGATGCGGCCCCGTTTTGGAGAGAGGTATGGGATCTCCTTCAGCCTTCGTCAATGAGTATGTGGGCTTTTGACTCTGGGTGTGTGATGGGAACACGAGCCTACATCCGGCATATGCTAGCTTCGAAAAGCCTTGCAGATAGATTCGAGGATGGGGGACAGGTTGATGATAGTATGTACAAGGAGATCCTTCGTTGATTATACATGAACAGATTGTGTCCGTGTTTTCGAGCAAGGAGGCATGACTAAAGATTTAACAATACATGTGCCATTCTGTATCCTTCTCTTTCAGGGATTTGGCACTCCATTGGCTTTGAGAGCAGCAATGATTGCACTCTCGATCTTTGGGACATCATTGTAAATGCTCTGCGCCAGCTCAGCCCACCTAATGGGTGCTGTGGTCCCATATTCATGGGCCAACCAGTTTCGTCGGGCAACTTGATCCTGCAGTTTATAATGGATGTCCGGAAAAGATTGAATAATTGGGTCGTTTGGCTTAACACCACGAATATTTTGAACAAGAGCCTGAAACTCGAATGCAACTGCCTTCCGGGCATTGTCAAGGTTTGTGTCTGGGAGATCTCCGGGAGAGGAAAATACCTAAACACGTATCAGCAGTCAGAATGGACCCTACATACAGAAGCAGAGATTGAACACACTTTTTGGGTTAAGCCCCTGGCTTGAGTCAGTTTATTGTTGACAGTGCGAATATTCCTTAGCGCTGACACGAGAGTAAATATTTGTGGGGAAACACCAGTCGCCATCTAGCCTGTGGAATACAATGAGCCATGTACACAGCAGAAGACCAACAGCAGACTCACTCCAAGTGCGCTTCTACCGGGTTCTGCAGAGTGGATTGCTGTAGCTGACTTTAAATACAAGTAATCCATTTCCCTCGACCGCTCTTTTTCCCCATCAGGATCAACAGCTGCAATGACAAATGGACCCGGACCGGTTGTGGATAGGGGGTTAGTGAGAGGGAGAGAACGGGGAGGGGTGGGAAATACACACCTTCGCGGTGTGGACAATTATGGGAAGTTGGGTGCTGTTTCGGGGGAGGATGACTTCGAGAAGGAATTTCGGGTTGAAGGTGATCTTTAGATTGGTTGGTATCTGTGTTGAATAGATCAGTATATCCGCTGTGGAGCTAGTGATGAGGAGAGCGTAAATGAGGTGATTTGGTGGAGTGGAGCAGGGACAGTGGCTTCGTGGGGGGGGGAGAGGAAGAGCGAGGGAGGATACCATATGAAACGATGAACAAGCTTGGTTCAGGGGCGAATTACTGTATATTGTGGGATCGTCGTTCACATCAGTGGTTCGTTTCGGATGTTAAATTGATCTTGAGACACCCACAGTGAGAATCATTCAAGGTACGAAGCTCGGAATTGGAATTCATTCATCCCATTGTGTATTATAATTACATAGGTGCCCGAGTACAATATGTGAATACCATTTTGAAGTAGGCTTTTTGAGAATTTGTGAAGATCGAAGACGGCGGTCCAGTCGGCAAGTGGGCAGCCGGTGATGGAGATGAATGAATTAATGACGAATTTTCATTGTTGTCATCTATTAGGAAGACGTGTTGGTGGAAGAACTTGGAGAAGGAGGCATGATAAGGTCCCAAAATTTCCTGGCAGTGAGCATTTCACATTCTCTCCTTCACATGTCGTCCTCAAATATAAACTCACTCTCACCTAGTAGCAGCCACAAATGAGTTCTCAATCATCATTTTGAGATTGTGATTATCCGGCCCGGGTTTGTTGGGGTCGGAGAAGATGGAGTTCATCTGATACGTTTAGGAAGCTCAGTTCTTGGTGGGGGGGAGAGGGAGGGATACACTGGGCTGGTGAGTCGATACGACAGCCGTATTTTTGAAAACATACTGAAATGTTATCAAAGATTCCGACCTTATTATGATTATATTGGATATTCATCGTGATTATCATGATAAATTTTCAATAAGCCATGTGGGGTATTGACTCGCCGGCCTAGTGGATAGGGGTGGAGTTAGGGGAGTTTATGGATAGACTTTTTCTGGACGGGTCTCCGACGGTGATTCTGTACACACGATCGAGCTGTCACAAACGTTCTAATGAGTTTCCGGCGTGATGTCGAACAGAATGTTTACACCGTCTAGGCCACACACCTTACCGTCAGCAGGTAACACACCTAAAGAAAACTGCTTCTCTTCTTTAAACGATCCCAAGACATGAGTGTCCAATCCACATTTCTCGATAGCGGAACCAAGTAAATGACTTAGATTGTCGTCATTTAAGGTCCTCCACATTGTGTGATGGTTATTGGATCGCTTATTTTTGGTACGTCGGTAAAATTGATTTTGAAGGAGGGTTTTGGTTGATTAGTGAGCGCAAGACCGATTGTGGAAGAATTGTAGATGGATTGGTTGTGGAAGAGGGTGAAGGGTCGGCCGGTTATAAAGTGTGTGGATGGAGGCGAGAAATCCTAGCTAGTTGGTATTAGTTGAAGTTGTTTGTTCGGAAAAAGAGAGGAAGGAGATTTTTGTCTGGCTCTGGTGACTCCTAGTAGATGGTGGAACGAGGAGAGGAGACCCTCGTGCTCCAAGCCTCAAGTCGCTCAGGTATAGAAACCCATTAAGCTACGAAGGGCCTAGTAGATGGTGGAACGAGGAGAGGAGACCCTTGGGTTTCAAGCCTCAAACCGCTCAGGTATGGAAACCGAGTGTGGATCCAAGGTCAATAAACCAATTTACTCATCAGAACGCATAAAAGACTCTAATGATCATAATTTCTCAGGTAACGAAACAACTTTGCTACCCTCCAAAAGTTCTTTTCAAGAGACACGCCTTCATTTAACGAGTGTTCCTTCTGCTCCTCATTCTCATCCTTCCTCCTAAACGGCTCCGGAATCCTAAAACTATTTTATAAGTCCCACCTCAATAAAATATACTAAGGGCTGGAGACAAATACGCGAATAAGCATCAAACAAGAGGTAGCAGGCGGCGGCAATCAAGTCCGAGTCATTGTTGGTAATCTCTAAGGGCTGGAGACAAATACGCGAATAAGCATCAAACAAGAGGTAGCAGACGGCGGCAATCAAGACCAAGACCAGCTGGTTGCAGAAATGAGCTTTGAGATCCAAGTGGCGTTAAACAGCACATACTTGAATAGAAAGTGCCTTGTCCGTTTTGAATGCCATCCAGGAAGCTAGGCTGATCGGAGGACGAGAAAGGGAAGAGTTTCTTTGTGGTGGCGGAGGGCTTCACTGTGAGCCAGGGCATTGGAGTGGGAGCAGGGAAGAGAATGAGAGAGAAGGAGGGTCAGCGGAGGCTTACATTGAAAGCTAGTTTATTAGCTGCAATGGTGGTGTCCTGTGCATACGTAGCGGTTCACTAGAAACAGGATCAAATTTAAGAGTTTGAACTTCGTTTTTGCTGCTCTTTTATATTCACCGTCTTACTTGGAGGTGCATTTTATACCATTTACTTTGTAACGGAAAATTCCCGCAAGAAATAGAGAAGACACCGAGTCCCATATGGAATGAAGAACGAGTTTTGCTCAGGGGCATATAGCCAAGAATTATGTTGCGGAAACATCGTTCACATCAGTGATTTGTTTCGGACACGGATTCTAATGATTGAATCAATCTTGAGACACCCACGTGAGGAATCTTCCAAGGTACATACGAAGTTCGAAATTCGAATTGAGTCGTCGTTGGTGAATTATATTTAGATGCCCGAGTACAATACATGAATTCTATTTTGAAGTGAGCTTTTGAGAACATTTGTGAATAGTGAAGACGGCAGACCGTTCGGGGAGGGAGTGATTGGCGATTTTGGGAATAGATTAATCACAAGTTGTTTTCGTCTAGGAGGAAGGCGTCGTGGTAGAGGAATAACTTGAAGAAGGCAACAATAATGACCCAAAACTCCCTGGCAGCGAACATTTTACATTCTCCCCTTCACATGTCTCTCTCTCAAATATAAACCCACTTTCACTAGCAGCCACGAATGAATTTTCAATCATCATGTCAAAACCCTGATCCTCCGGGGATTGTTGGAATTGGAGGAGATGGAGTTCGTCTGATACAGTTAGGGAGTTAAGTTGTCGGTTGGAGGGAGAGGGAAAGGTGAGGTTGAGATGGAAGGATGGGATTGCGGTGGAAGGTCAGTGGAGGAAGATTGCTTGTGTGCCTGGCAAAGGTGCAAGTGGAGAGTCTATGGATAGACTTCCTCTGGATGGGTCTCCGGCGGTGATTCTATGCAAACAGTCCAGCTATAAAAGTTTGCAAGTTTTTGCCGTGACACCGAGTGAATTGTGTACATACGTTTCCATCAGCAGATAATGTACCTAAGGAGAATTGCTCCTCTTCTTTAAATGATCCAGAAACATGTGTATCCAATCCAGATTTCCTGATAGCAGAAATGAGCAGCTAACTTGGATTGTCGTCGTTCAAAGCGTTGATCATGCTCCCTTCACATTTGGTGATTGTCATTGGATTGCTTAGTTTTCGTACGTCGAGAAAGTTGATTTTGAATGAAGGTTTTAGCTAATGCAAGCCGGTTAGCGCGAGGCCGATTGCGCCAGAGCTGTAGATGGAGTTATTGTGGAAGAGGGTGACCGGTTGGCCGGTTATGAAGGGCGTGGATGAGGCGAGGAGTCCTAGCTAGATGGTGTTAGCTAAGGGTGGATGGAGGAAGGAGATAGTGATCTGACTTTCGTGACACTACGTAGATGGTGGAATGAGGAGAGGAGAGCTTCCGGCTTCAAGTCGCTGAGGTATATGGTTCCATTAAGTTGCGAAGGACCGTGAAACCAGTCAATAGGTCAATTTGCTCAAGATTCGCAAAGAACACTCACTCCAATGACCACAATTCTTCTGGTAACAAAGCACCTTTACCTCCGTCCCAAATTTCCTCCCAAGAAACACCCTTGTTCAACGAATACTCCTTCCTCTTTTCTTCCCCTTCCTTTCTCCTAAACGCGTGCCACCTACCAACTTGTGCTTCCTCTCGCCCTGGAATAGTCTACCGGAACGTTTTCACGTTCTTTGAGTCCCATACCCCAACAGAAAGAGATAAAATATCATTGTCAATGCTCTTCCAGTTGATACATGTACTTCCAAGACGGCCAGAGAGACAACCGATTGTACGTGTATTGTCAAAGTTCTGAACGAGTCCGTTCACTGCTTTTCCTAGATGCTGTGTATCGGTAAAGTTGGCAGAGTGCGAAGAGGGGAGTTAAATCGTGTCCAGTATATTGTCTTGAGGGAACCCGAATTCTGTCCAGGGGCGAGCAGGTAAGCGGGATAAGTATGTGGAGAGATGGAGGACCGTAAGTCGGTGAAGTCGGCACCAGTTGAATTCAATTTTTGAAATTCGGGTGAGATTATACTCTCAGTATATCTTGCCAACAAGTTTTATAAACGCTACCGACTCAAAAAACACGGCATTGGCAAGGGTGGTACTGTGACACGAGAGTGATGGTGGTCACTGCCGAGGCACACAAAACTCAAGTCGAAACGAGATGACCGTTCACTGGTATCGTATTTGAAAGAGTCCTCGTCCGAATGTACATGAGAGCCTTCGCCATATGTATTTACAGCACCTGGTTTTCAAACAAACGTTAAACAGCTCCGCGTTACTCCCGAAATCGCTGAACGTCTGAAGCGAGGGGAATACGTCAGCTCAGAAGCAATAGCTGAAGCTGTCGCTCGAGCTGAGGAAGAAGCGAAGAAACAACCTCCTCCGCAAGGTGTCATTGAGATTGATTTACGACTGCAGGCTTTGTCATCCCAGCAATCCAAGGGACAGGAGGTTAGCACGAATGAATGGTTACCCAAGAATTTGACAAATCCCAAGAAGAGAGCAAAAGGAAAGCGTCGATGAGTTGACGATATCTTGTGAGTATTCACTTCCGCTAAGAGGTCGGGGTAGGCTGCTGATGATACATATATGACAGATTTATACATACTATGTATATATCATACTATAATCTATCGTTATCATCAGGATACTCGCTATTCCTATCATCCACCCATCTTCTCGACGAGCTCTACTTGAACGTATGAGACTGGTTTCCACCTTTGAACTCACTGTACGCTTTCGGCGGTGCGGGGAAATCTCCAAAGAACTGTCCACCTGGAGCACGATGAGCTCAGACTCTTTGAGGAACAAAGAAGAAACATAACTCACCTTTACTCTTTTTCTGTTTCTTTTTTATTGGTTTCCTTGTGCCACCACCTACGCCTTCACCCTCACCAGTATCAGGATTATCGTCCAAAATATTCGGTACACTCGCGAAATCGAATGCTGCCTTTTCCTCTGCATCTCCTTCGGGTGTTCCCTCGGGCTTCTTTGCGAAAGTGTTCTTCGTCCTCTTCCTCTTTTTCGTCTTGGAAGTTTGTCCAGCGACAATAATCGTATCTTTTTCTTTTTCTTCCACCACCTGAGTGGCGGTAGTTTGACGTTGTGCAGCGGGTACGAACGGGATTTCGATTTGCATTCCTGTTGCGTCTTCTAGCACTGCCTCTGTTGTGGCCATCGTTGTGCTCTCCTTCGTCTCTGACACCTCGACCGTTTTTGAAATCGTTGTGACCTATGATGATATGAGTATATGCGTTCTCAAGTGGGGTCCTATGTAGCATAGATCACGTACCTTAGGCACCGTAGGCGCGATAACCAATGTACTGTTGATCCGCTTTACCAGGTCCTGGAACCGACTTGACCCGCTAATACTGATGTCAGCAGAGGCCAAAGGTTGACTTCGTTTGGTATTGACGAGATCCCCGAACAGAGAGCTCCTAGCCAAGGTATAGCTGTTGCTCTTCGACGCGTCGGAGGAAGGTGCGGAGGTGGGAGTCTGAGCGTTCTTCCCGAAGAGTGAGGAAGATGTTTGAATCATTTCATTTGTCTTTTCTGATCCTGTATAGGTGTGTTTAGTGTAAGGGTGGTATGAGGAAGAAGAATCGACCCACCCCACAATTTATCACTCTCGCGTACACTCCTGGCGACATTCGCGGTCTGCCCAACTTCTGGTTGCTTCACCTCTTCTCGAGTCCCTACCATCGTCTCATCTTTCTGCCCATCCACAACATTTTCACCCTTCTTCATTCCTTCGTCCTTCCCTAAGGCCTTCTTAACACACTCCGTAATGACATCCAACAGCTCTTTTGCTTTCGCCTTAACAACGCTCGACACGTGTCCTCCTAATACTCGTAAAAGCGCAGACAAATCTGCGGGAGGAGATTCTGCAATTCGGAAAAGGTATTGGTTAGGTAAAATGTATCGTGTAGATTCGTCTTCTTCTCTAGCGACTTTTTCACGCCACCAGTGGATGGATTTGTATACTTCTTTTTGCATCGTTTGGATTTGTGATCCGGTTTGTACATTTGAGGATGAAGGTTGGGGCGTTGTGACGGGGGGGTTGAACGAGGCGGTGAAGAAAGGTTTATTCCATTTTTTGGCGAGGGTGTCCCAACCTGTTGGACCGCTCCCGTGAAGATGGTCGTATGCTTCTTTTGAGAATACACGAAGACACGTTTCGGAGGATCGTGCGAGGACGTGGTTGATCAACCGGTGTGCGGGGTTGGTAGATGCTTTTGAAGTAGATGGGGGTGTACATATTACGGGCGCGTTTGTGTTCGTGGTCGTGTTTGAGGTGGTGGTAGTGGGAGGGGAAGAGGAACGAGAACGGGATGTTGCACGGTCTATGAGCGCGTTGCGGAGGTTATCGTATATGAAGAGGAGGAAATGTGTGTCTGCGCGAGCGTATTCTAACAGTTCGTCTGGGAGAGGTCTGGGGAAGGGTTTAGCTGTTCGTGATGAGTGGGAGGTAGGTGGAGGTAGGACGTACCGGATCCGCCAGTCTGCGAGTTGGTACCGTTTGTCTGGGGTATAATCACAGTACATCTCTAGAAGATTCGCCAGTCCGTGCCTTGGGAAATCTACACCGAAACACCGTCAAAACATGCGATTCGAATGATAGAAATGGGAAGGAGACGCACCAAGCAACTTGCTCGCATGAAACGTATCAAAAAGATTCACAACATAAATCCCGAAATCCTGCTGCAACCAAACAACATCGCTCTCTGCTCCATGAAAAACTTTAACAATGTTCTCATCCGTAAACACTTCATTCAGACATTCCATCTCGCCTCTTAACTCTATGCAGTCGATTATAAAATCTTCGGATCGAATGCTTATTTGCATTAGGCAGAGAAAACCGAGGTAGGAACGGTAACTATGATGTTCGAGATCAACGGCAAATTCGGTTGAGGAGCGGAGTTTTTCGAGGAGGGAGTGCAGGGCGGTGGGGGTGGAGATCCACGTGGGGGTTGTTGAGGAGAGGGTGCTGGGAGGTGTTGGGGAGGAGGTGGAGGTGTAAACGTGTTGGGGGTAGGTTATGTGGTTGATTTCGTAGCGGTATGGGTGATTGGCACTGTAAGAAGGAAGGGGGGAAAAATCAAGAAGAGGGTGAAATGAAAGCGGATGGATCGTACACGAGCTTCGAACCACCGTCCATGTTAACGTCCTCGTCTGCATTGGTATAAACGTGTCCCAAGGGTACTTTCGCGTTGTATTTATGAGAAAGTGAAGGGTACCATGGTGTGTCACTATTATCCGGTTTGCGCTTGAACTTGAGTTGGGGTTTCGCGAGATATGTAGCGTGATGTATCGACGAGTCTAAGGCGCCCTTAGAGGTAATCACTTTCTGTGAAACATCAGCTCAATTGCACGTATAAATGAAGGAAGAGAAAAAACCCACTCGTTTTTGCGACACGTTCGTTACTGCAGTCCGATTAATGGCAATTGCAGGAGTCTTATTCCGACCTAACACTTGATCCAGACACGAATCCTAGAATCTCGTCAGTTCAAGGCATAGAAGTTCCAGTAGAGCACGCACGGTCCGTTCAAACAACTGGTCCATTACATCCACAACCAACGAATGAAAATCATCAACCACATCATCTTTATCCTCCAATAACCTCGTCTTTCCCTTTCCTTTCCCTTTCCCTCTCACCTTCTCCTCTCCACCACTAATCCCACCGACGGATACTGAAAACTCTAGCAACCTATTCGTAAGTGCTAACGCTCGAGAGGAAATGTTGTCAATATTTTGTGCGACGGCATTGTCGAGTGAACGATAGAAATTGATGTCGGAAGGGAGAGCTGCGGCGGTTCGAGTGGCTTTTAATGCGGTGGTTTGAAGTTTGGAGTGGTAGTCATTGAAAGAGGAGGAGGACAGGGGTGAGGAGGAGGAGGAGGAGGAAGAGGAGGAAGGGCTTGGGTTTGGACCCGGGCCTTGCGCCATGCTCGATGGGGGCGGAGGACGAAACCAAAAAATGAAATCTCGAATTTATGTGTCACGTGACAGTCTACATTCGGCTCGTACTGGAGTAAGCAAATATTGTATACTTGCGGGGACGGGCCGCTGCTATGCACGGCAGATACGAGTCTTTTAGAAGGAATGCTCTTCTATTTAGCTTGAAGTTCAGACCATTTCGCAAGTCGAAATTTAAAGCAGCTACCGTTTGGATGATAAATGATTGTCATACATTGTTGCATACAAGGATATAACACTACCACACGTCGAAAATAGAGGGAACAGAGAGAACATACACACATAAGGGGTGAGTCTACGTGCCGGTTGGCTAACAGTGCAACGGGATACCTCCGACAGATCTCTCCCTCAATCCGCCTGGTACAAACCCGCCAGGGAATTGACTCGTGTCTCCATACAACTCCACAAAAACTACAGACAATGCAACAGTGGCCACAGCAGAAGCGCACTGATCACCAAGACAAATAACAGACGAAGACTGGCCAGATATATGGTGTGGGTCACTTAGACGCCGCTAGTTTTGTGCAAGTGCCAATTGGGCTGCGACCTGGACCATAAATAAATAATATAAAAAATAAAATAAAATAAAAATCATTGTCTTTTTTTTTATTTTTTTTTATTTTTTTTTTAATTCGACAGTTTATTACGTGGTGCTTGATTGCAGTCCATGCCTAACTAAGTACAAGACTAAGCTAGGAAAATCCAAAACAAACACTAACTAAATACTCATATGACCAGAGCATATGTACTGAAACTACCAGAATCACTAGGAAACAGCAGTACTATCAGAAAAAGAAAAATGAGACTAAGAGACAACAAGACAGACAACAAGACTAAGAGACAAAGAAATAGAGACAAGGCAAAAATTGTCTACAGGTCAAGTGAAATTACTTACCAGCACCATACAATGATTGATTGGATCTAGTGCCTGTCTAGGGGGTCCCTTGCAGGTAACCCTTACACTTATGTGTGACATGGAATCAACTTGAGCCAGAAC
>KQ962144.1:56068-116408 GCA_001563735.1 Leucoagaricus sp. SymC.cos | reverse complement strand
TTGGCTGTGGTGCTCTCCCTTGCAGCTTGTCATTTGGCTGGTCCTGAAAGTTGCAGCTATTGAGCCCACTCAGTATATGCATCTAGACAAGCTCCATCACCATCATATATTGCTGTTGGCCTAGTGAGATTGCAAGGAAGTGTTTTTCGAATGAGATGGGCATTATGAAGGGCGTGTAAATTCACAATATATTTCAGATTAGCATCATTTGAAGCAGTTGATGCACTATTGCTGAAATCCAGTTCGTGTTGGACATTGAATGAGAATTGTATGATCTGGAAAGGGAAAATTTGCCCTGACCCTCCTAATAAAAAACAAGCTTACCTTTGATGGCACAATGTCAATGAAGTCTGCTATTGACAATACAGGCATGTTGAGATGAGGATGCCTGAAGGGGGACAAATTGTAATGAGTGATCAATATAATTCTGGCTGTACTCTCATCTGATGTGCCAGAGGGAACCAAAATTTTGCATATCCTTCCTGTGAAGACCTGATCCTGTTATCATCATTCTAAGTCATGAAATAAATAGAAAAAACCCAAGAAGTCATACCTCGACTCCAAACTGATATAAGACCCACAAAAGGAGTTTACATTTATCATCTGATTGAGCTATCAGATGATTACACTGAATGAAATCATGACCTCATGCAGATTCCACTATGCTCTCATGAAATACCACTTCACCATGCAAACTGTTGGTGTATGTGGAGAGCTTGGCACATTTTTGAGCCATCTTTGGCACCTTCTCAATGGTTCCTATTGCTTATTTGTGAGTGTTAAGTTGGATATAGATTTACTGGCAGAGGTGACTCACCTGGTAGTTTGAATTCTGTGGAGCTGAGTTCCAAGCGATGCCATAAGTGATGATCATTTTTGAAGTGCTCAATAACCCCTTTCCCTGCACAAACATATGTGCCATCCTCAGACTTCCACCATCTACTACTGATGAGGTGTTTGATTTTCTCCATCCCAGCCAGTGTCTCCACAATGTCTCAACTTGGTGACTGGTGATTTGAAAGCACACTACAGGTTCAGAAAATGCTATTCCATCCTTCAAAAGTCTCAGTGGAATATAAGACAGCAGGCCCAAATCATGTGATATCCCTCTGTAAATATTTCAGTAAATGGAGTTTATACTTGTACAAAATATATGCTGGGTCAAAGGCACCCCAGCAGTCCAAAACATTATCAACAGTGATATCAAGATCATGCTAATTTTCATCAGTTCATAAGTGAAAGTTAGGAATATCACATAATATTGATCACACACAAGGTAAGTCTCCATGTTCTTGATTTCTGGAAACCAGAGAAGTGCACCAAGCTCTCCATTGGCTTTCCAGAGGTTAAAGAGCTTTCTCTCAGAATCTGAAGCTGGCAGTAGGCAAAAAACTGCCAGCTGTTGAAGTAACTTCAATTGATGACCAATGAGCAAGTTTTTGAACTAAAGGATGTAACTGGGGCAGAACGAGCCAAATACTGTAAGACTATCAATAGAAACCTTCAAGAGTCTATCTTCGAACTCAGCATCCTTCTTTGAATTCTATTTCTTGCTGGTTTTCACCCAGATATATTTGTCAATTCTGAGTAAGATCATGTGTAGAATTTTGCAGGGAGTATCAGTATGGGAATCAACATCTGTAGTCAGATATTGACAATTGTCAGTCTATTCAAAAATCAGAGTCAGTTTAAAGCATAGAGTGCTTACCAGGGATATCAAAAAGAATATTATAATGATCTCCACCATAAAATGTATGCCTAAAAGCTGAGAGAACATCATTCAATGCCTTCTAATATTTTTTAAGTTAATGACTCCAAGGAGATACTCATGAGAATCTTCTGGTAATTGAGCATAGTGCTCTGGTAGTTGAGTGAACAGCCATTTCAGGACATCATCCTGTATTTCAGCTTTGATTGTGTCCTTTATCTGTTTTTGCTTTTTCTTGTTGGTTGTCTCGCTCAGACAGGAGTCCCTTGTCACTTCAAGTTCAATATGAGCATGTTGTTCATTATTAGACCTTTTGAGTAGTTGAGAAATCCAAAGTGATGCAATACAATCTTTTACACCATTTTCAGTCACAAGCCTGTCAACTGCACTCTGAATACCCATTGCTGCTGCTTGCAACTGTTTAATGATGATTTCAACAGTTTTATTTGGATTGCATGCCAATGGGATCTGAAAGTGGATAGTGCTTATCAGCTGATGCTCTATCACATAAATTGATTGATGTCTCACTTGGTAAAGTGCATGGTAACCCACATCTGATTCTCTTTCTTCCTTTGTTCCACCTCACTCATCAGAACAACGCCACCACTGTGAATTCTGGCCAGTGTTGTCTGCCAGCTCAGCTTACATTGGATTATCTCCTGAGAAAAGGTGCACATAAAGCTGGAATATGATTTCCTAATGAAGCTGACAATCAAAGGCTTTGTGCCATTTGTCCTTGTGTCTATAGCTGTCCTCAATTCTCCTTTGCTCAAAATCAAGGCCAAATGAAGAACTTACAGGCTCATGACAAATGCATCAAACTGGTCTAGTGCTGATGCATGTGGTGACATTGAGGAGAAGTGAATAAAGTATTCTTGAGCACGAACACAATGGGGAACATTCGCACTTGTGAAATACAAGTTCATGTGAGCATTATATTGCTTGCTTCAATTTCCAGATACATCATCTGACCAGGGGAGGACTCGAATGCAAAATGCTGGCTGACCATTTGCAATCTCACAAACTTTGTGTGGCATGGAGTCTGGCTCAACACCAAGATTCACAAGCCTTGCACACCTTGATTTCAGCAAAGAATGTTAAGCAGACATTGAGTGGTACTTTATATTTTAAAAGCTGCACTCACCTTTAACAGTTAGGTTTGGAAATTCAGCCTTCAAGTCCAGATAATTTTGCCAGAGTTCTGAGCATGGTATGTACATCCTTTCTGGATCCTGCAGTTCTAACAACCCCTCACTGGCTTTGCTCAGGAAAATGGCTTGTGTATGCTCCTTTCCTTGATAGACCACCCACCACAGAGGCAAAATCATTTGCCCATTTCACAGCTGAGCTATCTCCTTGATGTAGAAATGTCAGTGAGGGCTTCTCTCCCAATCTGCCCACATCAGAGATAGATGATCATCCAGAATTTCAGATACATATTTCTCTGCTTGCCAGAATTCACCTATAACACTTGTCATCTGAGGATAAATGTGTAAATGTTTTCATACAAAGGGGTTTGCCCACTCCTTTGACAGAGTGAGTGAAACAGCACTATCAATTCAGTTAGAGCTGAATACTCACCATACAAACACTATCAACAGGATTATTTGCAAAAAACTCTGTCCCATTGACTGACAGATGTTTCTCGGAGCTGAGAAGTCCTGCCATTCTCTTGTTTTGTATCTTGCAAAGTGCATAAAATGATGGTACGTCATGGGTTCCATATTGCTTCATCACCCAGATTACTACCTTCATCTAATCATCAGACAGTCAGAGTCAAGGCATGTTATCAAGAAGATCTAAGAAGAACATGGTTCTCGATGAGTAAGGAAACCAGCACAGGTCATTGTGCTCATCAGAGTCAGTGTCATTTTCATCTGCATGTAGTTCAGCTAACAACTCCAAATTAACAGAAGTGATTTGCACAAACCAGCATACAAGGTCTTGAAGTCCTCAAAATCATTGAGTTCATTGTTGGGTTCATACATTGAGACCAGCTCCCCTTGGAGATGCTTTATCAGCTTCTCACAGACAGCTGTTGCACCACCATTGACTTGATTTCCAGCTGTCAATTTCAAATCTCCATTACTGAACAACTCACAAAAGTAAGTGTCACTATGATTGTAAGCATTGTTGCTCATCCATTCTGAGTCTATTTGCATTGACATTGACTCATCCAAGAAGTGGCTTGTGGCTTTTCAATGGAGAAATGATTCAACAGTGCAATGAGACAAGCATGGTGGGTTATTGGGTGGTGATTCATTTGTCTTAGATTCTGATAATGTCTCAAGTACAGATTTAGCCACAACATCTTGCAGATTAATTGTAACAGCAGCAGCATATTTTGCCATTGCTTGCTGGTGTGTCTTTGAGATTTTGTGTCAGTGCTTTGCTTTTGGCTCAAAATGTTTGTGCACAGTGAGTGAATATTTTGTGCACATTTTACACTCAATCTTTTTTGTACCTGGCACCTCAAAAAAAACTGAAGATTTGTGTCAATATAGTGCATGAACACACTAGAATTAATGCACTATCTTCATTCTCATGTGTTCTCTGAGGAGCCATTGCCAACGAATGAAATGCATCTAATTGTGCTAAGTTCAAGGCAGTTATGTGGCACATGTGATGACATGCAGTATTTAAATACAGTTCAGCAAACTTAAGTTTTTGCCACACACTACCACCATGTCCATCAGCTATGATACCTTCATGAAAGGCCCAACTCATCAGGACTCCCAGTCTCAGTCTCTTGGTGACTCTGAGACCTCAAATGGGTCAGATGGCAGTTCAGGTGCTGCAGTGTCATGTGGCAGTAGAGATAACAACTTGAACGATTTCAGGTTGTCACCTACAAGTTTTTCTAATGAGCCTCTGGCTCCAACCACCACTCCTTCAACTCAGCCTTCTGCTCTTTCAACTCAGCCTTCCATTCTTTCAACTCAACCACCTACTCTTTCAACTGAGCTTTCTCCCAAAGGGGCACCATCTCACAAGTGAAAAGCAATATCTGCACCTATTGAGGACCTCAAGCAAATTGCCCAAGCTGTTGGTCATCAGGAAAAACTGATGAAGCCCAGCCAAAATGACCTCAATGTCATGGCGTCAAGCTGTGTAAGTTGTTTTTACTTTTACTATGGCTTACACTAATGCTTTCACAAGATGAGTGTAGCCAAGCATCAAATTCACATAGCAGCCATTATCCTTGGTGTTTGTGACTAGCTCATGACTGCTGAACTCAATCTGAATATGAAGCCTGTCTTTGTGATTCCCAGTACAATGAAGGTGAATTCTGAGACCCTCATGTTATGTGATGTGTACTTCACCATCTTACAGGAGTTTATTGATCAGCAGTCTTTTGTGGTTCTACTGAACCCTATGCTTGCCCACTATACTGACCAAGAGGAACAGAGCACTCCAGGAGTGCCTTCTCTTAAGATCCCTGAGCCAGGCCCTAAGGAGATTATATGGGTTTGTTGTTCCTTTCACTCATAAATTTTTATGTTCTTATCAATATTATGCTTTAGCAAATGGTGCAGCAAAATCCTCACATCGAGTTTGAACCAAGCATGAAGAATGACTCTGTGAAGAGGAAGGCCATCATTTTACATATTGGTAACAAGCTCAACCAACATTGTTACTCCATCAAGAGCAAGGTATGTCAAATCAGCATTGCCTGAACTTTAATATTAACTTTCTTTCTCAGATCAATGAATCCATTGTCTTTAAGAAGAACCCCTAAGCTTCAAAGCAAAATATCTTGGAACTCACTCAAAATGTCATCAATATTCTCAAGTCTGCTCGACTCAAAGTGACATATGGCAGATGTGCCTGAGTTACCTTTCTGGTAAGTTGTATTTCTTCAATTCCTTTGATGTTGGCTTATCATGCTTCTTAGAGGAATGCATATCAGTTGGTTCAGAGTGACAAGAATCTCTCGCCAAATTACTGGTCTATTATAGACTCTAAGCTCAACAAGGCAAGGGCAATGTCTGCTGAAGAGCAGAATGAGTAAGTTATTTCATCTCCATACAGCCATAGCATAGACTGCTTGTTGTTTACAGTTTCTTAGCTGAAATCCTCACTTGTGACCTTTTCGACTTTGGAGAGCCTGAAGAGCTCAAGGCATTGAGGGAGGACCACTTCTCTCTTGTTTCTGAGGTACAGGAGGCTGGTGATTATGAGTTGGATGTCAGCCAGGAGATCTAATTACTTGTTCTAAGTCGTTCATTCTATATACCCAATTTGCGATGATTTTACAATATTTTACAATTATTTTTGTTCTGAGTCATTCATTCTATATACCCAATTTGCGATAATTTTATGAGATATTTTAAATGGAATGTGACCATTGCCATCATATAATATGAACAGTTTGAAAATCCAACAAATCCAGGACAAACAGTATCAGATTGCAAATGATCTTGAAGGAATTAATTTCAACTCAAGCTCCAGAGAATACTTTTATCAACAGTTATTATGTTCTGAAGTATGATCTCAGTTTGAGGACAACACTCTCATGTACTTTCAAGAGGGCTGTCAAATGAGGCTCATTTGATATTCATATTCACTTGAGGATAGAGCTCTAGCATGGCAGAGGGCTAACAATTTGGTAATTGTGCTAAATCTGATGTTTACAAGAGCTTAGATCTGAGTGGGCATGTACTCTATGCTGACATGCTCGGTTGCACCTTAGTGTCTCCATGTCTCCACTTCCACCTGTTCCAGTTGCTCCATCTCATGTGCCAGTAAGTGACTTTGATTGACTATAAAATTTTGTTTTTCTTGTCTTTTTCTTTTTTCATCAATAATATTGCCATCTCTTTTATGTTTCTGATAGTTTTGATACTCTCAATCTTGCTCATTTCAAGCTTTATCATTGTTTTGATTTCTGTAGATATGGACTTTCCTAGCTAGTGTTTGTATGCAGTTAGGTGCAGACTGCAATTGAGCACTGCATAATAAATTGTTGATTTAAAAAAAAAAAAAAAAAGGCATCTTGGCTTTGGCCTTGTTCTTTGAGGTCTTCAAGAAGCCCAAAGCACTAGTGTAGAGACAAGAAGTAAGCATGGAATCAGGGTGAGAAGGGGGCCCAGACAAGCCAAAACTCTTAGCATCATTAGAAGCTTGGTTTAGGAGAGTGATCATCTATGAGTGAGACTTGTAAGCAGCTTTGAGATGCTGAATGAGATCATTAGTTGCTCAACAGACTACCAGCAGCAGTCTCCAGACCTTGAATAAAAAGGTTTGGGTTGGTCAAGAGTCCTGTTTTGATAAGAAATTGGGAGTCATTGGCCTCAAGCATACAGTGAATATCATAGAGGAGGTTCATGAGCTAAAGACAGTATTGCTTGACTGAGTAGGAAAGACTTTGTTGCATGAACTGAATTTGGACATGAGTAGCAGCAAGAGTCTGGAGACAACAAGCAAAATCTATAGGAAACAAAAATAAAGAATAATAAGAAAAATATTTAGCTAAACACATAGTCACTTACCTGGAAAACCTCCAATGGCCACACAATAGAGTTCAGTATTGTGGGTAAAAAGTGTCATGTTGGGAGTAGCAAAAGTGTACCTCCTGTAACTGTCAGAGGCATACTTAGCACAGGACTGCCCAGGAAGATGTCAAGTATATTTGTGGCTAACTTTGATGTACCAGAGGTACTTGGTGCTCTGTTCCAGCTAAATAAATAGAGAATACAAATTAAAATAGGAAAAATATATGAAGAAGGTCTACTTGCCTTGTGGATGTCAGGAAGGATGAATAACTTCTTCAAAATGTCCAACAGGACTGAAGAAGTAGTGTCTACACACACATTAATTTCATAAATAGACTTAGCAGCTAAAATGAATAAATAATCAGTCAGCTAAGAATTGACAAAAAAGCACAAAGGAAATAAAACCTGCAGTTCACCCAAATAGTTGAGCCACAAATTTTGTGAGGTACCTTCTTGCAATCATCCTTAGTCAATGGGGGTATTCTGATTAAAGCTGGAGGTAAAGCAGTGGACTCATCAGTAGAATAGTCTTCAATGAGCATCTTTGATGAGGAGGCTTTCATAGTTGTAGTCTTGGAAGGAGCTGAAGCAGACCTCAAGACACAAGACAACTTAAATACTATAACAGGAACAGGAAGACTCTTTGGGGCCTTCAACTTCTTAGAAGATTTGCAAGACTTTGACTTCTTTACAGTACACACCCATCCAGCCCTAATAGTTACACAACCTTCAGGGAGTCTGAGTATAAAAAGATTATTATGAGATGATGGTAATCTGAGATTGATAAATAGTAAATTCTATTAAAGCTATCTGATGATGCAATAAACCTCTCTCTGACTTTATTTTGATGTTATTCTAAGAGTTAGAAATTTTTTTAGACCTGATAATAACTTTATAATCAAAAAACAGTCAACTAATTTGAATTAAATATAAGATATCTTGAATACACTACTATTACATACTGTCTGCAATCTCTCTTGCAGTCTCAGCAGCTTTATCAGCTTTGGCCTTGGCATGACTTGCTGCTGTTTTTTCCTTAGTGGCTTGTCCCTTTGCAGCACCTGATATTCTCAGTGTACCTGCCTAATCACTATGTATTTTGAGATAAGTTTCTTTATTGTATTTTGGAACTAGCTGGATAAGCTCCCAGGACAATGTATTCTGGACAAGGTGGGCATTATGAAGAGCATGGGTATTGACAACAAATTACTTGTCTTTGGGCTGTGCTCTAACACTTATATTTCTTGGGTCTGTCTGAGCATTAAAAATAAAATTGATGGCCTTTGGATCAAAATACTCAATATGCAGTATTGGATATTTGATGTAAAAATAAAAGAAATCTCACCTTTGATGCCATGACATCAATAATGTCTGATCACTCAAATATGGACATGTTTAATTGCAGATGCCTGTTACTGGCAACTGAGTACTGTGTAATAGCCCAAGAAATCATCGATAACTCAATGCCTTATTTGAATTTCTATCGCTGGAATATTAAAGGAATGACTGGAGAAGATGATGAGGAAATATGACTTCCTATTCTCTTACCAGAGGAATTACCAGAGAAGCCCTACCTCAATCCTATCCTCTTAGATGCTTACAATAATCCTCCCTTCAGACAATACATCTTGAATGGGAAAGTGATTTGTATGCTCAAGAATCAATCACCTGATGTAGTCACGAACAGCTGGAAAGTCATCAATGATGATGACGCACCCACACTATGGTGACATCCATATATGGATCACCAAGGACGAGTGCTTATGCAAGTCCTTGTACAGCAACTCCTTACAGGAAGTTATCAAGCCAGTCTTATGACCCTGTGGATACAGATAGCCCTCGATGCCATGAAAAACAATTTAGCCACACTGCCACTCTCGCCGACCCTATCATATACAGACATGCCATTATCTCCACCACGACCTATCCCTCCTCCTCTTCCCACCAAGGATTCCATGGACTATACCACTGATACTAGCAAATCAGCACAAAGCATCTCATGTAGCCAAAGCATCTCCCTGAAGACTGACATAACAGACTACACCCATTCCCCCTACACCCTCTTCCCAGAACCTATGTAGGAACTATGACTGATGCATATACTTTTATTATCCCACCCCTATGCCATCTTCTATTTGATTACCCTGATGATCAACCTTCTTAATTCCCGAGTCATCATCAGTGAATGTATTATTAGATAGTGATGCTGTATGTTCCCTCCTCCCTTTCCTCTCTCGAACATTCTACTTTCTTCATCGACTATTGGACTATGAACTTGTAGTATAGATTATGTGTGAACTTTGCTTATGCCTCATGTATGAGGAACTTTACTATGTAGACTTCTATTGCCTCATATAGTAGGAAAAAGAATCTGTATGTATCTAGATAGAATGTATATATAGCAAAGAGGCACTATCATGGAAGCTTAGCTTCCATCCTCTTTGGTTACTCATCTACATAACTCCTAAGATACATTACCTTAGTGAGACATCTCTCACACCTTCACTGATTGATTTACTGTAGAAGAAGAACCCCTGCATTGCAGAGCTATCAACAAGTTGTCTCATATGAGACATTCTCTGCGAGATGTCTTCCTCTCCCATGAGTAGAAAATCTTATTCCTGCCTCATATTCCCCAGTAGGACAAAATGATGGTTGCACCCATTTTGGACCCAAACCAGATGAGTATCAAGTCAATATCGGGCATATCAATCTTGCAAGGGTATACAAAGACGATGGAGAGACTTCTCCCCTCAGTCCCTTCGGAATAGGACTTGTGTAGTCAGCTTCTCTTTGGGAAAATATAAGTATCATTTGCAACAAAGTACTGCTGACCCTTAGAGATAGGTGCTCATTGCCCTCTGGGAATGAGGTCCTGCCGATAAGCATCTGTAACATTAGGATGGAAGCTCCCTTCCTGAACTGGCTGAGGAGCAGAAAGGTAAGCAAACAGTAATAATTGATTGTGACTGATCAATTAGCCTAAGCACTGCACAAGTTGATCGCTCTACATTAAGACTGGGCATCTTGGAAAAACAGGTCTAAAGACACCAAATTGTCCCCTACTCCCAGAGCGGTTAGGCAAGCATTTGAAATATTTGACTAATCCAAGGAATAGGCCATCTGATTGAACAGATTGACGTATACTGATCAAAATCAATCCTCAAAATTAAGTCCTTTACTTGAGCACCCTTAGAAGACTTCGTCATCTCCAGTGGACATACAACTACTGAGAAGATAAGTAAAACAAGGCATTACTTATTGGACCTTGAAATATAGGATTTGAGAAGGAAAACTTGAATTAAAATAAACATACCCAAGCTGAGGAAGACCACCAGTCTGGATCAATTAAAGAAATAGCAAAAACAATCACCTTTGTTTCCCCGACATGATCAATATGACCAATAACGACCAACTATGAAATCCTTAATGATAGATAATGACTAGTAACAAAAGACATGATAACTAATGAATAATAAACAGATAAAACAAAATTTCGGAATGACAAACTGGACAACAAGAAAGACAGAGACGAAGAAGAGATAGAGATAGAGCAGACGATGCTGCAGAAGAAAATCAAAATCAACTCAACAATCCTGAATGACCTCATATGCGAATTGAAACAGAAGAAACAAGACCAGTCCACATCAAAAACGAAAACCTTGAATTCTGGAACCAACTCAACCCCAACACCCGACTCCTCTTATTGGAACAACAATGACAACAAGACTCAAGAAACAGTGAAACTCGATCAGAACCTTTTACCCTTCCTCTCGACTTTGCCCCAACATGAGGAAATACTCCAAGACAGTCACCTCAAACCCTCTCCTTTGATGAGCACAGAAGCCCTCAACAGATATCCTCATCTCCAGACCCCATACTCCCCGAGCTTCATGACAACTCCGCACATATACAAAACCCCTCTTCCACCAATGCCTCCCAAAGACAATAAATGGCTACCCAGCAAACTAGCCAAGACCCAAAAGTCTCTAAACCAAGATCTTTCACCAGCATCACCGATGATTATGAACGATGGAAATCTGACCTTGATCTGTTCTTCATTGCTCAACCAAATACCTATGATACCGATGCAAAGAAGATCTACTACACCTTACTTACTATGGAAGGACCTGTGACTGAGTGGAAAAGAGCCTTTATCAAGGACAAGACAACCAACAATGTCCTCAACCCAGGATCTCTTACTGACTTCAATACATCACTCAACACGTCATTTAAACACATCAGCAATAACCTACGAGGAATCCATAAACTCCAAACCACATGACAGAATGGAAGACTGATTGAGGAATACATCAACCAATTCAAGAACGAACTCACAATTTCCAGACTTACCGATGTTAACATGCAAATTGTCTTCTTCCTCCAAGGATTGGACCCACATTACTATACAAGAGTCCAAAACCAGAACCCCAATCAATCCTCTATCAACAACTTCTACATTGCTGCCTGACAAGTGGCAGGAATGGAGTACCTTCAACCATATGTTCGCTCTTCAAGAGATCATCGACCATGAAGAGAACACACTTATTGCACCTGGAAAAGTACTACAAAGCACCATTCAAAAACAAACTATCGACCTTATACATCGACTCAAAAAAGCACTGAAGCCCCAGGATATGGTCCCATGGATGTCGACCTACTCGAACAACTTAATAATGCTCGATACAAAGAAGAAGAATCTACCAAATACGAAGAAAGCAAAAGCAAAAGTGAAGACAACAACAGTGACATTGAAAGATACATCACTGAAAGAGTCGAAGAAGAACTCAATTCCCTTCTCACTGAAGATTACGCAAAACTCAGAGCTGAAGGAAAATGCTTCCTCTGCAAAGAAGGACAACATTTTGCTGCTGATTGTCCTTTCAACAAGAAATTTCGGAAACAAACTCCCAAAGGAACAAAATGATGAAATTTCAAACCACAAACCTCTACGAAAGCAAAAGGAAAGAAACCGCAATGACTAGGGAAATATTGGATCTTCAACGCTGAAGAAACAAGTGATGAGGAAATAGAAGAATCACGGAACCAAAAGTCAAATTTTACAAAACAGAATTAGGAAGTGAGAACCTGAAAATTCCGGAAGAAATCAATCAAGTGAATCTTGCAAATGAAAAATGACTATTTCATCTTCCTATTACTATTCATCCTCCCTCTGACCCCGATGTTACTTTCACTGCTTTACTAGATTCAGGAGCCAGTAATAACTTCATTGACCCTGAACTGGCGTGACGATGGAGACTACCCCTGAAACCTCTACCAAAAACTATGAAAATCCAAAATACAGATGGATCAATAAATCATGCAAGCAATTATGTCAACATCGAATTCACTACTGACAGACAAAATCAAAACATCAAAGCCACAGTGACAGGACTAGGACAACCACGACTAATCTTAGGAACCCCTTGGCTACAACATAGTAATCCCAATATCGACTGGAAAAACAAAACCATTTCTCTCGATCGACAACAGATCTATGACGAGTTATGCAATCAAATCTCTAAAGAATACAAGTACTGTTATCAGGCCTATGATGACGACGAGGACAAAATCAACATCAAGACTAACACATCTCAACTCCTAGCCCAAAATATGGCGACAAGAAGTCTGATGACCCTCGAGAAATTGTGCCTACTGACTATCATCAATATCTTGATGTATTTTCCGAGAAGAAAGCTAGTTGATTTCCTCCAGATCAAAAATGGAACCACAAAATCGAGTTGCTACCTACATTTGAAGTGAAACCCTTTCCAAACTATAAACTCGCTCTGAAGGAACTTGAAGAACTCAACAAATTCCTGGACGAAAACCTTTTGAAAGGATATATATGACCTTCGAAATCACCCATGGCTTCACCTTTTTTCTTTGTATTGAAGAAAGACAGAAAATTATGACTGTGCCAGGATTATCGATATCTCAATGAACACACCAAGAAAAATACATACCCACTTCCAAATATCGCCACTCTTTTTGACCAACTTAAAGGATCGAATTATTTCACGAAAATGGATATCCGAAGCAGATATAATAACATCCATATCCATCCACCCAATATATGGAAAGCTGCCTTCAGAACACCTAGAGGATTATATGAGCCAACCATAATGTTTTTCAGAATGTGTAACTCACCAGCGACATTTCAGATGATGATGGATGAAATATTTAAACCTCTCATCCATGCAAAAGGAGTCCTCATATACATGGACGACATCCTTATCCATGCTGCCACCAAAGATGAACTAAAGCGACTCACACTCCAAGTGTTAGAAGTCCTCTGGAAACATGATCTCTACCTGAAGCCATCAAAATGTGAATTCGAAAAACAACGAATTGAATATCTCAGAGCCATGATCACTCCCTCAACAATCGAAATGGATCACGTAAAATTAAAGGGAATAATGGAATGGCCCACACCAACAACAACAAGAGAAGTACGCAAATTTATGGGGTTTTGCAACTTCTATCAATGATTCGTACGCAATTATTCTAAAATCACTGTGCCCCTTAACTGCCTCATGTCTACTAATATAACATTCGAATGGACGGAGACACACAACAAAGCCTTTCAAGAAATGAAAGCCATGTTTAATGAGAAACCTGTACTTGTGAAGGCAAACCCTGATCTCCCCTATGAAGTAGAAACTGATGCATCTGCATATGCCTCTGGAGCAGTTCTTTACCAAAAGAATGCTGCAGGATGATGTCAACCTATTGCCTTCCACTCTTAATCCTTCACACCCAGTGAACAAAACTATCATTGCTTGGAGCAAGAATTACTCATGATTATTCATGCTGTGAAAATCTGGCAACATTATCTCCTTGGAGCACGACATCCAGTCATAGTCTGGACTGACCATGAGAACCTCACTTGATGGAGAAAGCCTCAAGACCTAAACCCTAGACAACGATAATGGCACATGACCCTGGAAGAATATAAACCAATGTTGAAATTATGACATATCCCAGGAAAGAAGAACGTTGCAGCCGACACACTTTCTAGATGACCTGACTTAGCGCCAACTGATCAAGACAAATGCAAAGTAACTCTCTTAGATAACAACTTCATCAACATCCTAGATAACGAATTACTATGTGACATCAAAGATAAACAAGACTTGATCAAAGTAAAGGAATGGGATACCCCGATGACAGATATACCCCGCCGAAATGGAATACCCATTATACCTAATGACACAGACATTCACAGATGATTACTGCAAGCATGTCATGACCATCCTACAGCAGGACACCCTGGCCAAGCCGAAATGCTACGAAAACTACAACTGCATGCTTACTGGCCACATATGCAGGACTATGTAACCAAATATGTAAGAGGATGCAGAGACTGCCAAGCACACAAGATTATATGATGACCTGAACACCTGCCATTACAACCTGTCGAAGGACCCACAAAAACATGACCCTTCTCCCAGATCTCAATGGATCTCATCACCGATCTCCCGAAATCCCACGGATACAATAGTATTTTAGCCATTGTGGACCATGGCTTAACAAAGGGGATAATATTAGTCCCTACAACAAAAACAGCTATGTCATCTCAGATCGCTCAACTATTAATTGACCATCTCTTCAGAAGATTCGGATTACCTGATAAGGTCATCAGCAATCGCAACCCTAGATTTGCTTCCAAATCTATGCGCGCCCTCTACAAATCCCTTCACATCCAACCCACCTTCTCTACAGCCTACCACCCACAGACGGATGAAATGACAGAACAATTTAATCAAGAAATCAAAACCTATCTAGCCATATTTATGGCTAATAACCCAAGCAAATAGAGCAAATACCTTGCTATTTACAAATACATGCATAATGACAGGCCACACTCTGGAAGAAAGGAAACGCCTTTTGAACTCTATCAAGATGAACGACCCAAATCACTTCCATGGAAAGAAGGCCAAACCAACAACCCCGACACTGATTCCCGAGCTGTGACATTAATAGCTGCCAGGAACTGAGCCCTCTCAGCACATAACCAAGCATGACAACAGATGATGAAGAAGACTAGTCATCTGCACCTACCAACATTTGAAATAGGACAGAAGGTTTGGCTAAACAACAAGAACCTACCCCTATATCAAAAATACCAGAAACTCATGCCAAAATAAGAAGGACCTTTCAAGATCATCGACAAGAAGTCCCCAGTAGTCTTCAAATTACGACTTCCTCCCCAATGGAAGATACATGACACCTTCCACACATCCCTCCTGATCCCACATACAGAAAATTTTCTGTATGGACAACATCACGAGAGGCAGATGCCCGACCTTGATGAAGGAGAAGAAACCTATGAGGTAGAAGCAATTGTAAATCACAAACTAATCAGGAATAGGTTTCACTATCTTGTGAAATGGGAAGGCTATCCGACATCAGAAAATACCTGGGAACTACCAGAAAACCTGGAAAAGGCAACTGATACTCTACAATGATATAAACACCTACATCAACTTCCCTAGACATGCCCCTGACTCCTAAACCAGCTAACAACATCACTCGAACCACAACCAATGCTGAACAACTCAATTGCCTACTTGAAACTATCACTCATTGCCCTCATAATACTCCTCCTCCTGAAGCACAGAATCAACAAAGTCAAGACAGCAAGAACATACACCACTCTAGTCCACCAGCCTTACCATTGCCGATGACTTCTGCCACATCATCTTCTATCCCAACACCTTGACTTTCTACTCTCAGACCCCTCCCCAACTTTTTCATTAATTGAAATGGAGAATACATCTCCTTCACAGTCAATGGGAACCCAGTCTGGGCTCCCTCCCTTGCAGGCAATGCTGCAATTCTGGATAGATCCCTCGACTATTCCCTATCACAACTTAAATGGGATAACTTGCCCCTTGAGGACAACGATCTACAAAACACTCCTGCAACACTTGCAAGCATCAACTACTACAGGACAACAGTTGCTTCTAGCATACATTATGCGAGAATGCTACTCTGCTACTTGTACCAAGCTGACCAAGCTTGACAGAGTCTTACTAGCCTTCACCTCACCGAGAACTTGTGAAAGGCAATACAGTTTACTCATGTTGGAATATCTATGGGCCAACTGTCAAACAGCACTCACCTCAGCTTGCAAGATGGAAATCACTTTACAGTGACTTTTGCAATTCCCCACCCTCCAAGAGCTTCTGTGCTCTCTTCAGGAACTATATGAGAAACTCGATCAACACTTCTCGATGGTGGAGGAAACCCACAAAGAGGCACAGTCAAACCTCAAAACATGGATCTTCCTCCTCACTATTCAAGAAACCCTCCATGTCATCAAATTATTGATTCCAGATGGAGACAGATGACTTACCACACTCAACAAAGACAATGAGATGACCAGCAAATCAATGACTCATCACATGCAGATCACTCTCGCTCAATGCACAAGAACTCTCAAAGATCAATGCACAGAGAATGACATGATATTATGGATCAATCATCCTCCTCCTCTGCTCTTCCTTGAAATGACACCCAATGAAGTACTCGAGAAAACCACCCAAGAAGCTCTCAAATATCCAACATGGCCTCCAGGACCACTATACACTCTGTTGATGGCCGGGAAAATAACTGAGAAGCTCAACATCAAATACCCGAGATACAATGCCCTACTCCACAAGGAATTAGAGCCCAATCACCTCCAACTGCCTATTGACATGCTAACCATGCTCAACGAGAATTAGACCAGAGCCAATGTAGGAATCACAGGTGTGGCCACTGACGCCCCCATGACAATGAAGAAGGACTTCCAACTTCTAATTGTGATGAAGAAGGAACCATACGAGCCAGTCCTTTCAGCCATTTATCAAGATATCCTTCACCCTACTATGACAGTTATGACACCAACTATGATGACTACCCCTATGAGAATATTGGAAGTGTCTGATGCTGATGAACCAGAGAACATATTAACAGGGATACATTATAACGTGAAGACCACTATTATAGGACCCATACCATATGGAACAGGAGAAAATGCAAACATTTACACTGTGTTACCCCCACTTCCCCATGCTGTCCATGACCATTACCAACTCACTTGACAACAATTATATCACTCCAAACATGATATCGCCACTGCTCTACTGAATGACATGAAGGCCTCACATTTAGAAGGTATCTTGGAAAGAACCTTAAATGAAGGGGATAGTGTAATGGCCCAAGAAATCATCAATAACTCAATGCCTTATTCGAATTTCTATCACTGGAATATTAAAGGAACGACTGGAGAAGATGATGAGGAAATATGACTTCCTATTCTCTTACCAGAGGAATTACCAGAGAAGCCCTACCTTGATCCTATCCTCTTAGATGCTTACAATAATCCTCCCTTCAGACAATACATCTTGAATGGGAAAGTGATTTGTATGCTCAAGAATCAATCACCTGACATAGTCACGAATGGTTGGAAAATCATTGATGATGATGACGCACCCACACTATGGCGACATCCATATATGGATCACCAAGGATGAGTGCTTATGCAAGTCCTTGTATGGCAACTCCTTACAGGAAGTTATCAAGCCAGTCTTATGACCCCACAGATACAGATAGCCCTCGATGCCATGAAAAACAATTTAGCCACACCACCACTCTCACCAACCCTATCATATGCAAACATGCCATTATCTCCACCATGACCTATCCCTCCTCCTCTTCCCACCAAGGATTCCATGGACTATACCACCAATACTAGCAAATCAGCACAAAGCATCTCATGTAGCCAAAGTGTCTCCCTGAAGACCAACATAATGGACTACACCCATTCCCACTACACCCTCTCCCCAGAACCTATGTAGGAACTATGACTGATGTGTATGCTTTTATTATCCCACCCCTATGCCGTCTTCCATTTGATTACCCTGATGATCAACCTTCTTAATTCCCGAGTCATCATCAGTGAATGTATTATTAGTTACAACTTCTCCTGATTGACTTTTATAGTTTTATGATCTATTACCCTAGTAGACGTAAACTTCGGACTTCTCGACTTCGATGTCTAATTTAGCAAATGTGTAATTAGATAGTGATGCCATATGTTCCCTCCTCTCTTTCCTCCCTCGAACATTCTACTTTCTTCATTGACTATTGGACTATGAACTTGTAGTATAGATTATGCGCAAACTTTGCTTATGCCTCATGTACGAGGAACTTTACTATGTAGACTTCTATCACCTCATATAGTAGGAAAAAGAATCTGTATGTATCTAGATAGAATGTATATATAGCAAAGAGGCGCTATCATGGAAGCTTAGCTTCCATCCTCTTCAGTTACTTGTCTACATAACTCCTAAGATGCGTTACCTTAGTGAGATGTCTCTCATGCCTTCACTGATTGATTTACTGTAGAAGAAGAACCCCTGCATTGCAGAGCTATCAACAAGTTGTCTCATGTGAGACATTCTCTGTGAGATGTCTTCCTCTCCCGTGAGTAGAAAATCTTATTCCTGCCTCATATTCCCCAGTAGGACAAAATGATGGTTGCACCCATTTTGGACCTGAACCGGATGAGTATCAAGTCGATATCGGGCATATTGATCTTGCAAGGGTATACAAAGACAATGGAGAGACTTCTCTCCTCAGTCCCTTTGGAATAGGACTTGTGTAGTCAGCTTCTCTTTGGGAAAACGTAAGTATCGTTCACGACAAAGTACTGCTGACCCTTAGAGATAGGTGCTCATTGCCCTCTGGGAATGAGGTCCTGCCAATAAGCACCCGTAACATACTGTGCTAGTATAATGATCTCTGAACATGTCTTATTGAAGCTGGATACATCTGCCAGAACATGATAGACCCTCCCAACAAGCATTTGTAGGGACTGTGGCCTATTCAGAAATGTTCTGTGAAGGTACAGAAAGTCCATACTGAACTTAACTGATAAAATACTCAAGATGAATACTTACATACATTCCTAGTCTGAGATATCACATACAAATACTCAATGAGTTTTCTTGATGCTGAGTCTGCAATAAGATTTTCATTAAGTACAGTATTTCTATATAATGTGCTCATATATTTTGCAAGTCCTGCAGACTTTTGCAGCCTCTTTGGAAGCAGTTTGATAATACCTGAAAATCTTTTAAGATGAGATTATGCAAAATAACAAAAGAGTATATACCCAGCTTTTTCTTGCTTTCTAAACTCAAACCCAGCCAATGACAAAATTGTGGATCATTCTGAAAGTACTTGAGCATGCCATCCTCTATATGGATATATGTTCCATCTACCTATTTCTATTAGCCACCACTAACAATATGTTTGAATACTTCTATACCAGTAAGAGTTTTAGCAATATCATAGCTTGGAGAATGATGATTTGAAAGGATACTACAGGCACAAAATATACCATTCCATCCCTCAAAGGTTTCAGTGGAGAATAAGATAGTGGGTCCAAACTATGAAATATTCCATTACAAGTGAGTTAAGAGATGAAGTTTCAGTTTATATAAGATACAAGCTGGATCATGGACCCCCCAGTAGTTGAGAACATTGTCAACTGCAATGTTGAGATCATGCTGTATGATCAGATCAGATCAGATCATGGCTAATAGATCAAAGTTATGATAACCACACACTAGATATAATTCTATATCTTCAATTTCCAGAAACTATAGGAGTGCTCCAAGTTCACTGGTGGCTTTCCAGAGTTTAAATAATCCAGAGCTTGTTCCCACAGGGCTAGAACCAGGAACAAAGCAGAAGACTTCTAATTGCTGAACAGCCTTTAGCTGACAGCTAATAAGAGAGTGCTTATATTGAATAATGTAATGCAGCTGAAAAGAATTGAGTGTAAGTCCATCAGTTGAGAGACTCTCAAGCTGTGCCACCAGTTCTTCATCTTTTTGAGAAGTCTACTTTGTTGTTGTGTCACTCCATAGATATTTATTAATTTCAAGCAAAATTGTATGCAGGATCTCACAGGATGTGTCTGAGCAAGGATCAAGATCTGAGATCACTGAGGAAAACTTTTGAATAGAATATCAATTATCATCACTCACTTGAAAGCCTGAACAAAATGTTGAAGTGATCTTTAGCCCATAAATTATATTTTTCATCTGTCTTTCACTTGGTCTGTGTATAACTCTAAATTTAGTGAACTTACCTGAAGTATTAGATAATATTCATCAGGCTGTGTGATCAGCCAACAAATCAAGTCTTGCTAAATTTCCTTCTTAATTGTCTCCTTAAGCTATTTTATCTCTGTTCTTGACAAAGATGCTTGGAGATGATGATCTCTTGTTGCTTTATTTTTGATGTGATCATGTTGCTCATTATGGGCCTTTTCAATCAATTTTGAAATCTAAAGCTCTGTGATGTGGTCCTTTACACCAAATATAGTAACAATTTTGTCCACTAAGCTCTGTACTCCTGTTGTAGCTGCTTCAAGTTGCTGCTTTACAACACTAACAGTGACATCTTGATTCCATGCCATTTTGGGCAAAAACTGCATATCAAGATCAAATGCCAATCACAGTTGTCACATGGAATGACTGACTTACCTGATACAGTGTGTGATAACCTGAGTCTATTTCTCTTTCCACCTTGCTCCCTCCTGAAGTATCAGAATGACACCAGAGTCAGGCATTTGAGCCTGGCTATGATGTAAGCTCAGCTTGTATTGGATTGTCTTCTGAATAAAGGTGTGCATATATTTGAAAAACAATCTCATCTTGAAGCTGACAATTAAATGCCTCATGTCATTTATCTCCCTTTCTGGTGCTGGTCAAACTCATGTTTGGGAGTTGATATAGATTACATCACTCACAAATTCATTGAGAATGCATCAAGCTAATCTAATGTGGAAACATCTAATGAAGTGGATGTAAAATGAATGAAATACTCTTGTGTGCAAATATGATGAGGTATGTTCATGCTCATGAAATAAACATTTATATGAGCATTATACTGCTTGCTGCAATTTCCTGACACATCATCTGTCCAGAGTATGAGCCACAGACAGAATACTGGCTGTCCCTTGGCAATGGCCCTTACAGGATGGGGCATAAAATGGAATATGACACCAAGGCTCATCAGCTGTGAGAAATCTGCTGCTGGTAAGTTTCTTTCTGATGACATACAGAATCAACAAGTTCTTACCATTAACTTTTATCTGTGAGAATGTTGCCTTGAGGTCAAGAAAGTTGTGCCAGAATCTTGAGCATGATATGTAATGTTTTTTGGGATCATGCAGATTATATTCACCTGACTTGACTTCTTGTAGGAAAATTGCCTGAGCATGCTCCTGGCCATGATATATTACCTAGCAAAGTGGTATGACAATCTCTCCCATTTGCAGTTGTGCTAACTCCTTCACATAGAAGTGCCAATGAGAACTGACCTTCTAGTCAGCCCACATTGGAGTCAAATGTTTGTCAGAGACTTCTTTGATGTATTTTTCAGCCTGCCAGAACTCAGAAATAATACTTGTCACTTCAGGGTAAATATGGAAATGCTGGCAAAAGCAGGGATTCACCCACTTCTTTATCAAGGATGAGTAAAACATTTGATCAGCAGAATGATCTCACTTACCAAATAAATCATTTCAACAGGATTGTTCATAAAGAATTTCTTTTGCTTGATTGATGTATGCCTCTCGGGCATGAAGCACCTTGCTTGGATTTCTTTCTGGGTCTTCCAAAGGGCATAAAAGGATGGTACACCTCTCATTCCACTTTGTTTCATAACCTATATAATGGCCTTCATTTGATCATCTGAAAGCCATAGCTATGACAAGTGGTCAAGAAGATCCAAGTAAAATGTGGCTTTTGATGGATATGGGAACCAGTCAGAGTTAGCTGCCTCTGACTTGAAGTTCAGGTAAGTACTTGAGTCATCATCTATAAATATTTGAGCTCAATTGATTTAATGTGAGGATCAGATGGTTTTCATACCTGAATTCTCATAATCCCCATCAGTGCTCCCATTTCTATCTACTGCCAGTCCCAAATCTCCATCTTTGAGGTGAGTCTTTAATTCTCTGTACATATTTATAGCATTATCTTTAGCACTGTTTCCAGCTGTCAAGATACCAACATTAAACAAATTCACATCATCAAACATTCCCCAATTTCTACCTTGATCAAGTATACTAAAGTTGCAAGATGGATTATCATGGTCATAATCACTGTATCTATTTTTTTTGATCTCCATAAATGATTTAAAGGTTAAAAACTTAAAATCAGTGGCTACTGAATCAATGGTGGGAGGGCCAAATTCTCTGTACTCCTTTTTAATGGTCTCTGCATGAGTGATTTCTCTCACAGCTTTCTGTTGTTGAACTGCCCACTTGTAAGTTATTGAATCTAGATGTTTTCCTATTGCTTTTCTTGAGCTCAAGATTTTTTGAATTTCCAGAAATTCAAGACATATTCTACATTCAAGTTGCTTGTCTAGAAGCTACTCAAAGACTAAAAGGATATTTAGCCAGGTGCAGATTCTATTTTTATATACTGTGCACCATTATTCTCATTTAGTTGTTATCACTACACTATACCACCAGCAGAGGAGATTCTCAAGCACAGAATGAAATACCTGAAGTTGTGCTACATATGATGGTGTAACTTAACACATTTTCTCAAAGTTCAACCATTTTTACTGTCATCCACTGGCTGTCACTATGTAGCCCATTTCTTTCAACACTGACAACATCACCAACTCCCTAGTCTGCAGCTTACCTGCCCCTTCTGAGCCTGATGCTTTTGGCACAGATTTTGGGAGTGGTATTGTCTCCTCCAAAGACAGTCCTAGTACCAGGGCTTCCTTTCTTGCACATTTTATTAGTAGAGAAATGTGCAAAAGAAAGACAATCAGTCTACCTCCAGCTGAGGACTTGGAGCAGATTGCTCAAGCTGCTGGCTGCCAAGAGAAGCTTGTGAAGATGATGCAAGCTAAGCTTATTGCTATAGTGAAGGTTGGTTATTGTTTCAATTTATATTCATGTTTTTACCTTTAAACTTGTCAGATGAGTGATGCTGAGAAAAGCATATATGCAACAGCAGTTCTCTTAGCAATTTGTGACCAACTTAAGACAATAAGCCTAAACTATGCCAGCCATTCCAGCAATACTACCATCTAGTCAATGCCAAAAGAAATGAAGGTGTGTTATACAGGTTTCAATCACAACTGATAACTGATTATTTGAAGGAATATATTGACTGTCAGAGTTTCCTGGTCCTCATGGATCCCTGCCTTGCATGTTACTCCAAGAAAGATGAAAATAAAACATTGGAAAGTCAGAATATATTCCAGAAGTTGGACCAACAGAGCTGATCTGGGTAAGTGAGATGGTCTTCATATATTGTTCTTTGCTGCTCAATCCTGATCACAGAAATCTCTTATTGAGCAATCTAACATTGGATTCTACTTAGATATGAAGCAAAATGGTCCTAAAAAGAAGACTATTATATTCCACATTCACATGAAGCTTGGCCAGTGTTGCTATGCAATCAAGAGCAAGGTGAGTTTATTCCTTTGTGTATGAGCATTATCTGACCCACTTAATCTAGGTTGAGAAAGCTCTTGGCTCTCTCAATACACCCAATTTTATCAATTCACCTGGTGTCCCTCTACACAACATTATTCAACTCACTCAGAATGTCATCAATCATCTCAAGTCTGCCAAGGTCAAGTTAACCTACAAATGTGCTGTGCAAATAGCATTTTTGGTGCATATTACTAATTTTCAGAGTTTATACACAAGCTTATATCCCATAATAAAGTGGATTGTATATCAAATAGTATGCTAGAGAAAGTGAGATTACTGGACTGTTGTTGACACTGAGCTCCACAAGGGCTGTAAGAATTTGGTAACTGTACAAAATAGATGAGCCTTCTTACATTGACATGTACTTGACACTGATCAGTTATAATTGATCAGATACTTCATCATGCTCCTCAACAAGGACATGGAGCTCTATGGTGCACTTGATTAACTCAAGCTCAATGAGGTCAAGAATACTGAAGAAGGTGATGACAACAGTAGCAATAATATAAATGAGTCTGAGTTTAACAGCAATGATGATGAGGGACTAGCTTAGTTTAATATACTTATTATCTTTTATCACAATATTTTACAATCCAAATTTAATGTTTTTCCCATCATACATTCCTTCTGGGACTATACTGGCTGTCTTTTTTTTTTTTTTTTTTTTAAAAAATCAACAATTTATTACACGGTGCTTGAGCGCAGTCTGTGCCTAACTAAGTACAAACAAAGCTAGGAATAAACTAGTTACACTAACAACAGACACAATGAAACAGTATAAAACGAAAGAGATATACAAAGAGACAAATACGTAGCTAGCCTATCTTGTGTATAAAGTCTGAAAAAGAAAAACTGACACCGAATGGGATAAAATGTGAAATTGAAGAGATGTAGGAAGAGTGGTATGTCCGTTCAAGAGGGGGACTTACTGGTAAGCCAACTCATGAAGATAAGATGCAGGAGTGAAAGTGGAATTGTCAGTAAGGAGATGTAAGAACGCAACCTGGCATACTGGGGGTGTGACATGGAGACGTGAATATGCAGCCTGGCATGTCATAGTATGGGATGTTGGAGTGTGGGGTAAAGGCGCTTGCATTAATGGATTGATTTTACTAAAGGCAAACGCGGATGGATTATCGCTAAGGAAGTTGATGAGGTGTTGGAGCATCTCGATAGGATATGGAGGATGCCTGTATAATGGGCAGGAAAGAATGATGTGTTCGCGTGTTTCAAATCTATAGCCACAATTGCAGCCTACAGATTTGCGAGGGAAGAAGCAAGCTCAGTATGAGCCAATAGGAGCATGATTGAGGATGGCTCTAATCACGCGTATAGTGATATTAAAGTTTGTGATGAAAGTGTGACTGTCGGGGTTGTTAGAGCCCCGAAGTTCATGAAGCCAGGATCCACCATTGTGATATTGTGGCCATAGCCAAGAGTCTTTGAAGTGTTTGCTCTTGAGCAATAAGAAATTGTGACCTCTATACCATACTGGCTGTCAAGTGAGTTGCAAATACAGTGTAAATTTGGAGGTCTGAATAGATCTCTTATTGATGTTCTATAATAATGAGCTGAAGTTAACTCTTTTCTAATGCTCAACTAAACATTCATGCCCTCTCATCCTCTGACCTTTACTTGAGACTAACTCTCAAGAGCTCAGGCTGATAGTCACATAAAAAAAAGTCATATAAAATACATCCTGTACCTAAGATTGAGCTAAAGTGCTGTACTAGTGGGATACAGTCACATGATTTGGTAAGACTCATCAATTGACATTTATGAAATGTTTTATTTGAGTAGGTGTATGGAGGTTTCAAAGTGATTTCAACAACAAGAACAGAAAGAATTATTCAAGACTTAGCAAAAGCACTAGAGATTTGAGCCTATTTCAACAGAGGTTTTTCCTCACTTTCGTCACTCTCTACTAAGGCAGTGGCCTTCTCAGAAGGCAACTTCACATAAGAGGCTATTTTAAAACAACCTAAAAGGATTAGTTAGTGTCCAAATTAATTTAGAAAAATTAAGAGACAACACAATATATATAGTATTTTTGAGGAAATGAAGGGGCAGAAGCTTGGCCTTAACTCATCAGTGTAGGAGTGCCTTCTTGGACTGGGAGTTGAGGTGCAGCTATCCAAAGATAAGTAGTCCAAAATATCAGTATGTAGGAATAAATAAGGAATAATGGTGTGACTTATAGAGAGCAGGTGTACTCAACATGACCTTCTTTTTCTTTTTTAAAGGTTTTAGAGTTGAGGGCTTCTCCATGCTCAAGGACAACTGTGAGTAGGGCTTACTTGACTCATCTGGTATATCACTCTCCTTAATACAAGAATGAGAAGCTGTTTATAAGCAAGTCAACATCACAGTAATATAAGAAAAGTGATAAGAAAAAGGAACTTATAGGCCATACCTATAACAAAGAGCAGCTGTCAAGAAACACAGAGTAGGGAAACAAAGGTCAGGAACTTAGGCAAAAAGGCTAATAAGTCTTCCCTTAAACACCTGACTCCTACTAAACATTCTCAGGCATCTAAAGAGCAATGGCACTGAAGAAACATAAATTGAAGCTTGATTATAGTAGTAGACATAACATATAATTGGCAGAATCTGCCTTATAGAAATGCTAAGGTCTGACAAGAAAAAGTAGCTTCTTTGTCAGCTAACTACACCAAGGTAATGAGTCAGGAAAGCTAAAAAGCAATAGGATTAGAATACATGATTTACCAGAGATTTACAGAAGTATGCTACACATGGGAACTGCAATCAAAAGTAAACTTTGTGCAAGGCTGACTATCAAGGACTATAGGCCACAAGGCTCTGATAGCTCAGAAAATATTGAGAAAGTTCTAGAGCAGACCCACCAAAAGGCTGAGGACAGCCAAAGTTGGGTAAGGGAGAGATATGATGCATAAATTGAGAATAAATATATATTTACTCGATTTTCACAAATATACACTTAGTATTAAATAAAGAACTAATGCTAAGTCCCTAAGGAACTACTAAGAGACTACTATAATAGTATAGCTATAAAGCTACAATATGAGAGGTACTAGATCAACTAGCATAGCAGGTGAGACTGGTTACCTAGTACAGCTACTCACTACCATGTACTGAGCAGAGATTTAAACTCTCAACCTCACAACACCACTATCACTATAGAGCCATTTTAGGAAGTTATAGGAGTTCCATGCTGAGAACAGTTCTAACTGAGCTAAAGATAGCCAAAAGAAGAGTCTTAACTGGATCAGAAAGTCCAAGATATAAAGTGTCACACCTAAGAAAATTATCATCCTGTCCACATGATCTAGCTATGGGAAGTGCATCAGCCAAGCTACTGCTTGATAAGAAAATATATAAAAGCCAGTGTAATACTATGAAGCTGACTGAGCACTCCACAGGAAAATTGTGAATAAAGGAATATTCAAGTTTATAAAAAAAGAAACTATCCATAGCTTTCTAGCTACATCTATGAGCACTCAGAAAAACTTCTTATCTGTCTGGCTCATCTGTTCAGCAACACACAATAGAGACTATCTATACCATTTTCCAATTATCTGTTTGTCATACTTGTACTCTAATAGATATTTGTAATACTAGAAGTCTTCTGAGTACTTTTCTTTTCCATATCTATAAAAACAATATAAAAAAAGCCTTATAGCAAAGGGAAGCCAAGGGAATCTATGCCTCCAAGTGCTATAGAGTTGTGATGTCTGCAATCTAGCATTTTTGAGTGATATAAATGATTACCTTCAGTTCATAGAAACCAACTTAGATTGTAGAAAGATATCTGCTAGGAAATTAAAAAACTTCAGGAGAATTCTATAACTCAATCAATGTGTCATAAGAAATGTTACAAAGCACCAGGGCTAAGTAGCTAGTAAGGAATCAATTGTACCAGCACCTGTCATGTAACTGCATAGGTGATTCAAGGTCTAGTTGACCAAATTAGGCAGAGTTATTAGGAAATTCAGAAGTAGATTAGTTTTTCTAGTTAGGCATTATCTTAAGTCATCAGTTGTGACTTAGATGAGTTTCTGAAGCATTTGTGAATAGTAGAATTATTAGTCAGAGGTATTTCGAGTTTGTATTGAATTTCTGAGTTTATCACAAGTCTTATAGTCATATATTCTCCAAAATCATACACCTTTCTAAATCTGTTTACTTTCCTTCTCAAACTTATTTGAGGTTAGTACTAGCTATCCAGCTAGTACACTTGTTATTGTTATATATCTTCAATAACCTCTTCATTAGGCAGATTCTCCTTTTGCTTCTTAATATTTGGGTTCAGGTTCCTCTTTATCTATCTCTGTTAATGATTCTTCTAATGTCTCATTGTCTTATTCCTCTTGTAATATCTATTGCACATATTCCTTATTTGCCAGTTGGTCAGCTATACTTGCTGCTAATACTTATTGTTATTTCCTTCTGACAGGATCATCCTCTCTATAGGACTGATTTTGTTTGTGTCTTTGTTCTATTTGGCAAGGTGAGTTGGTGATGTTTTACCAAATGTTATGACCTTAAGAGTAAACTCAGATTGTAACAGAGGCAAAGGCTTGAGAGTGAATAAGAGAAGAGTACAAGTAGTAAAGTATAGAGAATACAAGAGCTCTACCTAGAGTACTTATACTATAGAGCTAGGGTAACACAGAGTAGAGAGTACAGAGTAATACTGAGTAGTATGTTATAACTCTGGATAATTTACTCTGGATAGTTTCATGGACTGTAGTAGGCTGTAGTGTTTATTTTCTGTTATCTAGTATTACTCTGCATTCTCTATTCTTGTTTACTCTGTGTTATCTCATGTCTCTAGTATAAATATCTTAGGTAGAGCACTGTACTCTTTATGCTTTACCAATTGTACTTTTTCCTTGATTGCCCTCAAGCCTTTGCCAATGTTGCAACCTGAGTTAGCTCTTAAGGTCATAACATTTGATAAAGCATCACCAACTCACCTTGCCAAACAGAACAAAGGCATAAACAACATCAGTCCTATAGAGAGGACAATCCTGCTAAAAGAAAATGACAATGAGTACTAGCAGCAAGTATGGCTAAACAATTGGCAGATAAAGAATATATCTAACAGTTAATACAAGAAGAACAAGACAATAAGACACCAGAAGAATCATCAGGAACAGATGAAGAAGAGCCCAAGTCTAGACATGAAGAAGCAGAAGGAGAATCTGCTCAAGCATTAGAACATCTATCCACAGCATTAGGGTTACTCAGTATTAGTCAACAATTATCAGCAGAAGAAACAAACACAGAAGAATCAAGCAGCTCAGAAATGTCTCAAGAGCATGAAGGAATGGACACACAACAACCCCAGACATCAGTTACACAGATAGTACAAACCCAGAACAAGTCATTTGTGCCTGAACCAGAATACTTTGATAGAATGAGATCGAAATGGAAGGATTGGTAGAGGAGCATGATATTTTACATCATAGAAAATAACATTGATGACAATTGACACTGAGTTACAGTAATCCTTGCCAGGATGAAAGAAGGAACAGCAGGCTCATATGCCTCAGTAACAATGAAGGACATATTAAAAGAGAATTGGTGGGGAATATTCAATTGGAAAAATTGGACCAAGAAACTGGAAAACAGGTTCTCAGATAGAATGGGACAAGGAGAAGTGAAATGGAGAATTGAAGAATTCAAGCAAGGAAGAATGTATATCCAGGATTTTCTGATCAAATTTGAAGTCATCAAAAGGAAGGCCAAAACAGACAATGGTCATGCTCTCTTCTTACTAAAGAAACATGTTTGACCAGATATTATCAAGACAATCATGGAATACTCCTCTGACTACCAGCCTACCAATTACACTGAATGGATGAGTTTGATCAGTACTATAGGAAAAGGATATGAATTCATGGAACTAAAGTGACAATATACCACAGGAAGTGATATCACATATGGAGGACAAGGACAACTAATAGAAATTGGATACATGATACTCCAGTATTCTGACAAAGGAAACTCCAAGTGTTATAGCTGTGGCAAATTTGGCCACATCACAAAAAACTGCCCTGAACCAAAAACCACATGTGCTCCAGCCAACAAGCCTCAATGCTATAATTGTGACAAATTTGGCCACATCTCAAAATACTGCAGAGCACTATGATACAACAAACCAAGTATCAGAGTCATGTCAGAAATACCAGAAAAGGAGGAAAAGACTAAGGAAAAGGGTTTTTCAGAAGGCTCAAAGTAAGACATGCAAACTTTTGAGCCTATAACTATAGAGTTCCTGTTTCATGCTCTCCACAATATATTATTCCCCAATAATGAAACTCTTAGTGTGAACTCCTCACCACATCCATGGTAAACCAACAAGCAATGGTTAAAGCCCTCATTGACTCAGAATATACCCATATATGCATATCAGAAAACAAAGTTAAGAAACTAGAGATACCAGCAAAACCAGTCAACAGACCTTTTGAAGTTTTCAATGCAGACAGAATGTTATGACCTTAAGAGCTAACTTAGGTTGCAACATTGGCAAAGACTTGAGGGTGATCAAGAGAAAAGTACAATTGGTAAAGCATAAGGAATACAGTGCTCTACCTAAGGTATTTATACTAGGGGTATGGAGTAACACAGGGTATACAAAAATAGTAACTATGGAGTAACACCAGATAGTAGGAAATAAGTACTATGGTCCATGGGACTATCCAGAGTAATTTACTGAGAGTCATAACATCACCTCCTCTTCAGAGTTCATGTCCTCATAAATAGGCAACTAATATAAGGGTCCTTCTAGAATAGAACATAATGATGGAAGAGATACCCAACAGGAGTAATGGTAGTCCTTAGTGAAGAAAGAGGTACCTCTTGTGGACTTGCATGTACAGCAGGAAGAGGTGTTGATAGATTACTGCTATCCTTTGACCAGGAACCTTGCAAGGTCCTTCTTAGCTCATGCAATTGCAAACTGGGTGCAATGTTCATCACAGCTGATGAAGAAGGGAATGTTGTCAGGACCTCCTTTGTAGATAATGACATGACCAGTTTTGAAACAAGCCTGGGTATTGGCATAATGTTGTAGAAACTTGTGAACTACTTGAGACCAATAGTCATTGTCGCTTTCTCCATGCTTCCTCAAGGTGTAGAATTGATTAGGGGCAATGAAGTAAGTAGGGGTGGATATCTTGAGGGAGTCAGTGTCTTGTCTCTGGAGGAACTTGTGAAGGGCATGGGTATCTTTGATGGCTGCAGGCCCTAGCATGCCATCAGCAGGGGTGTCATTGGAGTTGTAGTCATCCATTTTGATGTCTTGTTCTTTAGTCATTTCAGCTGGGGGCTCTGTGGGGTCTTCAGTTGTAGCCAGAGCTGGGGGAGTGCATTTGCCAGTAGGGAAGGGGACTGGATATGGATCAGTGCATGCATAAGATTGGGTGACTTCAGCAATGTGGTTGATAATAAATTGTTCTCTGATACCATTGCACTCATGGAGTTGTTCTGCAAGAATGCATTAGAGGGAGTGGGCCTTAGGTACAAGACATGTGGTTCTAGCATAATGGAGGATGGCTGCAATGCATTCAATGAAGTCTTGAGCATTGAATCCATAATGACCTCCAGCACACAACTCAATAGCATTTCCTTCTAGATCTGCTAGAATTGTGGTGAGGCTATGGGCAGAGTCTACAAAAGACTGGAGTTGTTTCTCCAGGACAGCAAGGGCATTGATGGAGTGGGTGAGGTCATTGTAGAGATATAGTGGGTCTTGGAGGACTTAGTTTCATAGTTCTATTTCTTCCATGTTAACACATTCTATATCTGATGTAGTCATTTTCTCAGTTGGCTTAAAGGCTAGTGGCTTGACTTTGGCTGTAGTGTGTTTGGCTGCTTGGAGGGTAGTGGGTAGCAGAGCTTCAGGCTTCTTGGAGGTCAATGAGGGAGTTGTTGCAGTTGGGTAAGCTTCAATAAATGACATTGCAATTGACAGAGTGATCATATTCAGCAGTGACAATGGAGGCAGTGATAATAATAATGAGAGCAGTAGAGGTGATTGTGAAAATGGTGATGTAGACTCATTTGAGAGTGATTAGTACTGGAAAGATAGCCAGGTTGTGTTGACTGGGTCTGTGTCTTTTGTCATGGCCTTTTTTATCTGATTTTTGAGTTTCACCCTCCTCCCTAATTAGGTTCACTCTGAGAACCTGTCATGATACTCCTGGATTGCCTTCTCTATATTTGACAGATGGGATTTCAGTAACCACTGATCTTCTTCATTGCTATAGCCCTTCCAGTGGACCAGATACTAGATTCCCCTACCCTGTTTTTGGTGACCTTGAATTTCCTCTACTTCCCACTCCTCCTTGGCATCAATCAAATCTGGTGGTGGAGGTAGAGGTTTCTGTTAGATCAGAAACTCAGGTTTTCTTGCCAGTGATAGGAGCACTTTATTGAAGACATCATGAATAACCCATTGGGATGGGAGCTTGAGTTGATATGCTCTATTCCCAATTACCTCAGAGATAAGAAAGGGTCCATATCTCTAATAATCCAGCTTCTTGCTTGGGTGATCTGTCATAATGTTGGATACTTCCAACCATACACTATCCCTCACTTGGTAATGCTGGGCATCTATTTGTCTTCTGTCATATGTGACTGCCATGCTCTTCCAGTTTTGTTCCATGCTGCTTGCTGCAATTTCCCATGCCTTGGTCAAATTAGTGATGAATTCCTCCACTACTGGCACAGGTGATGATGCCATAGTAATCCCCTTCCATGGGTGTTTCCCATAGTTCAGGTAGAATGGGGAATAGTGCATTGCTGAGTGTTGCTTGTCATTATAGTAGAATTCTGCTACTACAAGCCATGATACCCAATCAGTCTGTTTATAGCCCACATATTTCTGTAGGAAGTTCTCAACTTCTTGATTGATCTGCTCTGTTTGTCCATCTGTTTGGGGATGATATGCTGTTGAAAAGGCCTGCATGATTCTGAGTGCCTTACATAAACTCTCTATAAACTTTGATGTAAACTGTAGTTCTTGATTACTGACAATCTTCTTTGGTAACCCATGTAGTTTCCAGATTTGGTCCTGATATAGAATGGTGAGTTGTCCTGCTGTCAAGGATGTGGAAGTGGGTATAACATGTATCATTTTGGTGAAACAATCCACAATGACCAGAATAGTGTTGTGTCCATCAGAAGGCAGTAAGGGCCCAATGAGATCTACTGAGATTTCCTCCCATGGATGTGCTGGGATAGGTAGAGGATGTAGTGGTGCTACTTTTCATTCTCAATGGATCTGAGTTCTTTGGCAAATGTCGCATCCTCCTACAAACTTTTTCACATCTTGTCTCATACCAGGCCACCAGAAGTCTCTTGCCAGGACTTCTAATATTTGGTGTTAGCCTGGATGTCCTGCATCTGGTGCATTATGGAATTCCTGTATGATTTGAGACTGTAGGTCATCTCCCAGTAGGATGTATATCCTTTCTTGATATTGGACTATTCCATCGCTTTTTCTAAATCCCTTGGAGGGGTCTTTGAGTCCCTTTATTACATCCCTTCTTTCTCACATACCACCATCACCTCAGTTTTGGTCATGCTTTTGTACTTGCTATGTCTGACAATAAGTTAGTGTATATACATGGTTTGAAGAGTCATCCTTGGGATGAGGATGTTGAAGTTGAGTCAGAGGCTGAGATGTCGAGCCCTACTCCATCACAGGGGGGTGACACTAAAATAGCAGGCCTCTCTACTCCTCATGCATCAGTCCTCCCTACTGGGCCACCCAATCCTGTCATGCCTGTCCCTTGTAAGAGCAAAGGCAAGAAGAAGCATAGCTCAGTTGTTGCTGAGCTCATGCCTCCTCCTGCCTGCCTGGTGCCTTCTGCATCACACTCGACCACTCCTGCTCCCCCAGTCTCTTTCTCTGGTTACTGGTGGTCTTTCTCTGGAAGTGAGTGCTTTTGCTTCTTGTCTCTGTCCTTTGGCTGCTGTCTCTTGGCTGTCTGCTAGCCCTTCCACTAGTTTGGTGGATAGGGTCACCTCTCTCAACAACTCACTCACAGCTCTGGCTAGTAAGCTTTAGTCTGACCTACAGGATCTTATGCACTTTGCATGTGCTCTGTTTGTTATAGCGAGGCATATATTTGCTGCTCAAGGACATGTTCTGCCCTTTGATGACTCTCCCAATGCATCTACCTTGGCTTCAGCCTTGCATAACATGCTTCCTCATGATGCTCCACAGTGTTCCCCTCCAATCCATGGAATGGCTGACTCAGCTGCTCCTCCCTCCTCTGCTCCAGTATGTGGTCCTCCCTCAAAGGCCACTGTCCATCCTCTCCCAGCTCCCAAGCCTGCTCCTCCTCCCCAGCCCACTTGGTCCACCAAGCATCCCCCTTCTCCCTCCAGTGTTAAGTGTAGTTATGCTGACACTGTTTGCGATGTGATATCTTTGGTCAATTTGGCCAAGACAGTCCCTGACCTCCCTTCTGAGTGTATCATCGCAATGCATCAGACTTCTGTCCTGCCCACTGCTCCTAAGTAGAAGATTAAGTCCACTGTTCCTAGTCCCTTCCAGTGGCAGGTCCTTGTCAAGATCATCCCCCTCCCCTCCTCCTTGTAGTTCCCAGCTCTGGTGGGTGCTGCCAATCATTCTCTCAGTAAGAGTGACCTTTGGGTCAACTTGTGCCACTTTGCATATGGGGGGATTTCCCTCCTCACTTCTCGTGTTGCTTCCCAGGATGAAATAGACCTGGTAAAGGCTGGTGTCTCTTGCCTCCTCTCCCTCACTGAGGGTGGGGTTGAGGCAGCTCTTCTGTATTTGTGATCCTATCTTAAGATTATGGACATTCCCTTCTTTAAGGCAGATAGCCAGCAGGTCACTGCTGATGATGTTTGGGTGGTCATGGGGAGGTCCCACATGGCTAGCCTTTTTACTCTTGCAAATAGCCCTCAGGTTATGTACAATTCCCAATGTGCTGATACTGTCACTGTGTGGTTTGACATGCTTGACTCCCAGTCAGATGCTACTGCTAGGCACTTGATTGGTTCTTCCTTTCAATTCAGCCCAGCTTCATGCTTTGTGCATGCAGCCCACTTCCACTCTGGTATCCCTTTGTGTCAGCATTGCTAGCACTAGGAACACTCCACTCATGCCTGTCATTCTCAGGCCCCCCAATGCTCCCTGTGTGCTGGTCCTCATACTGAGGCCAGTCACCATAACTATGCTTCCTGTTGCAGAGGTAACCCCTCTGCAAAGCTGCCCCAGGAACCAACCCCCATGGGAGCCCCATGTCTACATGCCAAGCATTGTGTGAACTGTAAAGGCGATCAGAGTGCTTCTGACCAACAGTGCCCATTCTGGCACTACCGCTTTGATCAGGCATGGTTGGCTGAAAAGTCAGCTCCCTCAGACTTGCAGGAGGCATTCTAGGAGATTTCCCAGAAGACAGTGGAGGCTGAGCACAAGGGTAGGCACATGCTTGGCCGTCGCCACTGAAACTGAAATATTGACACAGGCTGTGATCCAAATTTAGTAGGTAGTATGCATTTGTGGGATGCTGATCACAATGGACTTTTACATAGTTTTGACCTGTTATGTGTTTTTGTAGTCATTTTTAGTTGTATACCTGTAACAGTACCCTCAGCTACTAACTGGGGACCAGACTGCTATCACACACCAGTATATAAATTTTTGAGTAAAATAAAAATAAAAAATAAAAAATGAGTTCCTTCATTACTGCAGTTTCCTGAGTTTTGTAGTTTCAGATTTGTTGCTCAATGTCCATGCCAATAATAACCTTGAAACATGTTTTCCAGAGTAAGATGATAGGGGTAGTAGTTTTGTTCATGATGTTTACCCTTCATACAAGGTTCTTCAGGAAGGTGATTTCCTTATCATCTTCTTGCCAATCAGGCTTGTCATGGCAAGAGAGAATGTCAGCTTTTGTGTTGGTCTTGCCAGGTATATGTTGGATAATGAAGTCATAATCTTATTGTTTGAGATACTACTGCATCTGTCTTCTATTAAGTTTCTATGGTTCTCTAAAGTACTTCAAATTCTCATGGTCTGTCTAGACTTCGAACATCTCTTGTGCATCCAGAAGATATTGTTGCCAAACCCATAATGATTCCATGATAGCAAGGAGCTCTTTGTTGTAGATCTTGTAACTTTATTCCACTGGGCTCATGGTATATAACATAAATGCTACTGGGTGCCATTTGTTGTTCTGTTCCTGAGATAGAATAGCATCTATGGCATATCCTGATGCATTGGTTTCTACCCAAAACTTGCCATCAGGTCAGGGGAGAGTTAATACAAGTTCTTCAGTGATATGTTGTTTCAGAGTATCAAATGATTTTTGTTCATTGGGTTCCCATTTCCAGTCTGTTTTTCCTTTGAGGGCATTGAACAGCCCTGCAATGTTACTAAATCCCTCTATGAATCTTCAATAGAAGTTTACAAAGCCCAGGAAGCTTTCCACTCCTTTGATGTTAGAGGGAGTGTTCCAATTCCTTATGGCCTTGATCTTCTGTTGTTTTATTTCAACCTTCCCATTTCTCACTTTGACTCCTAAAATTGATACTTTTGATACACCAAATTCACATTTGGACTATTTGAAATACAAATTATATTTGGCTGCAATTTTCAGGAATCGCAGTGTCTTTCCTGGAGTTCCTTTTCTGACTGCACTGGAATAACAAAGTCATCCATGTAGTTTATCAGAATGCTATCATGGATCATTTCCTGAAAGATAGTGGTCATCATACATGAGAAGGTGGCAGGAGAGTTGCATAGTCCAAAGAATATAACCATAGGTTCAAATAGTCTATGATTGGTCAGGAAGACTGCCTTCCACTTGTCTCCTTCTTTGATATGAACATTGTTATAGCCCCAAATGATGTTGAATTTGTTGAAAACTTTGGCATCCTTGAGTCAATCCACAACTTTGCTAATAAAAGAAATGGGCATTTTGTCTTTGACTATATATTGATTGATTTTTCGATAGTCTTGTACCAACCACTTCAACCCATCTTTTTTTGGAATAAAAAAGCATGGAGCAGCATACTGTGACTTTAAAACATGTATTCTTCCTGACTTTAGATTTTCATCAATAAATATATTGAGTTCTTCTTCTTCCTTCAATGTCATGGGGTATATTTTAGCCTAAAGTTCTGAGGGTGCATTATCTGTTAACTTGATCTCATGGTCCCATTGTATTCAATTGGAGAGTCTGTTAAAATTGGTTTTATTGAACAGGTGGGTATATTCTTTCATATAGGTCAGTAAATTAGCAGCAGTGGTTGGGTCTGGCTGTTTCTCTTCTTCTTTATCCAGTTTCTGAATCTGAAGTTTTTGAATATGGGGTTTGATGCATATGTCTCAATGAAGAATGTCGCAGCTGGGAGGGTACCTTGTAAATTTAACAATACCATTCTTCCAATCAATCTCAGGATTATGGTGAGTCAACCAATCATGTCCTAGAAACATATTAGCTGAGTTCAATATTGTGATTACTACTTTGACCTGTTCTCAGTGACCATGGGTATCAAGCATGATATTGGCATAGCGGATGATAGGTTTGTAACTACTCTGGGTACCATCTGCATTAAAAACTTCAAAAAGAGTATCAACTGGTTTTGCTAGTATTCCTAGCTCTTTGACCTTGTCTTCTGATATGTATGTATGAGTGCATCCTGAGTCAATGAGGGCCTTGACCATTGTTTGCTGGTTTACCATGGGTGTGGTGAGGAGTTTGCACTAAGAGTTTCTTTGTTGGGAAATAATATATTGTGGAGAATGTAGAACAGAAACTCTATGGTTATAGGCTCAAAAGTTTACACATCTTACTTTGAGCCTTCTACAAAACCCTCCTCATTTGCTTTCTTTTCTTCTTCTGGTATCTCCATCATGACTCTGAAGCTTGGCTTATTTTGTTGTGGGGCCCTACAGTACTTGGAGATGTGGCCAAATTTACCACAATTGTAGCATTAGAGCTTGTTGGCTGGAGTGTGTGTGTTTTTTGGTTTAGTGCAGTTTTTTGCAATGTGCCCAAATTTTCCACAACTATAGCAATTGGAGTTTTCTTTGCTAGGGTACTGGGATGTTATGCATCCAATCTCCATTGGCTGTCCTCATCCACCATATGTGATATCACTTCCTGTGGTGTGTTGTCATTTTAACTCTACAGATTCATATTCTTTTCCTACAGTACTGATTGAGCTCATCCATTCAGTGTAATTGGTGGGTTGATAGTCAGAGGGATATCCTATGATTGTTTTAATAATGTTGGAGTGAACATGCTTCTTCAGTAGGAAAAGAGTATGGCCATCATCTGTTTTGGCTTTCCTCTTGAGGACTTTGAACTTAATTAGGAAGTCTTGGATGTGCATTCTTCCTTGTTTGAATTCCTCAATTCTCCATTCTGCTTCTCCCTGTCCCATTTCATCTGAGAATCTGTTTTCCAATTTCTTGATCCAATTCTCCCAATTGAACTTTCCCCACCAATCCTCCTTCAACATATTCTTTATTGTGATAGAGCTAAATGAGCCCATCATTCTGGTCTTTATTCTGGCAAGTACCACTGTGACTCAGTGCCAGTTGTCATTGATGTTATTTCCTGTGATGTAAAACATCATGCTTCTCCACCAATCCTCCCATTTTGATCTTATTCTATTGAAGTATCCTGGTTCAGGTACAAATAACTTGGTCTGTGTTTGTATCACTTGTTTGGCAAGGTGAGTTGGTGATGCTTTACCAAATGTTATGACCTTAAAAGCTAACTCAGGTTGCAATTTTGGCAAAGGCTTGAGGGCAATCAAGAGAAAAGTACAATTAGTAAAGCATAAGGAATACAGCACTCTACCTAAGGTATTTATACTAGGGATACAGAGTAACACAGGGTATACAAGAATAGTAACTATGGAGTAACACCAGGTAGTAGGAAATAAGTACTACAGTCCATGGGACTATCCAGAGTAATTTACCAAGAGTCATAACACAGAACTTCCAGTGGCCAAAAACTAATTACACACTATGCCAACATTACTCTCAATACTTATGGTCACAAGAAACAGGTTGAAGTAGTAATCACAACATTAGACTCAGCAGATATGTTTTTGGGACATGATTGGTTAACTCACTATAATCCTAAAATCAATTAGAAGAATAGTATCATCAAATTTACAAGGTGCCCACCCAGTTATAACATCTCTCATCACAACATATGCATCAAACCTCATATTTGAAAATTCCAAGTTCAGGAGATAGAGGAAAAATAGGAAAAACAGCTAGATTCAACCACAGCAGCAGATTTACCAACATATATGAAAGAATATACCTATCTATTCAATAAGACCAATTTCAACTGACTCCCAGATCACATCTAATAGGACCACAAGATCAAGCTTATAGATAATGCCCCTCTCAAACTCTATGCCAAGATTTACCCTATAACTCTGAAGGAAGAAGAAGAACTCAATACATTCATAAATAAGAATTTGAAGTCAGAGAGGATATACATATCAAAGTCACAATATACTATCCCATGTTTCTTCATACCCAAGAAAGATGGTTCAAAACAATTGGTACAGGACTATCAGAAAATCAATCAATATACAGTCAAAGACAAGACACCTATTCCCCTCATTAGTGAAGTTGTGGACTACCTCAAAAATGCTAAATTGTTTAATAAATTTGATATTATTTAGGGATACAACAACATCTGTATCAAGGAAGGAAATGAGTGGAAGACAGCATTTCTAACTAATCACAGTCTATTCAAACCCACAGTCATGTTCTTCAGTCTATATAACTCTCCAGCTACCTTCTCACAGATGATGACTACTATTTTCTGAGACATGATCCATAACAGTATATTAATAAATTATATGGATAATTTTATAATCCTGGCTCAAACAGAGAAGGAACTTCAGGAAAGAACATTGAGGTTTCTGAGAATTGTGGTCAAGCACAATCTTTACTTTAAATAATTCAAGTGTAAATTTGGAGTATTAAAAGTACCTATATTAGGAGTGGAAGTAGGGAATAGAAAGGTGGAAATGGAGCAACAGAAAATCAAAGCCATTCAAAACTGGAGCACACCCTCTAATGTCAAAGAAGTAGAGAGTTTCTTGGGCTTTGTCAACTTCTATAAGCAGTTTATTGAAGGCTTTAGCCATATTGCAGAACTACTCAATACACTCAAAGAGAAAACAGAATGGAAATGGGGACATGACAAACAGCTAGCATTCAATACTCTAAAGCAATATATTATCAAAGAACTAGTATTGACCCTTCCTTGACCTGATGGCAAATTCTGAGTAGAAACAGATGCATCAGGATATGCAATAGATGCCATTTTATCTCAAGAACAGGATAGCAAATAGCACCCAGTGGCATTCATGTCATACATGATGAGCCCAGCAGAGTAAAATTATGAAATCTATGACAAGGAGCTCCTCGCTATCATAGAGGCATTGTAAGTATAGAGACAGTACCTTCTAGATGCATGAGAAATGTTCAAAGTTTGGACAGATCATGAGAACCTGAAATACTTCAGGGAGCCACAGAAACTCAACAGCAGGCAGATGCAATGGTATCTCAAACAACAGGACTATGACTTTGTAATTTAGTATGTATCTAGTAAAACCAACACCAAAGCCAACATTCTCTCTTGTTATGACAAACTCAATTAGGAAGAGGAAGACAAAACAGTTATGCTCTTGAAATACTTTATACAAAGAGTAACTGCCAAAGAAGAAACTACTATCTCTATCATTCTATTCTGAGAAGCATGTTTCAAGATTCTTGTTAGCATAAACATTGAACAACAAATACAGGATCTTGGAATGTGAGAAACTGAGATACTTAGAAGACTTGAAAACTCCCCCAAGAAGTTTACAGAACACAATAGTATTATCTACCACTATAAAAGAATTTATGTCCCACCAGGAAATGACCTACAGTCTAGGATTATACAGAAATTCCATGATGCACTGAATGCAGGACATCCAGGCCAACATCAAACACTAGAAGTTCTGTCAAGGGACTTTTGGTGGCCTGGCATATGACAAGATGTTAAAAGATTTATAGAAGGATGTGACACTTGTCAGAGAACTCAGATCTATTGCAAATAAAAGGCAGCTCTACTATACTCTCTACCAGTACTAACGCATCCATAGGAGGAGATCTCAGTGGATCTAATTGGCCCATTACCACCTTCTGATAGACATAATGCTATTCTTGTCATTATAGATCATTTTACCAAGATGATATGGGTGATATCCACTACCACTTCCTTGACAGCAGGATAGCTTGCTATGCTATATTAAGATCAAATCTGGAAGCTACACAGCTTACCAAAAAGGATTGTCAGTAATTGAGGACTGTAGTTCACATCAAAGTTTATAGAAGGCCTATATAAGGCCTTCAGAATCAAGTGAGCCCTGTCAACCACCTATCACTTGCAAATAGATGGACAAATGGAGCAAATCAATCAAGAAGTTGAAAACTTCTTATGGAAGTATATGTCCTATAATCAGAATAATTGGACATTATGGTTCACAGCAGTGGAATTCCACTACAATAATAAGCAACACTCAACAATGCACTACTCTTTATTCTACCTGAACTATGGAAGACACCCATGGAAGAAGATCACAATAGCATCATCACCAGCACCAGCAGTGGAAGATTTTGTGACTAGTCTAACTAAGGCATAGAAAGTCACAGCAGACAGCATGGAATAAAACTGGAAGAGCATAGTGGTCACATATAACAAGAAATGAAAGGAAGCCCAGTACTACCAAGTTGGGGATAGTATATGGTTGGAGGCATCCAGCATCATGATAAATTGACACAGCAAGAAACTCAACTATCAGTAATATGGCCTCTTCCCAATATTAGAAGTGATTGGAAATAGAGCTTATTAACTCAAGCTACCATCTCAGTGGGTCATTCATAATGTTTTCAATGAGGCACTCCTATCACTGGTGAGAAAACCTAAGTTTCTGATCTAACAGAAGCCTCCACCTCCACCACTAGATCTCATTGATGCCAAGGAGAAGTGAGAAGTCAAAGAAATCTGTAAATACTGAAAATGAGGTAGAGGGGTCCAGTATCTTGTTCACTGGAAGGGCTACAATGATGAAGAAGATTAGTGGTTATCTAGGTCCCACTTGTCAAATGCAGAGGAGACAATCCAGAAATACTACAATAGGTTCTTAGAGTAAACCTAATTGAGAAGGGAGGTGAAACTCAAAAATCTGATAAAAGTCTTGATAGAACCATAGACCTAGTCAACACAAACCTGGCTATCACTCCAGTACTAGTCACCCTCATCAAGTTTTCTTTTTTTTTTTTTTTTTTAATTCAATAATTTATTACATGGTGCTTGATTGCAGTCTATGCCCAAAACTACCACAAAGACAGTGACTGACCAACTAACTAAAGCAACCCAGCCATCTTACAGAAAAAGCAGTAGTCTAGGAAATAAATGTAAAAAGGAATTTAAGTAAAGTTGACATGTTCAATATGACTCTGAAGAGCCCCTGGACTTAGGTATTATACACTGAACCCATAGTCAATGAAAAGAAGCATCAGTTGTCCTGATGTCTTCTAAACCAGTTGGCATCAAAGCAGTGATGCCAAAACTTGCATTTGTAATCATTCATAGCATGTTTGCTGCTATAATTGATACAAGTAGAAATATGTGAGCAAGGTTGGCCCATTGTTGTGGGAGGGATAGGAGGTGTAGCTTTAGTGTTGCTCTTGCAACAACCAGCATACTCACAATAGTGCTGTTCAGAGTGAGGTCTGAGATAGCATGGGCAGTAGATGGCCTTAGCAGAGCAGGCAGTAGTAGGGTGACCCCATTTCCAGCATTGTTGACACTGAGGGATGCCAGGGCAAGCTTTTGCCAGTTTGATAATGTACCTGGCATTGCCAAGTGTGATGTATTGGTTAACGATCTTCTTGAGAGCCACACCAGATTGTGAATCCCAGATATCAAACCATACAGTAGCAGTATCAGAGTGTCATGAGTTGCACATAACATGAGGCTTAGCAGCAAGGTCAAAAGGGGCACCATCAATGTGAAGTGCAGGTGTGACATCATCAGAAGTGATAGAGAAAGGAACATCAAGGACCTTGAGATAGGACCTAGACTTAGGAAGACAGGCATCAATTTTGACCTTGAGACTATTAAAGAGAAATTTGTCAATGAAAGTGATGTCATCAACAGATGGAACAATGTTTGTGGCAAGCGATATGCCACAATAAGCAGAATGAGCAGTCAAAACTTGTAATTTCAACTAGTTTTGTTTAAGGGCATTGTTTGTTTGATTAATGATAGCCATGTAGTCAACATTGCTGGGATTGGCAAGTGGGATGAGAATTTGTCAGCAGCTGGGACCAACAGTAGTAGAAGCAGGCTTGTGCTTGGAGGCAACAGGAACTGTGTTAGCTGCTCAATGCATAGCAGTGACTTGATCAGCTGGGAGGGTGGGGAATGTTTGAGCCAGTTCAACTGAAGTGACATTATCACAAACAGGAGGTCTAGGCTGTGGCCTAGATTTGACGATCAACACAAATGAGTGCTTGGGCTCATCCACAGTGGACTTCTTTGTTTCAGGAGTCGGCTTCTTGATAGCAGGCTGAGTGATTTTAGCCATACCCTGAGCCTTTGGCATAGGGTTATGTTGCTATCTTCTCAGCTGCTACTATCACCCTCATCATCATTATTACTACCTCCATTGTCACTGCCAAGTATGATCACTCCAATAATTACAATGTTATTCATCAAGTCCTACCTAACTGTAACCAATCTCTCATCAACCTTCAGAAAACCCAAAGCCCTCTTACCCACTACCCTCCAAGTAGCCAAATGAGCTACAGCCAAAGTCCAACCCCTAGCTTTTAAACTAACTGGAAAGATGGCTATATTAGATATAGACTGAGTAGATCTAGAAGAGGTAGAACTATGGAACCAGGTTCTATGAGATCTCCTATATCTCTACAATGACCTTATCCACTCCATCAATACTCTTGCTATCTTGGAAGAGCAGCTCAAATCTTTCATTGACTCTGCCCATAGCCTTGCTATAATTCTAGCAGACTTAGAAGGAAATATTATTGAGTTGTGTGCTGGAGGTCATTATGGCTCAGATGCTCAGAACTTCATTAAATGTATCACTGCCACCCTTTACTATGTCTAAACCACACATCTCATGCCCAAAGCCTATTCCCTACAATACATCCTCACAGAACAACTCTATGAATGTAATAGCATTGGAGAATAGTTTATTGTGAACTACATTACTGAAGTTACCCAATCTTATGCCTATACTGATCTACACCTAGTCCCACTTTCTACTGGAAAATACACTCCTCTTATCTCTGTCATAACCAAAGATCCCACTGAAGAATTAAACAAAGAGCAAGACATTGAAATAGATGACTACAACTTAAACAGCATCCTTGCAGAAGGACTACTTAGGCTTGTGGTCATAAAGAATGCTCACACCCTCTATAAGTTCTTCCAGAAGCATGATGCAGACACTCTCAAGATATCCAGCCCTACCTACTTCATTATTCCTAACAAGTTCTATATATTACAAAAACATGGTGAAAGTAACAATAAATATTGGACCCAAGTCATCAATGAGTTCTTATAACACTATACTAATTCTTAGGCCTATTTCAACTCCCAACACATTGTTATCTATAAAGAAAGTCCTGACAATGCATCATTCTTCATTGGACATGATGAACATCACACCCAGTTTGTGATAGTGAGAGTCAAGAAGGTTCCTATAAGATTCCTTGTTAAGGGATAGAAGTAATCCATCAACACCTCTTCCCACTGTATATGCATGCATCTATGAGAGGTATCTCTTCCAGCACTAAGGACTACTGTTACTCCTGTCAAATATCTCTTCTATCATTATATTCCTATCTTAAAAGGACCTTTGTATTAGTCACTTATTCATGAGGATATAAATCCTGAAGAGAAGGTGATGTTATAATTCTGGATAATTTACTCTGGATAGTTTCATAGACTGTAATAGGCTGTAGTGTTTATTTTCTGTTATCTGATATTACTCTGCATTCTCTATTCTTATTTACTCTGTGTTATCTTGTGTCTCTAGCATAAATATTATAGATAGAGTGCTGTACTCTTTATACTTTACTAACTGTACTTTTCCCTTAATTATTCCCAAGCTTTTGCCAACATTGCAACCTGAGTTAGCTCTTAAGGTTGTAACATAGTACTGAGTATGAAAAAAATAACTACCTCAGTCTACTACAGTCTATGAGTCTATCCAGAGTAAACTACTCAGAGTCATAATAGATTAATCTTATAGTACTCACTCTACAAATAGTTTAGACCTATTACTATTAGGAGACTACATAATACAAGCAGTGTAAGATCAGTTACTTATACAGCAACTGATGTGAGTATATATATATATTTTTAGAATTATATAATAGTAATAGTGTATTTATATAATAACAATAAATATATAGATATAATGATAGTAAAGGTGCAGCCCTTACATAATAGTACTCAATAATTAACAAAAAATAGTTAGATTCTTTGACAATTTTAATCTTGCTGGTGTGAAGATAGATGCATAACTGTATATGAGAAATAACATCTATTTACTACTATTTATTTATTATTTTGTAGATTAGTCATATTGGAGCATCTGTGACTAATGTCTGTGATCAAGTTAGAATTTTATTGTATTTAAAAGACTATTTTTCATTCTCTATTTCTTAGCTAGCTCTTATCATATATTATGACATTATTATCATTCTTATATTTACTGCTTTTTACTTTTCAGACTTTATTTTACTGAACAATTTCTCATGCATATGCACATGTTTCTACTTTGTATTATATCTTTTGACTCTGGTTATACTTCTCAAAAGTCTCTCTTATTTTCAATTACTGTTTTGATAATAAACATTCAGTATTCTATATTTTAGCCTCTCTATTTTTGAAAATTTTATATTTTTATGCTTATTTTAGTACAGTTTTCCTCCTAATTTTTCTTATTTTATTATCTTCTATAAAGATTTTATTATCTGATTAGCTTATTTATCTAGTTTAGTTAGACAGAAAGATATGTATTATCTGCTAATCTAACATATAAGGCTTTTGCTGTATTCACTTATATATCAATAAATGTCTGTTACCTCTAGACTTCATTGAATAAAAGGTGTTTTATTTTAGTATATTTTTAACTATTATCCTGTTATGTGCTCCCATCTTCCTGCTCTTCTCACTGCTTTCTGCTATCAATACTCAGTACTCAATTGTGAGTCTGTTTACCTATTGTGACCTTTGTTATCAATATTTTGGAAGTCTCTCTCAATAATAAGTATAGTTGTTATTTTTAACAATATGTAGCATATTTTTCTGGCAGCTCTTGTACTTTCTACTATTTTTTCTTTCTATAGTCTCTATATATATCTATTGAAAAAATTAATTTCTTTCTTGCCAGACTAATAAACCTTGTATGCATAGATACTAGAGGTGCATGCTATCTATACATGGATCTGATCCAAGCACCTAATCAGAAATTCAGGGTCTTACACTAAGATTTCTTGTACTCTTCTTATTACTACAAACAATAATTCTAATATGTGTGAGACTCTGATCACCCTTGAAATAGCTCAAATGGAGTCTTGTTGTATATAGAAATACTGACACATGACTTTGTATGATAAGATCTATCTGATCCAATAAGTTCAAAAGCATTTCAATCCTTAGAAAGTCATAATACAAAGAGTATTATATTTACTCAGCAAGCAAGCTTTAATATATAGAAAATATATAAATCTAATAATTATCTGTCTTTCTGGAAAGAAGATATATCAAGATAATCTCAAACCTATCACTTAAGAAGATCTTGCTTTATTCATATTAATATCTATTTTTATAATGATCAGCCCTCTATGTAGGCTCACAGACTTAGTTTTTTTTTTATCTTACACTATGCAATAGGGCCTATTGATAGATATCTACTACAGAAGACTATTTGAGAAATAGGGCAGAATTTATTGAGATATGGCCAAAATACTTGAGAGTAGCATATAGTGTACTTAGTTCTATTTGTCATATATGAACATCTTGATGCTTCATATATTAATTGCTTATATCTTTTAACATTGAGTGGATTGGGTCAATATAACTTTTGTGGCCTGTTAATGTTATCCATGCTAGGGATCGTTCCTTGAGGATCTCTTTTAGGGAGGCTGTCTATACAGACTTAGGCCTATACAAAGATAGCGATAAGGAAACGCTCAAGGGCTAAGCCTTGCCCAGACATAGAGTCAATATAGATGAGGTGTATAGCTGAACAAGACTAAACTACTGAACATGATAGCAAGTTGGTCTTATATACAAATAAGCAAAGCGATAGAGTCCATTCAGATTGGTAGATGATGAAAATAAGATACTGTGTAGGAGAGAGTGTAACATTAGCCTGTCCGTATATTCGAAGTGTCTGAGAAGTATCACCACATGACAAAGAAAAGAAAAAGGAAATATAGTCCAGCTACACTCAGAATGATAATGAAAATCAAAAGATAAGTGGAAAAGATAGGTGAAGGTCCATAAGTGGACTGATGTCAATCAAAGTAAATGTCAATGGGGACTTCCAGTGATATTGCTGAAGGCGACATTGTTGATGTCATCATATTGTGGATGGAGGGAGTATACACTAGAAGAGGGAGAGACTAGGCAAGAGCATCAAGTCATTGGGCATTTATTTCGTCCATGTCCTGATCCTTGGTGGTGGCAGTGGGGGCAGATATATCAGATGCAATTGATGGTTTGGTGTCCTGGGGCCTGTGTCTGGCAGGCACTGCAAGTAAGAAAAGGGCAATTAAGGGGGTGATGTCCCCTGTGGCTGCAGCGAGATTGAATATTTGGTCAGGATGAATCTCATGATCTGGGTGGACTCAGCCTATTAAAGCATGGGCAATGTGTCGAGGACGGAATCAGGTCTGAGGGTAGACTAACTCCCATGCTACCATTCTGGAGGTCCATTTGTAAAATGGGAGAGCTTCATCTTGAGTCACAGCTAGGTAGTCCTTGACCACCTTCCATTGATGATGCACTGAGTAGATGGCAAGTGCAGTTAATGCAGCTGTTAAGACTGTCAATTGCTTTGCAGAGCTTATGTTGCTGTCAGTAGAGAGAACAGAGAGTATTGAAAAAGCCAAGATCAGCAGCTGTTGATAGTCCTCGATGGCAGTCTCAGCATCATCATTTGTTATGGACTATCTATTCAATGTTGGATTTATTCCACCCCATGAATATGGGCTATTTGCTGGATGGCCCAAGATGTAGAGAATGGTCTCTGGACTGAATGTTCCCTCCTGGTACTCTCGAAGAGCTCATTGGTACATTTCCAGATTGGTTGATATTACAGCTAGAGTCTGTAAGGTAGGGACATGACAAGCTACTTCTATTAAGACTGTCTGGCAGATTCTGGCCTCTTGACTGGTCATTAGATTGGGAAGAGAGGTTGGTGTAATGGGTAGCTCTGGAGGATTTTGCAGGGGAAAAACAGGCATATGCTTTGGAGAGGTCATTAATTGAGTTTATAGAGTTGATTTTTGGTAAAGGAGTATCTTGAGGTCCTGTAATGATGTGGATGGAGTCAGATGAGTAACTTGACATTTCTTTTTTAACATTTTCAAGGAGACTTTCAGGTGGGTCTCTTGGATGTTAAATGGGTTTTTAGTGACATCTTGTGAGACTTGAGATATTCTTGAATCAATTTGTCTGTGAATTAGGTTAATTCTTCTTTGTGTATCCACTCATTTTCTTGATGTCTGTATTCTTTCCATTTGACAAGATATTGAAGGCCTTCAGTTTGGTAGTGATGATTGACTATTCCTTTGACTTCATACTGTTCTTCCCCTTGAATCATTTCTGGTGGGGAAAGTGGGAGGTTTGGACTGTAAATGTCATTTTCATTGCATGGAGTGAGAAGAGATACGTGAAAAACTGGGTGGATTTTCCAGCTTGGTGAGAGGTTCAATTCATAGACTAATGGGGAAATTACCCATTTGATAGTGAAGAGGCCTTGTCATCATGGCACTATTTTTGAAGAGGAGTAGGATAGGCAGAGATTGGTAGCTTCCAACCACATCTTTTGACAGGGTTTGAAGGGTTTGAAGGTGGATGTAATTCACTTTGTCATTTGTTTGACTGATAGTTTATGAGAAGCAATGGCTTCATTTCTGGCATGGTCAAGAAGATATAGTCTTTCTTCAGAGGAGTCGATAGATGGCATCTCAATGATAGTTGGTATGCCTGGGGGATTTATTCTGAGGATAAGTTCATGGGAGAAATGTTGTTGACTAGCATGGGTCTTTGAGTTGTGAAAGAATTGTAGTATGGGGATATGTTTTGACCAGTTATGGAGATTTTGGGATAAATATATGAAGAGGTATGCTGCAATTTCTTGATTGTAGCATTCTACTGTTCCATTTGTTTGGGGATGATAGGCAGTTGAGAAGGCTTGAGTTATTCCCAATTGGTTAAATAAGGCATGGATAGATTTAGCAGAGAATCTAGGATCTCGGTTGGAGATTATCTTGTTGGGAATACCATAGTAGAGAAAGAAGTGTGTTAGAAAAAGTCATGCAATGTTATCTGCAGTTGTGGTTTTGGTAGTTGGAATGAAAATAGCTCCTTTCAAAAGTCCATGGTCCACTATGGACAAGATAGCATTGTACTCATGACCATCATAAAATCACAAAGGGGCCAAATTGGTTATGAGGACCATGCTGATTTGTGTGAATAGCCATATGGTTTTAGGGGGTTCTATGGGATGTAGTGGTAGTTTGGTGGAGCATCAATTAATCTTCATCTGTTGACACAGTGTACAGCCCTGCACATAGTTCTTGATGAAGGTGTTTATGCTGGGCCAATAAATATGTTTCTTCATGAGATGATAGGTTTCTTATTGACCAGAGTGTCCTGCAAGTGGGTGGTCATGATATTGGGATATGATATTGCATCATAGGGACTGATCTTGAGAAATTATTACTCAGTTTTTGAATAGGAGTAGTGGTCTGTGATCTGTCAAATAGATTGAGTATTGTTTGTCGATTGTTTCAGGTTTATTTTGAAGGAGTGCTTCCAATATTTGTGTTGATAGTGGATTGTATTTGGTTGATTTTGTGATCTGCTGTTGAAGTGTTATGTCGATGAGATTGATAAATAGTTTATTGGGGAGGATGGTAATTTGGTGAAGGAAGATCTCCTCAGGAAGTATAGTGATATTTTTGTTATCTTTGTTGTCAGTCAGGATGTGGTCTGGGCATCAAGATAGTACATCTGCTGCTGCAAGTTTGGGCTTGGAAACATGTTGAATTCAATAATTGAATCATGTAAGGGTTTTGTACCAGCGTCCCTGTTGTCAGTTAAGATTTTGGGGTTTTTTCCAATAGGTGAGGTTGTGATAGTCTGAGTAGATTATTACTATGTGTGGTGAGCCTTCAGAGTAGTGTCTCCATTCCTCTAGAGCATGTATTATGGCTAGGAGTTCTCAGTCATAGATATTGTAGTTTCATTCAGCTGGTGAGAAGGTTTTGGAGAAGAATGCAATAGGTTTTTGGTTTCTGTTAAGGTTGTTCTGATAAAGGATGGCTTCTGAAGCATATTTTGATGCATTGCATTCTATCTGGAATGGTTTCATTAAGTCTGGGACAAGGAGGAGGGTTGGATTAGAGAATTCTTGTTTAAGGAGTCTGAAAGCTGTTTCTGCATTAGCAGTCCAGTTAAATGGTGTTTTCTTCAATAGAAGTGTATTTAAAGATTATGTAAGATTAGCATAATGATGGATAAATTTGCAATAATAATTGGTGAAGCCAATAAAGCTTCAGACATCTCTGATAGTCGTTGGAGTTGGCCATTGTCATATTCTATCGAGTTTCACTGGGTCTATTTTGACTTTGTTAGGGGAAATGATGAATCCAAGGTATGAGACATGTTGTTTTTTGAATTTGCATTTTTCTGGTTTCAGATAGAGGTCATTGTCTGTAAGGATTTGGAAAACTTGCTCCATGCATTTGGTGAGTTCATCAAGTATTGGGGTGAATATTAGGATGTCATCTATGTAAACAAGAATGAGATTGTTGTGTATCATGTCAATAAAGATGGTATCCATTATGTTTTGGAAAGTAGCAGGGGAATTGGTCATGCCAAAGAACATTACTGTTGGTTCGAAAAGACTGAAGGGGGTTCAAAAGGTGGCTTTCCATTCATCTCCTTTTTGAATTCTAATGTTATTATATCTGTGTCAAATGTCAAGTTTTGTGAAGTATTTTGCATCTTTGAGTTGGTCCATGATGGTTGAAATATGGGGAATGGGATAGGCATTTTTGATAGTATGATTATTGAGATATCAATAGTCCTGACAGGACCAAAGTTTTCTGTCTTTTTTTCCTACAAAGAAAAATGGGGATGCCATTGGAGATTCAGATTTGTGAATATATCCTTTTCAAAGATTTTTGTCAATGAACTCTTTGAGAGTTTGAGTTTCTATGGGAGATAGTCAATAGGATTTATGGGTGATGGGTTTGAAAGTTTCTTTAAGATCAATTTTATGATCATAGAGTTGGGAAGGGGAGCATTAATCAGAATGGGTTTTACTGAATAGTAGTTGATGGTGATGAAATTTAGGGGGTACCAGCTTTTCAAAAGAAATTACATCAGGTAGACCTTTTGATTGGGCCAGTTTTGTGATGATTGTGGCCTTGTAGTTCAGTTCTAGTGGAGTTGCTGTAATATGGGCGATTTCTGTGTTTAGTTTGTATTCATCATGACTAATGGGATATCAGTCATGGATAGATGAGTCATATTCTCAGTCATCGGTCGATGGTTGTCCCATATGAAGAACTGCTAGTTGGTCCAATATAGCAAAAGACCAGTCAGTGAGTTGATTTAGTGAATGAAGGAGTTCCATATATTGGGTATGTCAACTTCTCCATTTGAATGTGTGTTGGCTCCAGTTGATGTCTGGATTAAAATGTTCGAAAAAGGAGATTCCCAGAATGAGGGTTTTCTTGGCTAATTATGTCACTAAGAATTATATGTCACATTGCTGACTGTCGATCTGAGTTTGTAAGTTGATGTAGTGTGTTATTGTGGATTCTGCATTAGAAGTTCCATCAGCATAATACAGTTTAATTGGTGTTCTTAGTTGAAGGGTAGGTAAATTGTGTTTTTGAACATAGTCAAGATTGACAAAGTTCTCTTGTGCCCCAGAGTCAATTAATACAGTAATTAGGATTGATCTGAGATTTGGGCATAGGATATTGCAGGGGAGATAAATAAAGGAGTTCTTTTGTTCTCAGGGAATAGTTACAAGGTTCAGAGGAAAAAGAGTATTGTTCTTGTTCATTGATACAGAGTCATTTGTATTTAAAAATCTGAGAAAGTAGCTTTGATTACATCCCTATGTTCTTTGGTAATGTTGTCTATTATATTGGCTGCAGTCTGAGCTATATTGATTGTGTTAACTGCTTGAGTAACTGGTGGGCAGAGACAAGAGCATTGACAAGGGGGAGGTTGAGATGATGATGTATGTTGAGATCATCAAGCTTGACAAAGGGGGCAGTTTCATGCCCAGTGACCTTTCTTTCCACATTCAAAACATTCTCCTTTCAAGAAATGTTGGCATTTGACAGGAGTGAAGATGGTATTGAGGGTTGCGTCAGTCATGGTGTAGACTTCTTCCAACCTCTCTACTTTGTCTTTCACATCTTCTATGTCTTTGTTAACAGAGAAGTTGTTTTCCTTATAATCTTGTTCTTCATTGAGGTATTGCTTGTCTACATTGAAATAGACATGGTCAATGTCCATTGCATTGGGGTCATAATAAGAGGTGAAAGAGTGGGATTGATATCAATAGTAATTGGCATAGGTATTGACCAAGTGAGTTGGTTGTCAACATGGGGGAAATTGGCAGTTATATTGTTGTTAGGCTTATTTATAGCCCAAAAGTAAAGTGACTTGTCCATATAGGGCATTTGTCCATCAGTAGTTGTTGTTGAGGTGTCGAGATTGAGTATACCACTCTTTGATGGTGGTGGATAAGGTGATCTGGGTGTTGATTTGTCATGCAATGTGAGGGTCAATAGCTTGTCTGTAGTAGTCGATGAGGACATCCTCATTAGTGATTTTAGACAATCGAACATAGATTTTAAAATCAGATATGAAGTCCTTAAGGAGTAGTCCTCATTGATGCATGTTTTTGAGTTTGGTGAGGGCAAATGCCTGTTGGTTAGGCAGAGTGAATGCAGCACAGAGTATAGTGATGAATGCGTCATATGTTCTAAGGACAATAGTTGATTGTCCTCTTGGTTGGGCTGAGAAGGTAGTGTGAGAGGTGATGAATTGTGCTGCCCAAGCATTGGTAGGGCTATCTTGTATAGTAGCAAGTATGTACCAGATTTTGGTTTGATCGTCAGGATAAGTGATGTGTTTTGCTGTGAGGTAGATTTCACTGGAGAGGAGCCATTGTACAAATTTTTCACAGTTTCTATCAAAAGTCTTTAAATCTATGAAGGTGGGTTCTAGAAGATTGGCAGCTGCCATAGCAACAGGTGTGATAGGTGGGAGAGAAGGTGGTGGTCCTTACAAAGGTGGTGGAGGTCTTTGTGGAGGTGGTAGAGGTCCTTATGGAGGTGATGGAGGTCTTTGTGGGGATGGTAGAGGTGGTAATGACAGTGGTCCTTGTAGGGGTGGTGAGAGCCTCTGTGAGGGTAGTGGTAGTAGTAGTAGAGGAGTCATGGATGTTGGTATTAAGGAGAGAGATAGTATTTGTAGAAAGGGAAGTAGTGGTGTTTGAGGAGGCATTATAATAGAGGAAGGCTGTAGTAGTTGCGAGAAGGATGGCTATAATGATACCGATGCCAATTGTGGTGAGAAGGCAGATACAGAGGGATATGTGTTGTGCCATATCGAAAGAGTAGCTGTCGAGATGGGGTTACTGAAAAAGGTTGAAGATAAGGCTAGTTAACTATAGAAGATTCTACTGATAGTTAAATTCTCTATTAAATTGGTGATTGCTGCAGTTTGATCATCTGTAACCTGGTCACTGCTTCTTGTTTCTTCACTTTCCTCTCCTTCTGTCTCTTCACCACTCTCATATTCTTCTTCCTCTTCTTCTTCTTCTTCTTCTCCATTTTCTTCTTTGAATGATTCTGGAATGGGGTAAGGTTGTGGTTGCTACAGTGTATCTAGGGGATTTCTGTCAGCTGGTGTCATTTCTATCTCCAAATAGGGTAGAGGTGGCCAAGAAGATGGCTGAGTGGGTCTCAATAGGATTTGAGTATCATAGAGATGAGATGTCAGGGTTGGTATGGTGTAGATTTGAGGAGTTTCTGCAAGTATTTGGAAAAAGGGGGAGGGCTGCAAGTGTTTGGAAAAAGGGGGAGGGCTGCAATATAGAAGGGTGTTCTGATTAAAGAAGGTGGGGAGTGGGTTTTGGTACAGCATCTTCATCTTCAGAAGTTAAAGGTGCTCAAAATCATCCAGTGCTTATTATTGGAAAGTTGTATATCAAATATTGAGAAAATATTTTCTAGTAAGGCAATAACCTTTATCCTTTACTTTCTTTTGTGGTGAAGTGTAACCAAGGCTTGTTTTCTGGCCAAGTGACAACCTGAGAAAAAGATAGAGAGAATAATGACAGGCAGCTAAGAGCTGAGTTGAGTCAAGCATTCTAGCAAGTTTAGTCTTTTGTTATCTGTGCTAGAGATCATTCCTTGAGGATCCCTTTTAGGGAGGCTGTCTATACAGACTTGAGCCTATATAAAGATAATGACAAGAAAATGCTCAAGAGCTAAGCCTTGCCCAGATGTAGAGTCGATATAGATGAGGTGTATAGCTGAACAAGACTAAACTACTGAATATAATAGCAAGTCAGTCTTATATACAAATAAACAAAGTGAGGTCAAATGGAGAAAGAGTCCATTCGGATTGGTAGATGATGAAAATAAGATACCATGTAGGAGAGAGTGTAACAGTTAATATACATTGAAAGTATCTATCTACCAGTTTATTACTCTTTTGATCTCTATTTTTATGACTAAAAATCATGTTTAATCTATAAAAACAGTGATTATACTAGTTTTGTTAAATTTTACATCTTTTTCAATATTTTTAAGGACAGTTGCAGTTAAAGCAGAAGATTTAATGGCTCAGAAACTGATAAGAACTATTATATAGTGTATTCCTTTATCTGAAACAAAAAAGTGATCATTTCAAGTGGGCATCAACTGCAAAGCTTGCTAGTAATGTTGATCTAAAGCTACATGATCTGAGGACTACATTTTGCAACTAGATTTTCAAGATAAAATTAAAGTTTGTTTTTGCCAAAATTTGCAGTGTCTTTTGCAGAGAAAATTACATAGAGTTATTGCTTGCAGCAATAAGAAAAGCATGGGAATTAAGACAGAGGACCCTGAATTCCTAGTTAGGTACACAGATTAGGTCTGCTCATATATGACAGACACCTCTCATTGCTCTTATATATAGCTAAGCAAAAAAGAAACTTATTTATTTATGATAAATACATAGAGAGCATATATAGGGAAAGTGGAAAGATAAAGATGCTATACACTGTTGAGGATGATGCTATGTCTGTTGACAGTATGAGAAACTTGCAGAATATTGATAATAAAAGTAGCAATAGACAGATACAACTCATAGACAATGTGTTAATAGTAGAAAGTAGGTGGCAGAAATAGAGAGAGAGCAGGAATATATGACATAACAATACTGACAAAAATATACTAAAATAAAGTACTCTTTATTTGACAAAGTCTAAAAGTAACAGATATTTATTGATACATGAGTAAATACAGTGAAAGCTCTACATATTAGGCTAGCAGATAATATATATCTCTCTATCTAACTAAACTAGGTAAATAGGCTGATCAGATGGATTTTATTTGAGATTTGTGCTTTTAAGCTATATATAAAGTCTATACTTTATGTATTACAGACTCAGTTGAATATTATACCCTCATCTATCATCTAAACCTCATATGAAATCTTTAAGAATTTATTCTGATTTTCTATTATTTTCTTCTCTATTTTATCTTACTCTTTTAAACTTCACTTTTTTGTGCTCATTCTCACTTATTTTAATTCCTACATCATTTCTATTAGTTATGAAGTCCAGCAGTTATTGGATTCAACTGCACTCACTCTATTTTGTATATAAGAAAGCTTATATTTCTTTACTGGAGTTGAGAAATTTGATCTAGACTAGAACTAAGATTGATCTTCTTTAAAATCTAGCTAAAACTTAAATTAATCTAGGCTAAAACTCTAATTCTGACAGAGTCATGATTGATTTAGATAGACATCCAACTGAAACTGAAATAAATTACAACTATAATTCACACCTCAGATAGTTTTAGAATTAATACCATCTAGCTAGAATTCAAATTAATTCTGCTTAAGAAAAATTCTGAACTATAACTATGATTAAGATAAGAGCAATCATAATTGCTGAGATCAATAGCAAAGACAGCTTCACCAGAAGATAAATACATGAATAATACAAAGAGCAATATTTGGAACAAATCTAACATAATTTAAACACTAATATATAAAAAGAAAACTGTGAAAAAACAAGTAGTCCACATCATTACTGCATCTTAAAAACTAGTGAAAAATAAAATTAATATAGAGTAAATAGTACAAGAAAATTACAAACTAAATAAAGGAGAGATGTGAGTTTATTAAATAACTTACTTGAAGTTTGTTTATTCTTAGTTCAGATAGAGTTAGAAGCCTGCTTTTGATAGTTGACAGACTGCATGTTATAAAGATCCCATTGGATTTAGAATGAATTCTGGAGTACACTTACTTCAATGTCTTGGTAGAGCTGTTGTGAAATCCATTCCATTTATTTAAATATTTAGATCTCAGAAGAAAGTACATACTTGCTGTGGAGTAGAAGCCATAAGAAAAGAAAGTCAGCTGCATTTCACAAAGAAAATAGAAGTACAGACCCACTGCAAAGTAAGACCCATGAGATTGGACAGTCAGCTACATTTCACTAAGTAGAAATAAATGCATACAAGCTATGAGGTAAAATCCACAAAAATAAACATTCAGCTGCAAATTTCAAACCAAAAAAAAATACACACTTTCTATGAGGTGGGACCCACAAAAATAGATGGTCAGCTGTATTTCTCAAACCAAACAGAAGTACACACTTCCTATGAGATGGAGCATACAAGAATGTACAGTCACCTGCATGCCTCAAAAAAGACAGAAATACACACAAACTGTGAGATGGAATCCACAAGAATAGACTATCAGCTGCATTTCTCCAAACAGATGGAAGTACATACAAGCTGTGAGACCCATGGGAGCAATGAGAATAGACATGTAAGTGCATTTCTCAATACGAGCAGAAGAACCCACTTTCTGTAAGATGGGACCAACAAGAATGGGCAGTCAGCTGTATTTTCCCAAGCAGACAGAAAAACTCACTTGCTATAAGGACCACCACAAATAGATAGTCAGCTAAATTTTTCCGACCAGACAGAAGTACACACAAGCTGTGAGGTGGGACCCACAAAAATGGACAGTCAGCTGCATTTCTCAAACCACACACAACTACGCACTTCCTATGAGGTGGAACCAATGAGAATGGAAGATCAGCTGCATTTGTCAAAGCAGAGGGAAGTGCACACCGCCTGTGAGGTAAAACCCACGAAAATAGAGAATCAGCTGCATTTCTCAAACCACACACAAGTACATACTCGCTGTGAGGTGGGACCCACGAGAATGGACTGTCAGCTGCATTTCTCAAACCACACACAAGTACGCACTCGCTGTGAGGTGGGACCCACGAGAATGGACCGTCAGCTGCATTTCTCAAACTACACACAAGTACACACTTCCTGTGAGGTGGGACCCACGAGAATGGACTGTCAGCTGCATTTCTCAAACCACACACAACTACGCACTCGCTGTGAGGTGAGACCCACGAGAATGGACCGTCAGGTGCATCTCTCAAACCAGACACAACTACGCACTCGCTGTGAGGTGAGACCCACGAGAATGGACCGTCAGGTGCATCTCTCAAACCAGACACAACTACGCACTCGCTGTGAGGTGAGACCCACGAGAATGGACCGTCAGGTGCATCTCTCAAACCAGACACAACTACGCACTCGCTGTGAGGTGAGACCCACGAGAATGGACCGTCAGGTGCATCTCTCAAACCAGACACAACTACGCACTCGCTGTGAGGTGAGACCCACGAGAATGGACCGTCAGGTGCATCTCTCAAACCAGACACAACTACGCACTCGCTGTGAGGTGAGACCCACGAGAATGGACCGTCAGGTGCATCTCTCAAACCAGACACAACTACGCACTCGCTGTGAGGTGAGACCCACGAGAATGGACCGTCAGGTGCATCTCTCAAACCAGACACAACTACGCACTCGCTGTGAGGTGAGACCCACGAGAATGGACCGTCAGGTGCATCTCTCAAACCAGACACAACTACGCACTCGCTGTGAGGTGAGACCCACGAGAATGGACCGTCAGGTGCATCTCTCAAACCAGACACAACTACGCACTCGCTGTGAGGTGAGACCCACGAGAATGGACCGTCAGGTGCATCTCTCAAACCAGACACAACTACGCACTCGCTGTGAGGTGAGACCCACGAGAATGGACCGTCAGGTGCATCTCTCAAACCAGACACAACTACGCACTCGCTGTGAGGTGAGACCCACGAGAATGGACCGTCAGGTGCATCTCTCAAACCAGACACAACTACGCACTCGCTGTGAGGTGAGACCCACGAGAATGGACCGTCAGGTGCATCTCTCAAACCAGACACAACTACGCACTCGCTGTGAGGTGAGACCCACGAGAATGGACCGTCAGGTGCATCTCTCAAACCAGACACAACTACGCACTCGCTGTGAGGTGAGACCCACGAGAATGGACCGTCAGGTGCATCTCTCAAACCAGACACAACTACGCACTCGCTGTGAGGTGAGACCCACGAGAATGGACCGTCAGGTGCATCTCTCAAACCAGACACAACTACGCACTCGCTGTGAGGTGAGACCCACGAGAATGGACCGTCAGGTGCATCTCTCAAACCAGACACAACTACGCACTCGCTGTGAGGTGAGACCCACGAGAATGGACCGTCAGGTGCATCTCTCAAACCAGACACAACTACGCACTCGCTGTGAGGTGAGACCCACGAGAATGGACCGTCAGGTGCATCTCTCAAACCAGACACAACTACGCACTCGCTGTGAGGTGAGACCCACGAGAATGGACCGTCAGGTGCATCTCTCAAACCAGACACAACTACGCACTCGCTGTGAGGTGAGACCCACGAGAATGGACCGTCAGGTGCATCTCTCAAACCAGACACAACTACGCACTCGCTGTGAGGTGAGACCCACGAGAATGGACCGTCAGGTGCATCTCTCAAACCAGACACAACTACGCACTCGCTGTGAGGTGAGACCCACGAGAATGGACCGTCAGGTGCATCTCTCAAACCAGACACAACTACGCACTCGCTGTGAGGTGAGACCCACGAGAATGGACCGTCAGGTGCATCTCTCAAACCAGACACAACTACGCACTCGCTGTGAGGTGAGACCCACGAGAATGGACCGTCAGGTGCATCTCTCAAACCAGACACAACTACGCACTCGCTGTGAGGTGAGACCCACGAGAATGGACCGTCAGGTGCATCTCTCAAACCAGACACAACTACGCACTCGCTGTGAGGTGAGACCCACGAGAATGGACCGTCAGGTGCATCTCTCAAACCAGACACAACTACGCACTCGCTGTGAGGTGAGACCCACGAGAATGGACCGTCAGGTGCATCTCTCAAACCAGACACAACTACGCACTCGCTGTGAGGTGAGACCCACGAGAATGGACCGTCAGGTGCATCTCTCAAACCAGACACAACTACGCACTCGCTGTGAGGTGAGACCCACGAGAATGGACCGTCAGGTGCATCTCTCAAACCAGACACAACTACGCACTCGCTGTGAGGTGAGACCCACGAGAATGGACCGTCAGGTGCATCTCTCAAACCAGACACAACTACGCACTCGCTGTGAGGTGAGACCCACGAGAATGGACCGTCAGGTGCATCTCTCAAACCAGACACAACTACGCACTCGCTGTGAGGTGAGACCCACGAGAATGGACCGTCAGGTGCATCTCTCAAACCAGACACAACTACGCACTCGCTGTGAGGTGAGACCCACGAGAATGGACCGTCAGGTGCATCTCTCAAACCAGACACAACTACGCACTCGCTGTGAGGTGAGACCCACGAGAATGGACCGTCAGGTGCATCTCTCAAACCAGACACAACTACGCACTCGCTGTGAGGTGAGACCCACGAGAATGGACCGTCAGGTGCATCTCTCAAACCAGACACAACTACTCACTCGCTGTGAGGTGAGACCCACGAGAATGGATCGTCAGCTGCGTTTCTCAAACCAGACACAACTACGCACTCGCTGTGAGGTGGGACCCACGAGAATGGACCCTCAGCTGCATTTCTCAAACC
>KQ962144.1:40478-51223 GCA_001563735.1 Leucoagaricus sp. SymC.cos | reverse complement strand
CCACGAGAATGGACCGTCAGCTGCATTTCTCAAACCACGCACAAGTACGCACTCGCTGTGAGGTGGGACCCACGAGAATGGACCATCAGGTGCATTTCTCAAACCAGATACAAGTACGCACATCCTGTGAGGTGGGACCCACGAGAATAGACCGTCAGCTGCACTTCTCAACCCGGACACAAGTACGCACTCGCTGTGAGATGGGACCCATGAGGACGGACCGTCAGCTGCACTTCTCAAACTAGACACAAATACGCACTTCCTGTGAGGTGGGACCCACAAGAATAGACCGTCAACTGCATTTCTCAAACTAGACACGAGTACGCACTTCCTGTGAGGTGGGACCCACAAGAATGGACCGTCAGCTGCATTTCTCAAACCACACACAAGTACGCACTAGCTGTGAGGTGGGACCCACGAGAATGGACTGTCAGCTGCATTTCTCAAACCACACACAAGTACGCACAAGCTGTGAGGTGGGACCCACGAGAATGGACCGTCAGCTGAATTTCTCAAACCAGACACAGGTACGCACTTCCTGTGAGGTGGGACCCATGAGAATGGACGATCAGCTCCATTTCTCAAACTAGACAGCAATACGCACTCGCTGCGAGGTGGGACCCATGAGAATGGATGATCAACTGCATTTCACCACGCAGACAGAAGTACGCACTTCCTGTGAGGTGGGATCCACGAGAATGGACCGTCAGCTGCATTTCTCAAACCACACACAAGTACGCACTTCCTGTGAGGTGGGACCCACGAAAATGGACCGTCAGCTCCATTTCTCAACCCAGACACAAGTACACACTTCCTGTGGGGTGGGACCAACGAGAATGGACCGTCAGCTGCATTTCTCAAATCAGACAGAATTACGCACTCGCTGTGAGGTGGGACCCACGAGAATGGTCCGTCAACTCCATTTCTCAAACCACACACAAGTACGCACTCGCTGTGAGGTGGGACCCATGAGAATGGACTGTCAGCTGCATTTCTCAAACCACACACAAGTACGCACAAGCTGTAAGGTGGGACCCACGAGAATGGACCGTCAGCTGCACTTCTCAAACCACACACAAATACGCACTTCCTGTGAGGTGGGATCCACGAGAATGGACCGTCAGCTGCATTTCTCAAACCACACACAAGTACGCACTTCCTGTGAGGTGGGATCCACGAGAATGCACCGTCAGCTCCATTTCTCAAACTAGACACAAGTACATACTTCCTGTGGGGTGGGACCAACAAGAATGGACCGTCAGCTGCATTTCTCAAATCAGACAGAATTACGCACTCGCTGTGAGGTGGGACCCCCGAGAATGGACTGTCAACTGTATTTCTCAAACCAGACACACGTACGCACTCGCTGTAAGGTGGGACCCACGAGAATGGACGATCAGCTACATTTCTCAAACCAGACAGAAATACGCACTTGCTGCGAGGTGGGAACCACGAGAATGGACGTTCAGCTGTATTTCTCGAAGTAGACAGACGTACGCACTTCCTGTGAGGTGGGGCCCACGAGAAACAACGGTCAGCTGCATTTCTCGAAGCAGACAGAAGTACAAACTCGCTGTTAGATTGGACCCATGAGAATGAACGGTCAACTGCATTTCACTAAGCAGATAGAAGTACGCACTCGCTGTGAGATGCGACCGACGAGAATGGACGGTCAGCTGCATTTCTCGAAGCAGGCAGGAGTACGCACAATCTGTGATGCGGAACCCACCAGAATGGACGGTCAGCTGCATGTCTCACAACAGAGAGAAGTACCCTAACTGGGTTGAACATGGTGTTGCTGTTACCTTTCGAAAGAGCAGTATGGTGTTTCCTGGGTAGAGGTATGTTTTTCCTCAGAGGTCAAGGAGAAAGGCGAGATGGGGATTGATAAGCTCCAACGGCAGCTTGAACACGAGGCAGTTGACTATGAGAACTTCGTATATTTATAGTCACAAACTACGCTGTTTCGGGAAAAGAAGCCTCGTTTTGTTTCAACCCCTTACAAGCGCAGTACTATATTCCCTATCGTCGACCCTACTCCCTATAATTGCTTTCATACTTGGTGCAACTATTCAATGCTACCGGCTGAGTAGTGGCGAGATAAAAGGACAACCAGATGAGGTGATCGTGGGATGCCTTAGAGAGGACGTTTTGAGCGGACTGAGAAAACTCCATCTATTCTGGTAAGCACACCGGGATGCGGATGATCCGCAGCGCTCGATTTATTCAAGCAGCCGAGTCATGCAACTTGAGAACTTCCGGCAACTAATCTTTGGTGGACGTGGACGTGGATGGAAACTGGTGAGGTGGCGTGGAGGCATGCATGGCGAGTGAAGTTGCAGGAGTGGAGTGGTCCGTGGAATGAAATCCAGGCGAGAGAAACGTTATCGAGGTATACGTATGACATATGCAGAAACTTAGATTCTAACTCACCATGGTACCCAAGGGTCTAACTTGACCGACGGCCATTTCTGGATACATATTTTTGAGCTCGTTCCTCGGCAGTCGCACACCGTCTAAAGGTAAGGACGATGCATGTGCTGCGTGCTCAGCCGAGCAGGATGCTGTGTGATATGAGTACAATCGCAGAAGAACTGGAGTAGGAACTCGCCGCCGATCTTCGCTCGCGGCGCAAAGGTGGGAGTGCCGCCCTCACGTGACATGGGCTGGAACCAAGCACTGTGACTCAAGCGCCAACCGTGCGCGTGAGTCGTGACTGTGCTTGCATCCCCTACCTTGGTTTTCTTGCCACCATCCCACTCGATCCACCACTCCCTTCTTGGCGTCTTTTTCGACTCCTTGGCCAAACACGAGCCAATTCTACCACCAAGTCGACCATAACCAATCTTTAAATCATCCCCCATCGAGCGCGAGTGATGTAGGCGGTGCCGCCACTCCAGGTGCAAGCGCAAAGGCTAAGGTGGCGCATCTGAAACTAAAGGCAACTTTCTGGGGCATTTATAGTTATCCACGGCCACTGGCACATCTACGCGCACCTTTTCTACCTGCACCACCCGTTGATGCGCCGAGTTTTGTGTCGGGCCGATGCGCGCTGCACGGGCACTTGGATTTCCCTTTTCGGTATTGTCGCCGCCGCTGCTCATCCACCTCTTGAGGGCGAAGGACCTGTGCAACGAGTCTGTATGTGGCATCAAAAGAATTGTTGGATGGCCACGTGTCTTTACATGCCCCGATGGTCCCATGGTTGACTGCGCGAGTTGCAGCGCTGCATTTCGTGATCGGAGGGTCAACGAGGTGCTTCGAGCTTTTATCTTGGTTTCGCGTGCTTGTGTGGGGTCCTTTAGATCTATCAGCGCGCTGGGGACATAGAGTCTGACTTAAGCCTTGCCTTTGGCGATGAAGGTGAGCACACATACTCGGCTCACTTAAACAATCCGAACCTTTCTCATTTATTTCGCCCGCATGTAGCATGCTTGTTGGTCTTCTCCGAGTACCCCAGCCACATTAAGAGCCTCCGCCCCTCTATCTATGCTGCCAACCCCTGCAATCGACATTCGACTGGTGCATCTTAACTCTCGACTCTTGCTCACTATGAGGCGGCGCTCAAGTAGCAGTCCACGTGTGCAACTCATGTCACAAGAAATTTTATGATCGCTGTAGCACGTTCTTTAGTGTTGATCCTCTAGAAATGGAAATCAACGATTGGAACATTATCACACTCTGGCACTTTAGAAGTAATTTAAGACTCTGGTCACCAAGAAAAGCGGTGCATAACAGAGGCACTCCCAGATTTATCAATGGGAACTCGTCATGAGAGGACTTTGGTGGTGCATAATAGCAGCGAACGATTGATCAATAGTCCAATTCTTGTGCCGCCCATGAGACACTCCTGGCTTCATGATGAGATACCACATGGGCGTAGTGCCGGCAACGCTGGTTTAGTGCGAAGTTCGGGCGACTTGGCTACAGCTTTCTTTCATACATCTTCAAAAGCTCCGCCTTTCCTCTGATCTTGTTCTTAGCGCGACCTGCGAGTACACAATGCCGCATGCCTCTCATCTGCACGATTCCAGGCACATATCTCCAGCTTCGGTTGAACAATCAACAGATGCCCTGTTCTCCGCCGCGAATGAACCCAGCAGAATGGGTGCTCATATTTCCTTTGGACCACTCGTTCATGGTGCCTTAAAGTCTCCGATTATCGATGAAATGATCTTAGGACTGATTTCGAGCACCCCATTCGCATTGTCGCAGAATTTCCTTCGGGGCCGAAGATTTAACGCAACGGTGGATCCCTTTCTAACTTGCTGCATTCATTGTGCTCATGCCCCGCTAAAGCAGGTGAATACGCATCACTGCTCGCCAAAAGTGCCTTCAAAGCATTGTTTGATTGTCTACTTGTGTGAAACACCTTCAACCTCAGCAACTGACTAGTATGCGACAAGGGGTAGGGTCTCATTGTTCGCCTGACGCAATCGAAGACGCTCATTCACCGGTTGACTCCGCTTCTCCAACTGCATTGGATACCTTTCAGGTCTCTCCCATTGATCATCTATCAACGGGCAAGCGAAGAGAAGATCAGCGCTTTTACCACAGCCAGGCGCCTTTCAGATAAGCGCCCCATATGCGCTTTGCTGCTCCACAGCTTCCTCTGGATTCCAACCCTTCCCCATAGCTCTGCTGAAGGTTCTAATGCTTCATCCCGTTAGTCATCAACCACGGCCGCTCGCGTTGCGTCATCGTTTCACTCACCTTGGAAGTCATATTGGGTTAGGCACGCGCAAGTGGCGGATTTATCGCTTATCTCCGGGCTTCTTAATTAATCTTCGTATCGTCTTACGTCAACTAGTACGAGAAAACTGTCCTTGACAAGGTGAGCCATATAACATCCGCCTAAAGCTTCAATAATCAAATTGATAATTCCACCTTGTAGATTGAAGATGCATTTGCTGCTGGTGGAAATCCATCTCTCAAGTTGATAGAGCAATACACTGGCAATTTCGAAGATGATTCCCTTCAATTTCCCCAATCGAGTCACTGGACAACCGACCTGCAGCAGAAAGAGTAGGACTTTATCGATACCATCGTCCAAGGGAAGGAACCAGGCCACTATTTCATGCTGCTTGGACCAAAGGTACGCTACCACATTCCTCAACTAGTGTAAACTCTGATGCTCATTATTGTAAGGGCACAGGGAAGACTTCTACGATCTTCCAGTCAATGAGAGACTGCCAGAGGGCGTTGCTTTGTGTCATGCTCATCTGGATCTCGAAATCTTTCGCCTCTGCCTTGGAGAAGCTCTCAATTTCGAATTTGATGAGGACTCACAAATTAGGCTGTTCCAGCGACGAGGTCCTCGAGAAGGTCAGTTTGATCACGAGAGGTCTTGGATATAAATTCATATGATATTGCTCTAGGTGGACCGGTATTGATATTGAGAGAGGTAAGAGTGGATACGATAATGATTTTCGTTCAGTCGTGATTCTGACCGAGACTCCGTAGCATTGAATAAATTGCAGAAAGTCGCTCCTCGCGTTTCTCGCAGAACAGGTCGACCTCTCGTTCTGATCATCATTAACATGCATCACTTCAACAAAATCGCTCTGAGCATCATCGCAACCTCCCACTTACCTGAGCTCACACAGTCCTGGGATCCAGCAGTCTTCAACGGTCGAGGCCTTGCTAGCCACTCGGCACTTACGAGACGTTTTCCCCTTTGCGTTCCGTCGCGTCTCAGTCGCCATCAATGCAACGCCATATTTCCACTCACTTGTTTGCTGCTGCAAGATCCCCGGGTACCAAAAATAGTTGTGTTGTTCCCCCTACCTCGCCGTTGCGCATGTACACATGTGAGAGACGGGGGCATACGAGAACCGTCAGAAAACTTCGGATCCGACCAAGAAAAAATAAGCATACGAGGGATGACATGAGGAACCACTGGTGATTGTATCGGCAAGAGGCGCCGGGTGACGGGCTCAGGCGGCCCTGTGCTCGTATTCAACGGAGTGCCCAGACCCGTTACTACATCAATGAGCAGTCAGTTCTCATAATGATAGTAGTTGAAATCTACGTTTATTGATTTCATTACAGAGAGGGGCTGAGTTGGAGTATAGGAAGTTCATTCTAGACATCTATTGTTTTTTTCTAAGAAACCCATCTAGAGGCACGAGATACAGAAGGAACTTCAAAATTAGCTGGTATTGAAAGGTCGGATAAGGATCAGATACCGGAGTGCTGAACAAGATAGGTTTAGGATGTTTTTGAGATAGCGTTGAGGATTTATGGGAGTTTGGGAGTTGTGTGAAGTCTACGCTGTCACCTTTCGAGCATTTTCCAGGCAATTGCTTTATATAAAACTCCATCCTAGAGGTGCCGTTGAGCGGTAGACACAATGCATCTACTGGAATGTGCAAGATACCTCACGGGGTCGCTTTTTTCAGGTTTCGGCTGTGACCATGTTTCGAGGTCAGGCCTTGTGAATTAATCTACACTCAGTTTTAGTCACTCTTATCTCTCAGAGTAAACTTCACACTCTTCTGCAATAGAATCAACTAAAAATCTGTCATATTTGACTCCAAAAACATGATCCGTAGCAGTAATCTGCATCCTGTGCATGTTCTGCAATTTTGATACTCCTGAAGCACTGGGTATATTGGTGTCATCGGTAGTTGAAATTTTTAGTCTTGATTCAGGTTATCTTGACTTGAACCCAACCATATTTTCCGGCATACTCAGGATCACTCTATGTTTCACTTTCTGAAAGGTGCCCCTGGTAGTTCTATACTAAACAAAATTCATTTAACTTTTGTAAGCTGATGAGGAACTTCGTCAACTAATGTCCGAAGGGGCTCATGACAATGATAATCTCTGTTCTGACCACGGCTTCCAGCCTCATTATGACCTTGGCTGCTTGTGTCCCGCTTCCTCTCCGTTGATGGTCTACAACCCCATGCCTCGCTGGTATCTGGAGCACGCGTTGCTCGGCTCCCAGTCGGTCTCTCCAACTTTTCTGACGATTCTGGTCAGCCGCGTGTGAAAGACCAAGTGGCATTCCCGCTAGAGAAGAACACCAAAACGTGCCAAGTGATCTCACCTCATGCCAGCCTCAATCAGTTGCTTCTTCTGTGATTATTGCCCATCTAACATAAATAGCCCACTCCCCTTCCATTCCCTTGGTTCACCCCATGACCTACATGCATGCCTGGCCCACTTTGTATGGTATTCTGCTCAACTTCCTTTCCTTCATCAGGCTCGTAGAGTCAATGATGTTCTGCATTTCTGATGTCGGGCCCAGGTATGGCTACACGCATCTTCTGGCACCTTACGCAGTCCATTCGTTCCCCACACGTCACGTAACATGTTCTGTCCTTTGCTCCGAGATTGTCCGCTGACGCGAGTCAAGCAACGTCTCCTTTCAAGTGCCTCATGAGTTTCTTGTGATGCGCTTCATTATCCTCAATTCACCGAAACGAGCTTGTCATACTAGTATACAAAATACACTTTTCGCTCGCCCTACTTACGTTCTCGTCTCGGAGTTCATTACATCCAGGCCATATTAGCAGTCAGTAACAAATGAGCTGTTATTTCCCAAAGCCGGTATACCGGATTGAGATCGCTGCGCTGCATGCAATATTCTATATATGAACAGGCAAAGTTGAACATTACTCTGTCCGCATCACCTCCACTATCTCGGCATACAGCTGTCCCTTTGCCACTCAACATGCCCTCAATTCAAGAGTCTGCCCAGGAGGTGGTCAATTTAGCACAGAAGGACAATATCGTCGTCTTGTAAGGGTACACTGAGCGTAAATATCCCCTAGACTGACAAATAGCTTTGTCCATCTTTAGTGTATGGTCCTACCAATGCTCTATCCGCCAGCCTGTGTGTACTCGTAGCAGGAGACGGGCATAGTCCTTCACTTATGCATATCCAGGTCCTCAAACTCTTTCAAAACAATATATATGTGGATTATCGTATATTCCAGCCTTATCTTGTCAACCATCCGAAGTCGAAAAATCAAATCATGCTCGTATCGGCTCCCACCATATGGGTTGACCGCAGTAATGCCGGTGCGATCAAAGACTCACTCAGGGGCCTTCATACCCAGCTGTAAGTGATAGCACACTCATATACCCGCAATTGAGCCACTAAGCCGCAACTTGAAGTGATTCAAGGGGTGTAAAACTCATTATCCACATCTGGGTGCACGACATTTCTGAACCCGGTCTCCTATCTGTTCATGGAATGTCCGAGGCCTGGGAACTTCTGAAAGAGACTTTTGAGGGCGCGGTGGAGATGGACCAGGTCAGTCTTCTCCTGACTGGGTGGGAGAAGGTCCGCTTGGAAAAAGGCGTTAAGGGGATGTTGAAGATTCGACAGGCATTGATGGAGGATGAAAAGAACGGTTTGTTGTTCGCGTGGCTTCTTGTGCCAGACCGATCCGCTGCGTGGTTAGTTCTTGGCGACATGATTGAGCTGAGTAAAGTTGGGGTGGATGGGAAAAGAGATATTGCAAAGAGGATTTTGAGAAACGACGTGCCAGGGGTGGACGAAACAAGGCTTGTATTTGTCCAGCATGACATTCGTGAGCTGTGTACAAAGTTGGACGAGTCAGCCGAGGGGCGGAAGCTTCGCGAGGAAATTCAGAAATACTTCGCCAACCATGAAGCCAGAATCGAGCCACTCTTGGCTCAGATTGACGATGAACACGAAATCGGGAGGAAAAAGAAGGAGGCGCTGGCGACGGTCGAGCATGAGCACCTCCTCTTCAGAAAGACTATGTGGTCTTTCTTCGAGGCGATCGAGAAGCTTGAGCAGGAAGTCCCGATTGGCCGTCACTTACAAGCCTTCTACGGATTCAACGCCGTAAGTTGTTTTTCATTTTGACACAAAGTTTAAGGGACTTAATCGACCTTAGAATCCACGGCCACGGCCACCTCCTAAGAGGCTGGGTTTCTTCAAGCGTCTCTTCTGAACTTCGGTCTCGTTTCAAGTTTGCACCAATGCCTCGTAGCGCATAGGACCCTTTCGGATGGAGTGCTTTGTATTATATCAACATGATGCGATTCAGATAGCGGGCCTTGAGTGTGTCTGATAATTTCTGTTGTTTCCATCCATATGTTTTTCAACTCAGTTCTCACCGGTATTGAAAATACAATGATGAGCTAAACATTGCAAGCAATGTGGTAACGGTCAGGATAAGCTGGCAGACTCGCCAGAATTGTTCATCTCAATGCCGAGGTATCAGCCTGAAACGGACAATGGACAATGATTCAAATCCAAAATCACAATCGACAAACAGAGGATATCATAGTGATATTGTAACTCGAGTGCCCAGGAGAGGAAAAAGAACGTATATTGACCTCGATAAATCCAAGTTACCTGAAAAGATTTGAAGTCCACTGCACGTTAGCAGTCGACGGAATTCTCCGGCTCAAGGTCCGCTTACATAAAAACATCCCGTGACTGAGAAGGAGTCTGGCCCAGTACCAGCGTTGAACCAAATCTCATTCGTATACGACGCGCGAGGACGACCTGCTGACAATCAGTTGTTCGATGAGTTTCGTGAGTGCTAGACTGTGGAAGAGAATATAAAACATTCAGTTAGACATGTTGCCCAAGTAGAAACCGTAACACGAACCTTGGTTCTGGGAGCCAGTGAGTATTTCGCGCAAAGGATTGATGAGAGGCTTACGGCCAAGTGCATCGAGAAGAGGACCAAGGTCCTTCTTCACCTTGTGGAATGCTTTGAGCTCATCTTTGGCCCAGCCGACCGTGCCTTGAACGCTTTCAACAAGCTAGACGCCGGAAACAGATGAAGTGAGTCCAAAATAGGTAGCGACCGCCATACTCACCACCTTCAATGCCTCAGCGAGACGTTGTTCAGACGGCGTGGCGACATGGTCTTGCATGTTCCTCTTAGCTCGGTTCGTGAGGCGATTGTCAGGGTCCGCGCCATGGATAGCGCCGCTAGTCTCGTGGAGGACCTTCTCCACTTGTTCAAGGAGAGGTTTGACCTGCTTGACAAGCTCGTCTTCGTCGCGATCCTCTTCCCTCTGTGCTTCCATATTCTCGATATGCCACGGGACAGGTGTGAGGATGTAGGGGCTGGACATGAAAAACCTGAACCAATGCTAACCTTTCGAATCATATCGCACATGGGTACAACTCGAGAATTCGCATCTTCTACGATCAACGACAGGCGGTCTGCCAGTGCATCATCCTGTTCAATCTCCGGAGTACGATCGTCGTTCTTCGCCTTCTCTTCAACCTTCGACCCAGCTTCACTAGGGGCTGTGGTGGGAGCCTGGAATCCGGGAGCGTCTTGAGCTTGATCAGTCATATTCGATGCGCGAAATCGTTGGTGGCGTCGCGTTGTTGCCTGCCAGTATTCTCAACCTGCTTGGAAGACTTGTAGGTCATATCTGAGTTTGCACGCACGCTAGACTCACCAATCTTCGTTAGCTGAGCGGCCTTGGCCTCGATAGTTTCCTCAAGAGCATCGTCGCCGCCACGGTCCGTGGTCACATATTTGCTGCCTCCTCTCGCTGACGCTGTGGTTACGTCCGATAGGGCCTTGACAAGATATATAAAGGCTTAGGCCTCGAAAAGTGGCTGAAGGGGAAGTAGGATGGTTTATTCTTGTAGCGACGATTCATCATAATCATTCCGCGTACTTGTACCGTATATGATATATTTCGTAGCACTCCCGTAGTCTGAACAGCCTTGTATTGTATTGTATTTCGTCAAAAATTTTGCCTCTCGTCCAATAAGCGCTCGGTGA
>KQ962144.1:5116-21727 GCA_001563735.1 Leucoagaricus sp. SymC.cos | reverse complement strand
GTGCAGGGAGCCTAGCAATAGAGCATAGAGCCTGCAATATAGGGTTGCCTAGCAATAAAGCGTAGAGCCCTATGGGATTCGAGAATACAATGCATGTGGAGGTTTGCAAAGAAAGTTATATACTTATGTTATTGCTACCTGGCCTATCTGGAAGAATTGGCGGGCCTTACCACACACTCTAGTGACAAGGGTCTAGCCTAGAGCAGAGTGTAACGTGCAAAGGTTAACATGCACTGTATAACACTTATACACGAGTGAACACAAGCAGAGTTTAGGAGAGTGACTGATAAGAGCTCAACTAGTTATCACGCAAGAGGTTTATGCATGATATAAACTAGTATATAACTTGGGAGTTATACCTACTACTACATTGGCTTTATATACTAAAGTAATACTACCAACTATAGATGATCACTGGGTCCAAGGTGAAAGTAGGATTATGCTAAGATCCAAGGCGAGGGGAGTGCTGGGGAACACTGTTGAGCACTACAGTAAGGAGACAAAGAAATGTGGCAACATACTACATATCTGGAAATAGTCTGTTAAATATAGAACATGGATCATGCTGGGAAGTAAGGGTCAAATATAGAGTCATGAGAAGAATAGATAAATGAATCCAGATCAAAGATGATGTCACCATTCATATATGGGAATGAAGTTCCACTGATCATAACATGTTAGGCCATGTCATTGCTGTGTCTTACTCATTCTACTGCTGCTATCAATGTTCTGCTCACAAAGCAGTACTCAAAAATGTCTGCTATTCTGAGAAAAACATACTACAACATAATTATATCTATGAGCTCAATAAGAAACAGCTTCTAGTACAGCCAACATCTGAGCCAAAGTATCCTCACTGTTAGTGGCATCCTTGTCATCTATGTTATTATCTAGATCAATCTCATCATCATCAGATGACTCCTTCTTCTTTTTACCTTGTCTCTGTACTTCCTCAATATCATCAAACCCAGATGATGTCAACAGATTATCATTAGTATAGAGCTTGGCATTCAGAGCCTTACTAGCAGTTATAGTACTTTTGAAACATGGGTCTGCTATCAATTTCTTAAAGCACTGCATATGGATCTCTTTGTATCTTATGTGTTCAAGGCAGTACAAATGGATCTAATGGGCTAATGGAGAGTTCTGATCCTGAAATTCATATTCTTTGTATATTAAGAAATGATTCTTGTTATAGAGATGTATGATAACACAATAGATCTCGATATTGAGCCACTTGACCTCTTCTTGTGCATAGAGAATCTTAAAGTGCTTGTCCATTAAGTATTGGCCTATGGAAGTTGACCAAGGTTATATGTGAACATTATCCCATAAATCCTATAGAATATTGAATTGTAAGAGAAATATATAATCCATAACTGTTTTATAAATAAGAATAGAGCAGGGTAGACTAAGTGCATATACAGCAAGATTGTAATTGTCAACAGCAGTTTGGATAGCATGCAAATATGTTTGCAATGTCTTGCCAATGTGCTTGTGAAGCTTATAGCCTGAGAAACATAAGCTGATATTTCTAGCAAGTAAATAAAAGATGTATCTGTTTGTAACATATTTATTTTAGTGAGTTCAAAAATACAGAAGACAACAAGGGCCTCTAGTTGATCAAGGGCATGATAATAGCATTATTTGCTGGCAAGCTCTGTAGCATGTTGATATTCAGGCATAGAGGGCATCTATGGAATAAGAATAGAGATAGTTTCTTCAAAGTGATTGACAGCAGCTTGAGCTTGATCAAAACTCTTCTAAGCACATGTACACTGATTCAGATAGAGCTTTTGTTCTCATTTGACCAGAGGGTCATTCAGATTTACACCAGCTGTAACACTCTAGAAAGCTTTTGCTATATTGAGTTCTTAGCTGTTGTAAATAGATTCATGAATACTGAAGGACAATGAGTTGAATTACTATGTACATTCTTGCTTTGAGGTTGACAAGACTCTGATAATAGTCCATATACAGTGTCTCCTCTTCTGTCTCACTAGACAGTCCTTGGAGATATTCATGCTCTTCATCTAGCTAGATATAGAAAACTTATCTGTCTTTAATCTTCTTATTTTTTATGCTTTCAAGGAGAGCAGCTTCATCATCAAGAATTTCAAGAGCTTGACAGTAGTTGTTGACAAGAAAAGAACCTGGAATAAAGTTAGACATAGGTAATTTAACAAGCAAAATGAATACTTAGGTTATAAAATATTTTAAATTTGTCCATATACTCTATAAATGATATAATATTCTGTTTATGGTGAAAAGGGATAGTGTAATGAGTGGAGAAAACAAGAGCATTAGAGCATGAGAAATATCTTTTGCAACCTTCAAGATCTTTGAGTCCAATTCCATCAACATAGGTTGGGTGAAAAATAAGCTGGCACAGGTGCTTGTGTGCATAACCATGGAAGACATTGACAATCAACTTGAAATTTTGAGCTTTGGCCTTCTCTCCAAGAGCTGTATGGCTAATGGTGGTACTGAACTTGCAACTAATATCATAGCCACATACAATGTTGGAAGGGAGAGTATCTAGAAATATATTTACAAGTGTAAGAGGATATTTAGATCTAAAGAAGAAACAGTCAGTTCTTGATTACAAGATATTGATATAGTATAGAAAAGAACTTACAATTCTCTACTACACCATATCAGCTACTAAGAGAATAAAACTGTGATGACAAAGACCCAGAAAAATCCCAGTCTCTTTAAAAATACTCTATATCTATGACATTATATTATTAACTATATTTGACCATTATGTCATACATAGATTGTTATCTATATAATCAGAGCTTGGAACAAGATTCTATATCTGCCCTTCAAGATGCTCCTTCATCTACTGATCAACCTCTTTACAGCTTAAATAGTAGTCCTCTCTAACTTCTCAATCATCCCATAACTTCTTCAATGTCCCAGGAATTATTGAGCCATTCTTGGCCACTGTGTCAGCTGCTTTACACTATAATCACTTCAATAATTTGTTCTCATCCATAGTAATAAGAATACTGAAAACCAAATCTTCTTCCCCTTCTGGTTGATAAGTATATACAGAGCATACATTGTGAAGATGCCATTGAGGCTTGTTTCTGCCAAGGACAGCAAGAGTGAAAGAACAAGCCTCTGTGCAAATCTGTTTATAAATATCATAGCAAATAGAAAATTGCTGTATGAAATAAAGATGGTAAGAGACAGCATAGACATCATAAATACTCTTAATAAAAGGTTGTATAGTCAAATAAGGACATCAAATATGTGTATTTTGGTAAATCTCAAGGAGTCAAGTGGTAAAGGCAAGAGATGGACATTTGGGTATATATGGAATAAGGCTAGCATAGATGAAGGAAGCAGCAGAACCTAATTTTTTATTTTTTAGGTCTATATTAAGAAAAAATGTGCCTAATAAGTATTATTTGACACATACTAATTAAAGACAAGAAAATACATATGAAATGCATCTACAATAGTTACTTTATGTCTATTCTCACATTTTAACTATACAGAGGGGTTAGTATCATCAAGGCCATTCTCTTCTTTGAGAGAGTGTTGCTAATCCATATATGCTCTAGTCATTGATGGCAGTTGCTCATAAAATACAGTATTTTGAAGGAGGACAATGTTTTGACAGTTTTATTTGTTTTTATATTTTTATATTGTCCTAGGCAAAATAGTCAGATATATATGTGGAGAAGGGTGAACTATCTACATTGACTGGTAATCAGGATTATCAAGTAAAATTTGAAGAAACTCTTTACTAGCATAGCTAAGTAGAAGTATAACTGAGTTATTGAGAAAATTCTCTGCTGTGAAGTTATTATTATCAACACTTGGTAGTTCAGAAAAGTCAAGTTTTGCATTCTTTTACACTAAGCCTTCTGCCTCAGCTTCTATGGAATATAATTTGTCAAGAAATGAAACTAAGTGCTACTTGTACTCACTAGCTTTATGTTTATGTGTTCAGATACTATCAAGAGCCATTTTGCAATATATATCACAATAATTTTTGACATAGATTCTACTTGACACTGAGCTAGAAGAAGTTGTAGAGATGTGTGCCACTTTGGGCACAGCTTTCTGCACTTGAAAAACACTATTCTTCATCATTGTTATTATGCAGAGATGGGACTTGATGAGATACTCAATGTGATAGACATGTGACTTAACAAATGCATATCATAGAGAACATATGTTTAGTGATGTCACATCTCAAGTCCTCCAAGATTTCAAGTGCTGTGGCTTCAGTTATGATATGATAAAGACAAAACTGAACTAAATGATTATTTGTTACAAGTAGAACATATTCTGTTGAAGTATAAAGTGGCAATCTATAGAATCTGCCTTGCTATTGAAGAAAGTTGTGAAATGAGTTGTTTGACCTCATTTCTTTATATTTGGTATGCTCACTGAGCCATGAGGCAAGCCAGGCACTTGGCATAAGGATACCTAGTCCAAATCTTGTGATATAAAGATTATTAATAGGATTACTACTAGTTTAAACTTAGAAAAAACCTCAATAGACTGTCTCTTTGAGTAAAATTGCATGTACTGTATATTACTTGAAGACAGCAGTTCTTGTACCATGACTGTATCAGCTTCCTCCTTGTTCCAGTACTTCCTTAGACAGAGTAGCCTTTGATACAATGTTGATACAATAAACATAATATCTACTTGTTGTACTTATCATTTGAGCATGCAAATGTTAAGCTTATAATGAAGGTTTTTAAGAGTTTTGCATAAAGATCTAACTCTCTTTCAACATTCTTTAGAAATTACAATAGACAAAACTTTCTCTTTACTTTATGCTTTGAAATCCATATAATCAGAGCAATTGATCAAATTCAAGAGTATATAGACTAGGATAACTAACTACAATAGAATCAGAAATCACTAAAAGCTCACTTGATGTGACAGCTAATATGACATGAGACACTGTCAGAATTGTGCTCAGGATAGTGTGGATAATGTGGGATCAATCTAGCATGGCATAATAGAGACTAGATTGTTTGACAAGTTTTTTGAGATGTAGATGAATGGGGACTAGGCCCACAATGCATTCAACTCCACTAGAGGGGGATGTGTGAAAGGCACCAGTAATCCAGAGAGTAGTGTTTCATTACATATGTTGAAGTGTAGAGAGTTTGGTGTTAATGTGGGTGCCAGAATAATACCACATGCAAAAACTATATATAGCAAGAGAGACAACACATAAGCAGTATAGTAGCCATTTGTGATGGGGAAGAAGTCCATGTGATGAGTTGCTGAGCATCTTCATAGTGTGAATAGAGGATAGGGCCTTGGTAGACCAGTAGCAGATATGTTTATTGAAAAGGAACTATCAGTTGAAATAGAATTCCAGATATCTCCAGAATTCTTTAGAATGAAGAGGGGAGGAGGATGTGAAAGAAGGAAAACCCAGATCAATAGCAGGGTTATTGTTTCCTTATTTTCTAGAAAAGTTGTAGATTTCAGACTTTTCATGCTCTAAGAGCAGTCCAAAGTCTTCAACAAGTTGAACTAGAGTACAATATGCTCTAGTGATCTTGTTATGACATTCATGCCACATTTTGCCTTGAGCAATAATTGTTTCATTGTTAATAAAAGAAAGAAAAGAAGAAAGTCCAGCATTGTCCAAACTAGCTAGGTAAAAAGTAGGAGCAATGTAAAGTCCAGAAAGAATAGGAGAAAGAGCTGAACTCTGTCCTATGCCAGTATTGGCATTAAAGAAGGGAGAACAGAAAGTGTTATACAAATAAGTTGTGGAATGACTAATTAAATAATTGGAAAAGAAGTTGACAACTTGAGAAGAGAAACCTTGCTTATGGAGGATAGTGAGAAGCATAGAGTGGTTCAATAAAGGGAAAAATTGAGAAATGTCAAAAGCAAGTATACTAGTATAAAGATTTTTAGCCTAACTAGCCTGAATGATGTGAGTGAGGTAGATGCCTGCATCTTCAGTGCTATGTTGAATGATACCACCAACTTGGCAAGAGTGAATGACATTGAATTTGACTGCCTCAAATTGCATGCATCAAGTGAGCATTTTTTCGAAAAGTTTACCTAGAGTGTTAAGGAGGACAATGGGTTGAAAGGCTTTAGGAGCATCATACATGGGTTTGTTGGGTTTGGAAATAATGACCAAAACCAATTCCTTGAAATGTTTAGGCCAACATCCAAGATTGATGCAGGTATTAGCAAGACAAAGAAAGAATAGCCAAATGTGTTCATTATATTGGAAGAGTATCTTGAGGTGGGCCTATGATATATGGTCCACCCCAGGAGCAGAGGTATTAGAAGTATTCTTGAGTACTTCATGAATTTTGGCTTTGGAGAAGGGCATCCAAGATTGAGTGAGGATAGAAGGGAGAGCATCAAGAGTAGCAATATTAACATTCCTGTTGTTGGTGGAATTATAAGTATTATCAAATACTTTCCAAAGCGATTCAATAGTATGGCACAGTTGTCCTTTGAAGGTGATGGCCTTTGTGGGCAGGAGCTTACATTCTTTGACCTAATTCATGAGGTTCCAGGAATATTGTTTCTCTTTAGCAATTTCTTTGATCTTTACATCAAAGAATTTTCTCTTTACAACACATACTTTTCTCCTAAAAGCATGCCAGTTCTCCTTTGTCCTCTCCTTCCTATAGACAGACAACAACTCTTCACACTCTCCATTCCACCATGGCTTAGAGCACATAGAAATATTACTTATTATAGTGTACTTATTCCAAACATTGCCAATGAGGTCAGAGATCTGCACTGAGACATTTTGAAGGTTCATCTTAGTTGAAAGATCTACTGACTGGAGTACTAAAAGCCCTTCAGCCAACTCTACAATAAATTTCTTTTATTTGTTAGAATCTCATTTAATTCCCAAGTGTTGGATGGGAATGAATAGTAGCAATATCAGAATAGTGACAGCCAGGGGGGCATGGTCTGATGTCATTCATCAATCAGGGTATATATGGTGTCCATCAGAATTGACAAAATTGGACAGAAATATGAGATCAATCACAGTGTTTGATTTTGATCAATCAAAAGGATAGTGAGTGGGTATATCATTAATGGGGATAGACTGGTCCATGTTAAGGTCCATCATCAAGTTAACCAATTGATCAGCATATTTGGAATAATGAGGATAGTTATGATCCCAGTCATTGCATTAGATGTTGAAGTCTCCCCCAATGTATAGAAATGAGAGAAGGGTAAGGGCATGATGAAGCAGATGGTCAAGTGTGGTATGTTTGTCATCAGAGTAGACATTCATGAGATAGTGAACTTGACTTTGATAGGAGAGGGAGAGAACAAGAATATCCTGATTGAGACTGGTATAAGAGGTGTTGATTGATGGCTAAAGGTATGAAAGACGATGATGAATGTAGGCCATAACACAAGGTCAGAAATAGGGAATGGAAAAAGTAGGTGCCATATATATCCAGTTGGGATGAATAGGCACTCCAACAACATCTTTACCTAGAATGTAATTAGAAGACACAGTCTGTCTGACCACATTCCAAGCAGGTTCTTGAAAGAAAATAATGTCCACTTCATTAGTATACAAGTTGAGACATAATTCTATAATTAGATAGTTATGATTGATATTGAAAGAAAGAATATTCAAACAATCAACAAGTATTTCTTTCATGAGGCAAGAGCAGGCTCTTGGTGGCCTCCAGTGTTTTTAGGTTTAAGAAATTTATGAATTTTGTTAGCCCTTAAGGCTTTAACTTGAGCAGCTTTTTCACAAGCCTCTTCAGCTTTTTTGTTATACCATGATTTATCAAAGCAATTATGCCAAAACAGGCATTATTGATCATCAGCACTGTGATTATTTTTACAGTTAATATATTTGAAGGCATGCAGACAAGGCTTACCCAATGCAGTAGCTGCTCTGAGGGGATTGGCTTTAGGATTGGCCTTACAACACCCAGCCATTTCATGATAGTTGATGGTCTTATGAGGACCATTATATTTTGTGCACTGCCATCCTTGAGATTAGCATTTATTAGTAATGTGACCCCAATGCCAGCAGTTTTGGCATTGGGGGACACCAGGATGCATATTACATACATGCACAAATAGTTGTGATATCATTTCCAAAGTTGAATTTCCAGTTCATAAGCTATTTGGCCCATGTATCTTTTTGAGAATCCCATATGTTGATCCAAATGACTGCCATATCAGAGTTGGGAGATGCCCTCATAATACAAAGAGTAGATGCAAGTGTAATCCCTTGGAAAAGGGAGCTTTGTGCAATATAATATTGGATATCATCAGCCTTGAGCTGACCATCATCTTCTTTAGTGCAAGGAGACACAAAATAGAAAACTCCAACAATTTTCAAAAATGATTTGGACATTGGGGCCTTAGGCTTAGCAATAGTCTTTTTGACTACTTTTGAAACCCAGGTCCAAATCACTTCTATCTCCTTAGAAGATGCTATAAAATTAGTGGCAAGTGCCAGTCCTTGACTGGGGCCACTCATGTTGATAGACATAGCTTCAATATGAAGCTTAGAACATTCTTGAATAAGTCCACAGTTAACAAACTCATTGATCTTGTTATAGTCTTAGCTGTCTTCAGCCTTGATGTTGTTATTAAAAGAGATCCATACTTGATGTCTGGTAGGCCCATAAGTGGTTATCCTAATTTTAGAAGTGACACATTTTCATCCTTGAGATGATTCATTGGGTTTCTGTTGAAAGTTAGTGGGTGGCAAAGGTGCATTAGACCTTGCAATAGCAGCAAATGATTTCTTTGGGAGAGAGGGGGCCAGGATAGGAGGGTGTACCACAGGCAGTGAATGATGTGCCATGACTGGAACAGGAGGTCAAGGGAGAGGCCTAGATCCTTTAGGTTTAGGATAATCAGTATCTGAAATACTCTCAGTAGAGATATGAATGATGTTGCTTGAAGGTCCAGCTATAGTGACATCTAGATCATTGTTGGGGTAGACTTGGCATTGTTTATCCTTATTTTCACATTCACATCTAATTGAATTGTCAGTAAGCTTGACATTTTTATCATGTGGAATAAATATTTCCATGATGAGATCAAGAAGATTGAAACCTTCTTTGCATTCAAAGGCCAATTCTCCAACTTTGGCCTTGCCCCAACCAGAAAAATTAAGCTTCAAAATCAAGTATCTAAGCTGTTTGCTGAGAGCTTTGGAGTTGATGCCAAAAGGCTGGTCAAAAGAGAAATCTCTCATCCAGTCAACCAAGTTAGCAATGGCAAGGCATGCATTGCCAACAGTTTGATTGAAATATTCCTGTTTCTCCTCAAGAGAACTGAACCCAAATTTAGGCATTTTGCTGTCTTCAGCAGTATGAATGTTCAGAAGTGCTTCATTGAGTTTCATGTCTTGATTATTGATTTGTGGCAGTGTATGCTGTGATGCATCAACTGGACTTATTTCTACTTATGAGGCATAACTGTCAACAAGTATAAAAATAGTAGGGTTAAGAGCAATGTGAAGTTGTTGAAGAGTAGGGATATCAGCATCAAGAGAGCTTGACCTCTATTGAGCTTCTGGCAGAGATGAAATGGTGACTTTTTAGGATACTGTAGGTGGCAGCATCTGACTAGGCATATTGTAGACAAAGTTGAAAGCTTTGTCTTGGTTATTATTGTCTTCAGTGTGATGAATAGCCCAAGTGATGGTGGGAATAAGTCCTTGTTGAGATAGCTGGTCAACAGCAGCATCAAAATGATCTGGTTGTTTATTGGGGTGATGAGCATCAAAATTAGGGAAGTATATTCGATACAAGGAAGAGAGAGTACTAGAAACAGGAATATTTTTATTTACTCATTATATAGCAGGTCCTTTGGGTATAGCCATAGAATTAGTATTGAAGACACCATAAGTTGACAGTGGGGGTGGTGTGGATGGCTGTCTAGCCATTTGATTCAGTGTAGAAGCCTGTACAATTCCAGAGAAGAGGACTCTCTTTGAATTGCAAAAGCAGCTAGAAGAAAAGTCACCAGTAGGTCAGGTACTATCTCTAGAAGTACAAGACCACAGAGAAGACCTAGTATCTTCTTTCATGATGAAGAAATATAAACCAGTAGCACTTAAAGTATGACCAATGCTAGGGGAGTTACTAGATAAATTTTATATAGTTAGAAATATCACTGGTGATCCTCTCGAGAATCTACCACATTTACCTGTTCATCCACCTGTTTCACAGCCAAAAGATAGATATATGTGCAAGCATATGGAAAAGATGGACAAGATACATGGGGGAGATTTCTTATAGCCTGAAGAATGAAAACTAGTACACTGGTTAATAGCAGAACAGAATAAAGCATTTGCATGGGATGATACTGAGAGAGGGAAATTCAAAGAAGAATATTTTCCACCAGTAGATATTCCTACTGTACCTCACACTCCATGGGTGGAGTGATTGATAAGAATCCCTCTAGCTATTTATGAAGAAGTGTGTAGAATTATCAAGAAGAAAATTGCAGCTGGAGTATACAAACCCTCAAATTTGTCATATTGCTCTAGATGGTTTTGTGTTCTTAAGAAAGATGGCAAAAGTCTCAGATTAGTTCACAGTCTTGAACCATTGAACAGAGTTATGATCATACACTCAGAATTACCATCTGTAACAGAAGAGCTTGCTATGCACTTTGCAGGAAGGGCCTGTAATGGTATTTTAGATTTGTATATTGGATATGATGAGCATGTACTAGCAGAATTGTCACATGACCTAACAACATTTCAAACACCATTTGGTGCTATGCAATTAGTTACCTTACCAATGGGATAGATGAACTCAGTGCCTATTTTTCATGAAGATGTAACTTATATTCTTCACAATGAAATACCTGAGTATATATTACCATATATAGACAATGTGCCTATTTAAGGACCAGCTAGTAGATATGAGCATGAGGATGGAATATGTGAGGTTATCCCAGCAAACACAGGAATTAGGAGATTTGTATGGGAATATCTCAACACTGTTAATCAAATCCTTGCAAGAATGAAATATACTGGAGGAACCTTCTCTGGACTGAAAACCACTATAATTGCAGATCAAATCACAATTGTAGGGTTTGAATATTCATATAAAGGAAGATATCCTACCACAGATACTATTAGCAAGATCTTATGTAGGGAGCTTGTGAGAATCCTACTGATGTGTGCATGTTCTTAGGGACAGTAGTACAATGTAGGAATCATATTCCTAACTTTGTCACTATTGCTGTGCCATTATACAACATATGTAAAAAGGACATTGTATTTGATTGGGGACCAGAACAAATAGCAGCTCAAACTTGACTCAAGAAATTGATTAAGGAATGTTTTCATACACAAAATCCTCAGTTTCCTTGTGATCAGCCAATTGTCTTAGCAGTAGATACCTCATGGAGAGCTGTGGGATACTACATGTACCAGCATGATAAGATAGAACCTAAGAAAATCCACTATATTAAGTTTAACTCAATATTAATGGATGAAAGACAACAATATTATTCTCAACCCAAGCATGAGCTATGTGGACTAAGAATGGCATTAGAAAAAGAAACATATTTGTTACAAGGGTGTAGAAATTTGGTTGTAGAAACTGATGCTAAGTACTTATCAGGAATGTTGAACAATCCTGGTAAGATGCCTAATGCTACAATTAATCATTGGGTTGATTACATCAGAATGAGCTTCCAATTTATCTTAATATATAAGAAAGAAAAGACATTCAGTCCCAATGGACTTTTAAGAAGGAAGTGGTATCCAGGAGATCCCATTGAAAGAAGATTCAATGATGGATCTGAAGATGATGGAGAAGATCTCAAAGTCATTAAGGAGAACCCTGATAACAAAGATCCCCTACCTCTTGAAACCTTCATTGATGAGATTGATAACTGAACAGGCTTCTTCCAAGGTATATTAAAGGATATGCCTGAGTTCTAATTAGAGTTAGATGCCACTACTCAGCTATTCAAGTTAGAACAACAAGAGCATCACTGGATTAGTGAGTGCGCAGACTGTCCAAGCACTGTAAAATAGTTTTTAGAAGATATAGAAGAGTTAGAAACCAGTGCATGAAGTCATCAGAGCAAAGAAGAAGATGTACAATATGATGGAGGTAGACAATCATCTGATATTCTTAAGTAAGAAAAACATCTCAAGAAAATCAAAAAATGGTTAACTACCAATCCTAAGCCAACCAGCTACAAGAAGCTAGATCCTGAAAGGGCAAAGTTTCTTTGAGCTACATCTCACTTCTGGCTTGACAAGGATGGAAAGATGTATAAGTGTGGAGTAGCAGATAAGCAACCTCAGCTAGTGATAGAACCTGAACATTGTATGTTAATCATGAGGGAATGTCATGATAGATTAGGCCACAGAGGTATTTATGTGATCACTCAGATGGTAAGCCATAGATTCTGGTGGCCTGGTCTTGAAATTGACATAGCATAGTATGTTTGAACCTGTCACCTGTGTCAGATTAGACAGAAGAAAGCACTCAAAATGCCCCCAGTAGTAATGTACACTCCATTGTTATTCCAGATCCTATATGCAGACACAGTACATATTTCACCACCATCGAATGGGTGTAGTTATGTTGTGCATGGGAGATGTGGTTTATCTTCATGGATGGAGGCATGCATGCTCAGAAAAGAGAATGTGCAAACTATAAGAGAATGGCTTTTTGAAGATATTGTGTGCAGATGGGGTTCACTTGTTAAAATAGTTACAGATAATGGTAGACCATTCAAGAAAGCAGTAGCCTGGCTCAAGGAAAAGTATGGAATAAAAGGAGTAGCTATCTCCCCATATAATTCTCAAGCCAATGGTGTGGTTGAGTGACCTTACTAGGACCTTAGACAAATGCTATACAAGGCCACAGGGGGAGATGTCAAGAAATAGTTCTGAAACCTGCATCATGTTATGTGGGCTGACAGAATTACAGTAAGAAAGGGTACAGGGTGTTCTCCTTATTTCCTTGTAACAGGAGCTCATGTTACGATCTTTTTTTTTTTTTTTTTTTTTTATACTCAAAAATTTATATACTAGTGCGTGATAGCAGTCTGGTTGCAATGACTATAATAGTACACTATAATTACCCTATGAAGAACTGAGATCCCCCACAGCTCAGCTGAATATGGCAGCCTACACCCAAAATATGCCCTTTCTACACCCAGAGGTGGATGAAGAGCAGGTAAAGTCCCTTGCCCTCACCCCCACACAAAGCAGGTAATGAGTGCTAAGGAGCAGCTAGCACAGCCCCCATCAGCTGCCAATGCCAGACCCCCTAAGAACCCCAAAAGGCCCCCAGGAAACCCAGCAACTGCTGAAGAGTGGCCACACCATTCTCATCCTCCAGGGAGGTATGCAAAGGAAAACATCTTAGGGTTCTCCCTGCAAAATTCCAGCAGCTCATCCCACAGCTTGGGAAAGCACCAAGGAAAACTGAAATCCATGCACTTGGTCAAAACATGCTCATGAGTCTGCAAACAAGCAGCCCCGCAAGGACAAGAGTGGTTATCAGAGAGCTTAAACCGCTGTCTAAACTCCCCAATAGGTGCATGCTTCAGCACTGCCTGGCAAACCCTGGCACAGGTGGGCAAATCATGCAAATGCTTAAGCCACATACCCCCCAAGAGGTAGGTAGGCATCAAACGCTTGCCCCTGACATCAGTAAGGTGCAAAAAATCTCTCCCAGAGGAGCTCAACAAAGTGAACTGCCTAGTCCACTCATCGCGACATGCCTGAGCCTCAGCTATGTGAATATAATTAAGGGTCGTGAAGGGAGACTCCCCCATAGGCACCTTGAAACATGGGTCCATCGTGAAGCAATGCACCACATGATGCAAAGGCCACTCCAAAGAAGAGCAGACCTGGACAAACACAAAGGAGTGAGAGGGGTCCTCCCCCAGCCACTTCTGCAGATGACGACAGACTAGCAGAGCCTGGGCCTGCCCACTGCCAATAGTGGGATCCACTGCCTGCTGAGCCAAAGCAGGGTGGTCAGTGAACAAAACAACATGACAAGTGCCTTCCTGCACATATGCAGAGAAAACACCCATCCAAATGGCATGAAGCTCTACATCAGAAGCTGTCATCCTACCAGCAGCCTGGCAGGATTGCTGAACTGGCATCCCACCTGCCTACACCCAAGCAGCAGAAACTGCCTGGAACACCCTGTCATGGCCCACAGAAGCATCTGTGGCCACCACAATACAGTCATCCCAAGTGATAGCTCAATCAAGCTCTGCATTCAGAACACACAGGACATTGATGTCCTCCTCCTTAGAGTCAAACTCAACAAACTGCATGCGATCGCTGAAGTGATCCAAAAGATACCTCCCAGGGTGAGCATCTGAGGCATCAGGCTCGAAAGTCTCCAGGGTGATGGGAATAGAATAATACCTAAGGGTATCCACAATGGCAGACCTGACCTTCTCAACAGAGCAGCCAAGCTGAGTAAAGTAGTACCAATGAGGGTCCATACCAGGAAACTGCCTTGTACCAAGCAACTGCTTGGTCAAGTGTGTAGGAGACAGAGTGAGGATCCAGTAAGCTGCCCAGGACCTCAGCTTCTTAAGATGTAAATGGATGGGTATGAGGCCTGCCAATGCCTCAACACCACCTGAGGGGGAGGTGTGGAAAGCACCTGTGATCCAGATAGCAGCCCGATGCTGCATCTTGTTAAGAGAGGCAAGATGAGCCTTATGAGGATGAAGCTCATGACACCAAAGATGAAAGCCATATGTGGCAATAGGCACCACACACGACCTGTAAAGCAGATGCTTCTGCTTAGGGGACAGACCCCTAAGCGAGTTCCTGAGCATCCCCATAGCACAGACTGTGGAGATAGCCTTGGTAGAATAGTAGTGGACATGCTCACAAAAAGTGAGCTGCCTGTCAAAAAAGAAACCCAAATACCACCAAAATGGCTTGGGACAGAGAGGAGTATCTCCCATATATGGGGCATAGCCCAGATCAATAGGTGGATTGTCATCCCCCTTCTGACATGAAAAATGAAAGAGTTCAGACTTGTCGTGTTCAAGAACAAGCCCAAATACCACAAATAAGTCAAACATAAACCTGTATGCACCCCAAAGGCACACCAGGTTGTCAGCCAGCTCCCTGGCCTGGGTGATGAGAGTACCATCATCCACATAAGACAGAACATCGCACTCAAGGTGCAATGCCTGCAAGTCAAAGATCCTGAGCACCGGCACAAGGTAAATAGCAGACAGGACAGGGGAGAGGGCCAACCCCTGCCCAACACCCACATCTGCATCATAGAAACTGGAAGAAAAGGAATTCCAAAGATATCTGGTTTTCCTCCCTACAAGATAAGAAGCAAAGAACTGGCATACATTCACCGGGAATCCCTGCCTCGCCAAAATTGCCATGAGCATATCATGGTTCAAAGATGGGAAGAACTGAGCAATGTCAAAAGTGACAACACTTGTCTTGAGACCTCTAGCCCACCTAGCCTTAACCAAGTAGATAAGGAACAAACCAGTGTCCTTGGTCAACTGTTGTCAGATACTGCCTAGCTGATTAGAATGAAAGATGCCATACTTGACACTGTCAAATTGAAGACACCTAGACAACATCTTCTCAACGAGCTTCCCAAGCATATTAAGCAGAACAATCAGCCTAAATGACTTGGGTGTAGAATAGGAGAGTTTTCCAGGCTTAGGAATAATCACAGAAACTGACTCCTTAAAGTGAGATGGCCAATACCTGACCAACAGGTAGGCATCAGCCAGAGACAGGAACTTTCTGATGATGCCATCATCAGAGAACAGCTCCCTCAAATGGACCCATGTAACGTGGTCTGGACTGGGTGAGGAACATGAAGAGCACACAGATAGCACCTCCCTTGCTTCCAACACCAAAAAGGGGACCCAATCCCACTCCACAAGCAGGGACAGCTCCTCCAAAACCCTGATGTCACAAGGCTGCCCCGAGGCGGCATTGTAAGTCTGATCAAGCGCCCTCTACAGGTTGTCAATATCATGGCAAGACTCTCCCCAATGTGAGATAGCCTCACACAGCGGGAGTTGACAGGGCTTCACCCAGGCCATAAGATCCCAAGGCCTCGCTCATCCTATGATCCCCCTTGATGTTATTGAAGCTATCTGGCTAGTAAAATATCCAGATAGATTTATTTCAACAACTGAACTAGTTGGGCTATAAGCACAAGCACTTGCTAAGCATGCTGCACATGTAGAGGAAATGCATGCATGCATTAGTGCAGAGAAAATACAACAGACTATATGTCTAGAAGAAGAAATAAAGCATAAGATAATGTCCAATGAAGTGAAACCAGGAGATCTTGTCTTGGTCAAAAATTTGTCTATTGAGAAGTCTGCAGATAGAAAGATAAAGCCTAGATACCTTGGACCAATGGTAGTCATACAACAGTATTGAGGGGGAGCTTTCCTATTAGCAGAGCTTGATGGATCAATTTGGATCAATAAGGTTGCAGCCTTCAGAGTAATGCTATATCTGGCATGTACTTGGATTAAATTCAGTGCATGTGTTCAGGAGGCATTAGATACAACTCCTGAATGGTTACAAAGGCAGCATGACACAGATGAGAGCTTACCTGGAGACTCAATTGAAGACTTAGAAGA
>KQ962143.1:114123-131979 GCA_001563735.1 Leucoagaricus sp. SymC.cos | reverse complement strand
GTAATAACACTCCTTGGTCAATTGCTTTTGAGAGAACATCATCTATATCCACTTCTGCTTGTATTTCTGCTTTATGTCTATAGCTTGGATTATTTCTAGTGTCTTTTGACTCAATTGGGGTTTTATTATTTTTTATAGGTACTGGTGGTATCTCTACTACTGGTTTGAGAGAGGGTACCCCTTGGTAAAGAAATTCTGAAGTCTTTTTCTTGGATTCTTCAGTGTGTGCAGCTGTTCTAACTGGCTTACAAAGTTGGTTTCTATCTATACTGCCCTCTAATTCCTGCATGCTCTGTAAGTTATCCTTCTTAGCAAATGCTGGTCTCTTCCTTGAGCTATCTAGAAACCCAACCCAGACTTCTTGTTCATTTTTCCTTAGTTAAATATCTTTCCCAATTTTGCAAATAACATATCTATATCTTCCTCTGATTCTGATTCTGATTCTTCTCTTGATTTCCCTTTCACATTCAAACCCTGCATCATTACTTCCATACTTTCAAGACATTCTTGTAGTTGCTCCATCTGTCTGACTTGGTCATCCATAGAGCTTAATGAAGGTTTATCTTGTTGTGAAAGTATTGACACAGAGCCTGTGTCAGGCTTATCATCTTGTGGTAATTCTAGTAGTCTGAAATACATGTTCAAGAGACTTTGTGGAAGGAACTTCCTTATGTGCTCACAAATACATACTTTTTGTAGCATAGAAATTCCAGATCTGTCTGCAAAATAAATCTTTGTTTCTTCACATTTAATTAAACCACTTTTCTCATCTTGCACTTTTTCTGGACACTCCATCCATCTATGTCCATTTTGATCACAGTAGTAGCAGGGATAGTCAGTAGGTGTAGGTGTGTTCATACCCATAGGCTGCTGTCAACTTGGTGCTGGAGCTTGTTGTTTAGTATACATGCTCTTCAGCAAATCAAAATAACTCTGCCTATTTTTCTGTGTAGTCAGGATGGAGATTTTAAGTTCAGTAATCCCACCATGAATAGCATCAACATCTATGTAACTTAGGCTCACTCCCATAGACTGCTTACTCACACAAGATAGGTATGTATACTCACAAATCAGTCTTGATTTTGGGTTAGATTGACCTTGACTGTCCTTCAGATACTTCTCTATAGGACTTTCCAAGTAAACCCATCTGCATGGCCTTACTAGCTAGATTGACTGCATGTTTTACTACTTTACTGAGCTTGAAGAGATCTTCCTGGTAGCTCTCACCATTTTGATCTACTTTTATTGTACTAGTAATGCTCAATTGAGCCTGCAGCATATCTTGGAATTTAGAGCTTAATGTCTCTCTGAATAAGGTCACTAGTTCTCAATTATGCACTAAGGCAGATGGTACAAGACATTTGTCCTCCACTGCCATGAATTCTCTCTTAAATTCTAAAAGTCTGCTAAGTTGATGTATAGTTAACCATCAAATCTCAAACATAATAATTAAAGGCTATTGACTGAACCTTCTTGTTCTGCCACTAGTTCAGAGTACTCCTCTACTAGCCACCCATGGAACTCTTTCCACTTGTTATCTTTGTACTCTGTCAAGTTCATCCACTGATCTTGAATGTTCACATCAATGTATGCTATGGCCTATTTAAGTTGTTCTGCATCATCTGTCACTTTAGCCATTTCAAGAAGATGTTCTATATGCCATAGTAGGCAATCCCTAAGTGTGCATGCACTGCTATCCCATTGTGGCACATCACTTGCAAAGGATACAGGTATATGTGGAGTTGAAGAAGGCATGTTTATGGAGTTTGAGTTTTGGTTCTGAGTATTAAGTGTTATGGAACTGCCTGATGGCTGGCTCTGTGTGTATACTGGTATAGGAGTTCCTTCTGGTGTGTAAGGTAATCTAGAGGGGTTGAATTAACCTGGTATAGTTTGTCTAGGAAGAACCATTCTGTTTAAAAATGGATTTGGTTCATTATCTCTAGGTGAATTTGCTGCTAGTGTAGTTCTGCATAAACTGCATGAAGCTGCTAAGATTTGCTCTGGGTTTGCAACAGGAGAAAGTACATCTGCTCTTTGAGAGGTTCTAGTACTTCTCCTTTGTGGCTCTATGTTTATTTGATTCTGTTCTGGTTTGATGAGGTCTAGATTAGATCTCTTTTGATTTTCATTCTGAGATGTCTGCTTTGGGAAGTGTGATGTTGTAAAGTTAAAAGGAACAGAAATAGTGAATAAACCTCTTGATTGAAACTCTCCTCACAGTGGGCTTCAGATGAAGAGGCAGAAATGTAATTGGTGGTGTAGGGATAAAGGTATATTAATTAAATCACAAACTGTGGCTTGTAATGCAGGTTCATGGGGAGATAAATCAATATAGAGGATATTCAAAGAGAAAACACAGATAAAAAGGATAGGTGAAGTTATTAGAATGTTGGGGGTAACTTAGGCAAGTCAGGAGAGTGTTTGTAATAGAGAGCTTGCAACATGAGACACTAATCAATTTTAACTTCAAAACTCAACTTATGGAGCTACCACAACCACTATAAGTGCCAAAGAACTCAAGTTAATGCAACAAGAATATCTGAGGAGCTACACTTGACACTACAGATTGCACTAAAACACCTCAGATGCACTGACTCCAACTATGCAACATCTTCAAAGCTAATTGGTAGATGCAATACACAAGGGGCCAATCTTTATAATTGGGCTTGTAGTTCTCAACTTATTGAATCTGATGTTTATATAATGTAGTTCTGGCTTATATTTCTCTACTACTGGTACTCTGACCAAAGAAACTTCAAATTACTTTTAAGCACATACTTTAGATGATTGTTTTATACACAATCCTCAGAGCACAGCCATAGCAAGTGGGGTTCTTGCTAGACATACATCCTAAGAGGTAGTTTATATATTCATGAGTGAGGTAAAAACAAATACAAAGTTATGACAACATTACAATATGATGTATAACAAATAAAACATTAAACAAGTGTTATTTTAAGAACTGTCCAATTGAAATATGACAGAAAAACAGGAGGACATGCTCATGTGAAATAGCTCTATATTCATTCTATGATTGGCTTGCTGTAAGCACCAAATTTGATTCTAGTGGATCTGGCAAGTTATCTAGAAAACTCTACTAATTCTGGATTTGTCAAGATATGCTTTGTGAAGCTCAGCAATCATAAACAACATATTATTCTGGGTCTGTTGGATCATTCTGTATTAGAGTGTGCATATGCACACATAGTAAGTAGTAAGATACTTCTCACAATTGTCTAGAGACCTAATCATTAGCCCAAGTTAGAGGCCTAGGACTCATGACTGGTCATAGGAGTATACTACATAGGCTGGATAGCAATAACACAAAGATGCCACACAGCACCTTTACCTCTCTGAAACTTGCAAACTTTGCATGGTAGAGAATACCCACTATGCCACTAATGACCACTGTGATCAGACAGATCTATAGATGGAAGAAAAGGATATTTTGAAGAGAATTCTTATTATTGACAAGCAAATTACAACAAATGCCAACTTGTTCTAGCCTCCTACCAGTGCTCAGAATTCCTCAGAATGATCTTTTATTTATGTCAATACATCCTAATGATACACCCTAATAATGCTGTTGTTCTTCTCCAGCATGCAAGAACTGATAGCAATACCAGTATGATGGCAGTATTTCCCCTGCTGTGGTGCAAGAATGCCATGCCTGTCTGTAAGCCATAACATGTAGCACTAGCATAGTACAGAAGGCTGAGTGGGCCTTCTGGCACTGAGTAATATATGAACCTACTAGATTAAGTCAGTCATTACACTATAGGTTGACTATATACAAATAATCCTTTGCAAGTAGACAAAATGACTTTGCCATGCAAGGTGACTTAAGAATGGGCTACTGCACTACTGTAGTATGCACAACATGGAATGCACAGAGCACTAGTTTGAGTGCTGGTTTTGGGGGACTAGTTGGGTGGTTATCTGACAGGCATACTACCAGATCTAAAAGTCACCCAAAAGACAGAAAAACTAGGGTAGTTTGATTGAAGAAAAGTCTATGTAATGTCCAAGCATTCAGTGAAACAAATGAGATGGAATTTATGATGCTACTTTGTAGTGTCCATATAGCACACACAATTCTTCGAGCATGCCTTACCTTCCATGCTTGGTTCTCTTCCTAGTCTAGCATTCTGTCCATCACCCGATTTCTCAGATGGATTTATGGCTGTCGTGCATCATGTCTCCTCCTCACCAGGATCTGAATCAGAGGCAGACTTATGCAAGAAATTATGATCCAGACAATCAAAACTGCAAAGTTATCTCCAACTGAGAACCAGACATTGAGCCATGAGTGTTACATGTATGATACAAGTGTGATACAGTGGCCTCACCCGTATTCTTGGTCCCGAATATGATACACCTTGCTGCATGGGAGAGGTTGTAAAACGGTGCGACGTATCCGTATCGATAAAGCACGGGGAGAACTTCAATGGGCAAAATTGTCACAGAGAGATTGCCTGTCAATTCACCGCATCGAGAATAAAGTCAGTGCACTATAGTAGACTTAGAATATAAAAACAAAGTATGCCTGAGACTTACAGATTATCCAAAACAGAAGGAAGAATGGCATAAAGTCGATGGTTAGGAGGGTCATAAGTGATTCGAGGGCCAGACCACTAAATCAATAGGACAGAATAGAAGAAGCAAATAAAATGAGGCATTATCAGGACTTGAGGCATTGGCAGCGCACCAGGCGAGCATGCCAGCAAAATTGAGCATCCAGAAAATAGGAAATCCTCCATGGCCGAACCTGAGCGTTTTGACCCATGGTAAATGACAAGGGCTACGAGTGATGGTTAAGATGCTTACTTGCGTGTAAAATCGACTTTGAATGCTAAACTATGGAACGCATATATTAGCTAGTTATTGGATCAGTATAGATCAAGCGTTATCATGGTGTAGAGGACGAACCGAAAGCCAGAAATACGATCCCACAGTAGTGACCATTCGAAGTGCAATGAGGGATCGAGTGGTGAGGTATTCATCAAGGAGGACCCTCTCGCGTGCGTAATAGTTGAGTAGCTAATAGGATATCTATGAGCCGTTCCATTTGAATCACATAGGAGATGAAGTGACGTACGACAATGAAGAATGAGATGATCAAGAGGAAGATAAGCCCAACGAATGTGAGGGCGGTGGCACTTTTGTTGACATGGGCTTGTCAGTAACACCCTCGTAAGTACAGGAAAGGTGGACCTACACAGGCACATCGAATGGTGTGATATTATAGGTGGTGTAGGATATAGGCTTTGTGATGATCCAGGGTGCTGTTGTCAGCAGAGCGGTCACATTAGCAGGACTTGAGGACGCCTGTTGAATTGCAAACTGGGTGGCAAAAGACTCTGCGATTGATTGAAGTGCCGCTTGGGCCTAGGGAAATGGTGTTTTAAATCAATGAAGGATTTGTTAGCGCGAAATCTACATACCGACGGTCGAATCAAATTGCGACTAAGACAGGGTCAGTTTGAAGCTTATAGGCTGCAGAGGCGGCACCTGCGTACTATGCGTTTTCATTTCTAGCTTCTGCAGCAATCAAAGTGATTGCTTCTGAGCCATCATAAGATGCATTCTTAGTGAGAGCGGCGGCTCGCAGCTTTTGGGTAGCACCTTGGTGGACTGGAAGCGGTAAAAAAACATAAGCACTAAAAAGTACCAAGTTGTTGAGCCCGAGATCAAGCGCATACCTGCAACAGCTGCCCAAGTATGTTGTTCCCTGATCTCATTTGCAAGCTCCTCGATATCACCAGGATACCGGTCCGCCGGAACGATCCTCCACGCCATTTCTCCAAGGTGGAGGATTGAGCCCGATGTAAGAGCACTCGACACGTATGAGCCAATAACATCGCCATCAAAATCCTAAGAAGGCCGAGTCATGTGTCAGGAAGCTGGCATTGAACAAGGATGCTCGTGACCGTCCACCTACCACAACCATACCATCCAAATTTCGAACAGGAGCCTTATACAGAGCGCCCCAGAAGACTGAGAAAAAGGAGAAAACAGCCAAAGTGAGAGCTACACAACCGAGTATAAATTCTAAAAGGTATTTCTTTCGAATTTCAGTTATTTTCGGGTCGAAGAAAGCAACTCTTTGAATCGGACTCGGAGACTTTTCCCTTTCCTGGATTACAGGCAGCCTGACCTTGGTCTCGTTGACCGAGCCTTTGCATGGCGTCGAGGCTGCTGAGGTAAGGCTTTTGTCCGAAATTGTTGCAGGTATCATGGGTCTCATGGGTGCAAGAGGCATTCAGAGGTTTCAGGGGAGGAAGGCACAAGACTAGAGGAATGTTGGGACTGGTATTTCTAATGACAGAAGACAGCAATATGTAGGGTGCACAGCACCAGCTTCGTGAATGAGCAAATAGGAAAGATGATGCACGTCTATGAGATGCGAGTTCTCAGTCCCCGATGGGGATCTGACTCACTTCAGTCACTTCGAAAATGACGATCAATCATTTTCTCCATTAAGGATGGTAGCAAACTGACCAGAATGATGGATTGGGTGTTCAATCAACGGAAACTTTTAACCGATATTAACGGTAGGGATGGTTGTGGCCGTCATTGACAGATCTGCCTGCGCTAACGGGCGGAATGCTTTGTCGGCGACTTCCCCAAGCTCTCAATAGCTCGTGGCGCCGGCTGACTCGGAGAAAGCTCAGTTACAATGATGCAACCGTAAGCGTCAGGTTTTGCAGTCTTACAAGGATGACTATGCTGTACACTTACTTATGACTGGTTTTATGTCTAGATACAAACTTTCCGAACAGAAGCACAACGAAGGGATACATTCAAATATAGCTTCAGATCACGAAAACATTTAGAGACGAACATTTGTGGCAAAAACCGCGCTTTTTCTGTGTCATCTCAGTGTTGTGCGACAACTTTGAGGAGCGCGCTATTTCGAGTGAAACATGAACCTACTCCACTACCAGTTTAGACCCAGAGGCCTTTAGACTGGCAGTGGCTTCTTCAGCTACGGCCTGAATCACAGTCTGTTGGACTCGATCAGTCAAATCAACCCACTGGAATTGCGTTTAACAACTAACCTCGGTGGGCTGTATCTCATTTACTTCCGATACACCCTCGCCAGCGAATATAATCAGGTGGTCCTTGTCTCCAGCCTGGATCTTAGCCTTCCTCTCGGCAGGATCAAGTCCATCCTTGAACTCCTGAACAATAGCGTTATCAATGCAGCGAGCTTCGATCCCAGCAGGCCAAACACCAGGAGGGAAGGCAATGTCATACGCAAGGCTGCGAGACGTAGAGTTGGGGCCAGCAGCGGTCATGACCTGCTTCATCTCCTCGGAAATCATGCTCTCTGATGTGAAGAGTACACGTGTGCCGAGGACAATTCCGGAAGCACCTGTTTCGAGCAAGGCAGCCATCTGAGAACCGTTCATTATGCCGCCTGCCGCTAAAATCGGGGTACTGCTGGGAACTAGCGGAACTGCCTGTTTGACAAATTCAAGCGTGGGTGGGGAATGGATGCTGCCTCGACCACCAGCTTCGGCACCTGTCGAAAGGATCTGTTTTAAGCAATCTACTACGTTGCATTACTCGGGAGTTCCAACCTTGAACAATCACAACATCGACCTTCCATTCGTTGACTGCAGTCTTGAGCTCATCAATAGTGTTGACATTCACGAGAATTTTTGTGTTGTGACCAGACGAGTTGCTGTGCTCCCGAACTTGGGTGACATATTTGCCAAGATCGTTGCCGAAGGCAAGCCATACCCCTGAGACCTCTCGATCCAAGACGGTCTTGAGACGAGGGTCGGTTTCAGTGTTGAAATGATCCATAACCCAGCCTACAAATCCCATTCCCACAAGAGCCTGCTGTTCAGGAGTGAGACCAGCACGGGCTTGATCAATCATTTGGGCTAATTTTGGAGCAGGTTCATTACCTGTAAACGGAATTTCAAGGTTATTGACGGCTGAACTCGTGGATGGGGGAAGCGAGGTCGCACCTGCCCCGAGGAATCCCACTCCACCGGCCTTGATGGCGGAAGCTACGAGAGCAGGAGTAGTAGCGTACGCCATTGGGGCGGTAGCGATAGGGAACGAGATACCTTCAATGGACCGGTGGATTAGATATCGTACTCAAAGAAAGACGAAAGTATAGGAGCTCACCGAAGAGCTTAGAAAATTCAGAGCTGATCTTTGGTGCCATACTGAATCAGGGAGCGGTTTTTCAGAGTGTTGTTTTCTATGCGTTTACTTACTAACACCCCTTATTATATGTTCGTTATTCACGGCGGAAATTCAACTGACATCAGAGAATTCAAGCTCAGACGAGTCTAGCTGAGATCTCTCTGACCAAGCCGACGGTTCGCATCTACCTCGGGGTCTTCTTCCGTTAACGTCCAAATTGAATATACCACAGATGTAGAGCTTCTGAACATCGTCAGGTTCCAGGTCCCCAATTCTCGTCAGTGTGGCTCGTATCCTGCAATTCTGTAACAAGCCAATAATGTAGCCCTCATCTTCGCACGAGTTGCGGCACAACATACTAGCCAATCATTCAGCACACACCATTAGTCTCCTCTTTCCTGCATGTACAGTTCGCTATTTGCCAAATCTCTACATATTTTCTCATAACTCCGTTTTGACTCACTCCGCAATGATGGTAATATCAAACTCGTTGTGCCCTATCTGGATTCTAACGCTGGCAAGATTGGTGAAACATCGTCCCATTAAGAAGCAGATCTCTATTCATCCATTTTTGTGTCTTCTCTTTTTTTTTTCTGTTTCTTTCTCGTTTAGGCCTCTCACGTTACGACTTGCGCGGCGTGAGGTCAGCTTCTTTGGTCGGCTTGCGCGCGAGATTTCGCTAGAAAGATATTGTTATCTCCCACCCCTGGGGAAATGCTCCACGCATCCCACTCCTAAGCTGTGTAGGGCTCCGGCTCTGAAGAGCCAACTACCCACTAAAGCTCCAGGTCTTCTGAGCTAGCTTCTCGGCAGGTTGTCTTGGCCTTCCTTGTTTAATATACCGCTCCACATGCCTTTGTCAATGTCCTCTCTCAGGACCTTCTTATCAAATTTCCCTGTCAAGATGAGGATACAGTCTATTCGGAACCTATGGTTTAACTGATATCTCAGTGTTGAGAGGATCGTCGTGTCAGTGTGTCCCCTCTGTGGGTCGCTATTGTGTTCGATAACCCTTTCGCATCTCAGCTTCCCCTGTGCTAGATCATCGCGTACATTCAGGATTAGTATTTGGTGGAATCTTGTCTTTCCATCGTCTTTGTTCCCTTCCCCGTCTTCCTGGGATATTGTACTGGCTGATTGTGTCTTCTCAATCTTCGCGATTCCGGACATGTGAGCACTGCGAATAGGCTTGGAGATCCAAATATTCAGACCTCACAGGAAGTCGTGTTACTATCATGTTTGTATCTTAACTGACTGCTCCTCAGGGGCTTCACTGTTGAACGGAGTAATGGTGAAGTCTTCTTGAACAATGCCTCCGAGGAACGTCTCGAGACTAAGTATGCGGGGATCATGAAACATTAAACTAAGGAATACATTGGGGATAATCCAGTAAGCATGTTCTTGGAGGTATTAGAGCCATCTGTGACGAAAATAAACCCTCAAAATAAAGGAAACGGCTCTTTTTGGGGCACATATAAGAACCGAAAGATACTAAAGCTGCCCGGCCGCATGGCGCGTCCAAGTTCATCAGTGTTTCTGATACTGCGTGCATTAAAATAGTTGAGATTGATGAAGTTGGGGTGTTCTACACCACCAGAACACCACAAGCGTCTTCGGTTCCATAAGCTAGAACTTTGGTAGATGCGGTGGTGGTTCAACGGCAGACCTATTTTCACCTTGAGCATAGATTGTTGAGTTAGCTCATCTCTCCATTAATAGCTTAGAAGCTGTCGATATGTGTATGTGTGTGTTCTAATTTCTCAAGACCTCAAGGCCCGGGTCCACACATTCACTTCCTAAGGACTTCCCGAGTGCCAAACACTGCTTTCTCACACTGTCTCTCAAGTGATGGGCGACCTGGTCCACTTGGTGGTCACACCAACTACATTTGAGTTCGTGATGAGTGGCTTACGAGGTATGCATCAGGTCAACACTGGAGATAGGATTTATCCGCATTTCGTAATTATATTAATCAAAATTGGTTAGTGATGATGTGGGTGTATGATAGGAGACCCGACGCAGCTGCATCCTGATCAATCATCTAAGATTTGGAACCATACGAGAGCCCCTTCAGGAACTCTCTTGCATCTCCAGAAGATTTCATGAGTGGCGTTAAATGGTAGCAATCATCTGGTTTTGGTAGCTAAGCTCGGGGATCAGATCGATCAGGACTCAGTGTCCTCAAGAGAAAATCTATCACTAATGATTCCAAAGACGAACGTGGTCTTTGGAGTTCTTTTACATTCTGTCAGACTCCTCTTCGACCAACCTCAATCACTTCCTCGTTAAGCCTCAGGTCACTTGTAGAGCTGACATGTCAGAGGACACCTCACCACTCCTTTTCCAAGCCACCCAGAGAAGTCGATCATATACCGAGTCGTGCACTCGAGGGACCGGTGAAGGCAGTGTAAACAGCAATGATGAACAGGAGGTCCAAACCTACTGGTCATATGTATGTTGTACACTATCGTGATTTTTTTGACCTGAGTTACAGTTGACCTTGCCAGCTTGTTCCAACGGGAGTTGGTCTGTTCCTCGCTGCTATGGATCAAACAATAGTGGTTGCAGGTGCTTAGCAGTGTGTTCACCCTTAAGCTCTTTGTACTTATAGAAATCTGAGCCTACGCAACTATTGGAAGTGAGCTTAAGCAGTTGCAGAGGACAAGCTGGATTGCCACTGCATATATGTTAACGGTCACAAGTTTCCAGTAAGTGCAGTCATAGCTACTCTCGAGCCAAGCTTTGCCTTAGATTTCTATAGACCACTGTATGGAAAGCTTAGCGATATATTTGGCCGTAAAGCTGTCCTCCTTTCAGCATATGCAATCTTCGCTTTTGGCTCTTTGGCCTGTGGACTTGCACGGAACCTGGATCAACTGATACTAGGCAGAGCCTTGGCCGGAATCGGGGGCGGAGGAATGACAACGTAAGAGGGTGAACTGAACAGAAACTTGCAATTTTTGACTTTAATTCCCAGAATTGTTAGCATCATACTCTCAGATGTTGTCCCTCTGTGTCTACGAGGCAAATGGCAAGGTAAGCTTATTTATATATCCCTCTTGAATGAGACACATATTGGATGCAGGATATGTCAATATCATCTATACATGTGGCTCCATCTCGGGTGCACCACTTGGAGGGGTTTTAACTGACTATATTGGCTGGAGATGGTAAATTCATAGATTCTCACTTCACCTTGTGCTAACTGACCTTGCATCTAGGGTATTTATGATTCAAGCCCCCATTGCTCTCATTGCTATGTTCTTGGTCTCATTCTATCTCCATCTTCCCAGAGTTTCAGACTCCGATTTTTCTGCAAAACTCAAGAGAATAGATGTTGTTGGCTCTATTGCTCTTGTTATTTCAATTTTTGCCCTTCTCATGGCTTTTGATCATGGAGGAAACATTTCATGGATGGACAACACAACTTATATATCCATTGGAGTTTTTGCCTTGGCCTCTGCTTCCTTCATCCTAGTTGAAGCTCATCTTGCTAGTGAGCCAATTGTTCCTCTTAAAATCATCTTTGACAAGTATCTCCTTGGGGCATATCTCTCCAACTTCTTTGGAGTTGCTGTAATGATGACCATATTTTTCTATATGCCTCTGTATTTTCAGGCTGTTCATCAGAAATCAGCTTCTATAACAAGTTTCTGGCTTATGTTTACAGTTTTGGCTGGCTTGTCTGGGTCACTTGGGAGTGGTTTTATTATGCAGGTGACTGGGGGGTTTTATGCTATTACTGTTACAGCATATGTTTTTTTGACTGCAGGAGCAATTTTGCTCCTATTCTTTACTGGGTTAGCTTTCCACTCAGGAGTTGGTGTTGCAATTGGTGTGTAGCAGGTGTTTGGCTTTATGTTTTTATATCTGATACAAAATATGCAGGTCTCATCCTTGTCAGTCTTGGAAATGGCAAGTCTCCTATTCTGTTTCTGAGATGAATGTAATAACAATGTCTGGATTAATAAAGGAGCTGGAACAACAACTGCTTTAATAGCTCTTATTTCAAATGCAGGCCAGGAAAACCAAGCAATGGCAACAGCAGCATCTTATCTCTTCCGTTCTCTTGGAGGGATCATAGGTGTTTCTTTTGGTAATACTATTGAGCAACAAGTTTTACAGAAAAGTCTCAAAAGGAGGTTGAGTGGAAATGACATCAATAAGGTGTGTATTTCTTATGTCTTTGAGGACCTGAGTTATATATACTCTTTTGTCAGATCATTCAATGTGTTCGAGAGTCATTAAATTGTATTAATATGCTTGAGCCTTCTATACAAGCAGTAGTTCAAGATACATATTCACTTGCTGTGCAAACTATCATGGTATATGTTCTGATAGCTGCTGCTCTTGCCTTAATGGCCTCTATTTTTATTCAAGTGAAAAATATTGCAAATTGATAAATATATTTACTATGTAAAATGTCTCCTTATTTATTGGAGGTGACTGGCCTCAATAGCTGCTCTTAGTACTTGTTGATGACATCTATTTTATGGTAGTTTCAATCTTATTTAGCCATTGTTGTAACAGTCTAAGTCTGGAAAAAAGCCTGTCTGTCATTAGTAACAAGAATTATTACAGGGCTTCTCATCTTTGTTTGTTGGCTGAGCACTTTTTACTGATAGTCTATTGATCAGAATGATATGAGACTGTCACCTTCCATGTCAAGCCTCTCATGCTGATACCAACCTATCTAGAAACTATTTTTTCACTTAACATATCAGATTTAAGAATTGAAAATAGATTTAGAAGCCTGAGAGAGTGTGTTTTATGGACCTGACATACAATCAAGACAACATCTAATTATGTTAATTAGCTTCAATTCTTGGATTCAATCTCCTGTTCTAACAACATTATCTTTATAGCTAATCTGGGAGTAATAGATACATAGAAAAGACTAAGACATTTAAAAAGCTGAAATCAGAAATATAAGAAGGAAAAGATGGAAGAAACATATAAAGACTCAATTGCATAATAACCACTTTTACAATCTGGGTTCAACAGAACATACTTGCCAGTCCTAGAGTTGATGAAAGCACATACATTGAAGCTCAAGTAAGAGCCAAATATTCCATAGAGAGTGTTTTTTCTATTAGTTGGGTTTTCAGAGCAGACAATGCAGTATGGTTAACTCATTGAGTGTGTATTATAGAATTTTTACTATGTACTGATATATAAGCTTGGAGACAGCTATTCTAATAATAGATTTCCCAAGATACATTCAATGAAGAAAGCACTCTGTAAGATACTAGGTAAAGTAAATAGCTGGAGTCTATAAACTAGTACATTGTAAGCATGATATCTAATTCAAGAGAACTGTAATCTAATTCAATCTATAATCTGTTATAGTTTTAACAGAATCTGCCTAGAGCTATATAGACCTTCTATTACAATCTACTTGCTTTGGATAAATTCTGACTTGTTACAACCTGAAAGCAGAACTCAGGTTGCAACACAAATAAAGACTTGAGGGCAATAAAGAAAAGAATATAATTAATAAGGTGTAAAGAGTATAGACTCTACCTAGATAGCATATATACAAGGAGACAAGAGTAACATAGGGTAGACAGAGTAGAAAGAATAGAATAGAATATATCTGTAAGCACTATCAGAGTAATGACTATTTGTATCTACTTAGAGCCAGATATAAGTCATAACATCTCCTTCTCCTCAAACTTTATGTCCACATAGATAGTGATACTAATATAAGAGTTTGTAGTAGGATAAGATATAATATCAGAATCAATACCAGAAAGATAGAGAAAGTAGTCTAGAAGAAATAAATATATAGAGGGAAAAGACATCTGATGGAGATGTTGTTCTTAATGATAGAGAGGAGGACCTTGGTCTGGACCTTGATTGAGTGGGGGACTAGTTAATAAGAAATTTGACAATGTTCTTCTTAGTATAGATAATGTTAAAGCAGGAGAAATACTAATTACAGCTAATAAAAGATGAGGCATTGCTAGGATCTCCTTTGTGGATAAGGACTTGATAACCCTTGTAGCATACCTGGAAATTGCTGTATTAAATAAAGAAGTAGCTCACTATCTGGGCTCTGTATTTGTTATGCTTTCTCTATGCTTGTAGAGAGTGTAGTAGTACTTTGGGACAATGAACAGAGATAGTTCTGTGACTTTAAAAGAGTTAGCATTAACATCAAAGAGATAGCTGTAAAGGTGCTTGATGTCTCTGATAATGACTTGGCCAAGGAGGCTGTCAGAAGGGTGTTACATGAATTATAGCTTCTATATCTTTGGAGACCAAGATAGGAATAAGAATAGGAACAGGGGATTATTTGTACTTAGAGGTGCTTGTGGTGACAGCTGATCAATTTTCTACCTGAGGAGGCATAGGGTAGGGATTTGTATCTGCATATGACTGAGTGATTTGATTGATATGTTTGGTGATGACAGCCTTGTTGACTCTATAACATTTATGCAGTCTTTAGACTAGGAGGCATTGAAGAGAGTAGACTTTTAGTACAAGCTTGGTTGTGCATATGTAACAAAGAGCATCCCAATTCTTTTGGCATATTCTTTAGTGTTGCTGCCACAGTGGTCTCCTGTACAGAGTTCTACTATGTTGCTTTAATATTGGTAAGTATAGTGATGAGGCTGTGAGTAGAGTTGGTGAAGAGCTTTAGTTGCTCTTTGAGAATTGAGAGAGAGTTGATGGTGTGGGTGAGGTTGTTGAAGAGGTATATAGTGTCATAGAGGACTTAATTATGATGTTTAATTCTTTTAAAATTAGCATATTTGATAGCTACTGATCTATCAGTAGCTTTGAAGGCTAGAGGTTGTACTCTGGCAGCAGTGTGGTGTACAGCTTGTAACATAGATGACAGAAGGGCTAGAAAACATGGAAAGACAGGATCAGTGTTATGATTGAGACAATTATTGCTTACTCTTGGTAGTATCCTGATCACTGCCTATAGACTTACCTTCTAACATGCTCAAATGTACTTGAACTTCTTTCTAACCCCAAAGACATCCTTATTCCTAACCCAGATAACAGTAATGCTATTGTCAATGAAGTATTAATCAAGGCATATAACAATCTGTCTTACTGCCACACATATCTAAATGGTCACTATAAATGCACTATTCTCAAAGACTTTCCTATGCCAATTATCAATAGATGGTGACCTTTTCCCATCACCAATGATCTAAATATCTGGACTCATCCCTACTTTACTATGCATGGAACTGCCCTCTACCACAATATCCTCACTAACATTACCAAAGACAAATACCAGAAAATTTTTACTTTGATCAAATATAACAATAACTCATTATCCAAAGATAACTTAAGAGCTGATTCAGATGACCTGGTGGTGTTATCATATTTACCCTCCTGTTGTACTATTGGATGATCTTCCATAACTTTATGATACAAAAACACCTGTAATAAACCTTATGTGATCAGAATCCTTTCAAATCCCAACTAAATGATAAAAACAGTAGAAAACCATAAGTACTTCATTCAGTACATTCTAAATCTACCCAAATTCCACAAAACCCTGAGCCAAGCCCAGATCAGTGCTACAGCTATCCACTGCCCCCATTATGACAAGAGACTTCAATGATGATCTTGTTGATCTGGGTAAATTTATGTTGCTCAAACAGCAATACCAGCAAGCCTTAGAATTACTCAATGAAGAAGAAGAGCAGATGGTCATAGTAGCAGCAGGATCTGTTACTTATACAGAAGAGGTTGTGAAGAAGATCTGAGCATCTCAGAGACAGCAGCAAAGACTATACTTGGTGCAATCTGACCTTCTGCCAGACCCTCACTCTGGTACTCTGTGACAGCTCTTGTACTATGCACAGAATGACTGAGCATTCATTACTACAATGGGGATTGACTTGGAAATATTCAGAGTCATTCTTAAAAGTAGTTTATGGATACTTGGATGCATATGCTGATCAGAAGTTGAACCCTCTACTCCACCTCACCCAGGAGGCTACTCACTTGATGCTGCAGGTGCACTGGGGCTTGCTCTGCATTTTCTCATCTCAACTATGCATGATATCACTCTGTGTAAATTATTTGCTCTCACCCTATTGATAGTCTCATGATATATATCTTTCTCAATGCAAATCTTACTTTATATGCTCTGATGTATGCAAGATGGATGGATAACATATTCTACTGGTGATCAGTTCTGAGAGCTCAGCTCTTTTGTCCTCAAATGACATGTGTTACTTATTGGTGCATTCAGAACCATGGATGGACTCAATTTTCCTGTCACATTAATTAACAATGACCTTGAAAATGCCACATATAATGGCTGGCTCCATTCACATGTTATCAGCTGTATTTATGTATTTGGAGCTGATAATGTGTTTGAGTGTCATTTCAACTCTGATATTTACCTCAAAACTAGCTTCAAAATACTGTGATTGCCTTCAACCTCAATACACCAGGTAGTTGGTATGACTCCCAAGTTTCACAACAAATATATAAGAAGCTCCTGGAATAAACCCTAGATAGCTATTATCTTGTCACTGACACAGTATTTCTATGTGGAGCAAACAATATTGGTGGTCATATCTATGTACCTATAAAATATAGAAGTCATCTGCCTTCTAATGCAGAAGAACAAAATGCTCTTGTTACATTTGACAATCAACTTCTATCATTTTAACAAATAGCTGAGTGGGACATGCAAGCACTCTAGGGCTGCTTTGGCTATCTTTGAGTCCCACTCCCTATTCATTATTCAGATGTCCATAGTAATCTACTTGAGGTCATCACTTGACTACACAATCTTTGTGCTCATAGGGTTGGACACAACAAGATACAGAGTGTGTATGTGCCAATGTGGACTCCTGATGAAAGAGCCTGGTTGAAGTGAGATAAAACTATATTTTCTGAAGTGCACAGGAATGATCATGTATGATAGTTTTATGTTGTAGTTGAGGAAGCCTGATAATAGAGTGGTGTCACATTAAATAGCAATGTATTGAGGATATCACTAATGTAAAGTGTAAGGACAACAATAGTTAAATAAGATATCAATCAATTGAGAGACTCCATAGTCAATCAAGATACTATTTAAACAAAGAAGCTGATTACAAGGAGTATATAAGCAAGGTCATACTTGTGTGATGATAAGAGATTTAGGATCTACTCTAAGGGCTTGTCAGTTAGAGCTGAAATATCAGTAGGTTTCCCAGTAGTAGGAGTATCTTGCTTGGTGGAAGCAAATGAGACATGGGGGCAGAAACAAGGAGATAAAGAATCAGCTAGAGAGTTTGAGAAAGAAGCAAAAGAAGCATGATCATGATTGGTGGATGAAGAGATTGAAGTGACAACTGGCTTGTTAGAAGATGCCAAGGGCAAAGAAGAGGCAGCTTGCATCCCAGGTTTACAAATCTGTAAAGGGAGAGGCAGGGTAGGAGGGTCAGAAGAAAATGTTGCATTAAAAAATATATAGCATTGAGTTCTGGAACTATTATTTATACCCAAAGGGTCATTCTTAACATTGGAGGTATCATCCTTTCTTTCCCATGTACCACCATCACCTTGGTTTTGGTCATGCATTTGTATTTGCTATGTCTGATGATAAGTCCTTATATATATGCAGTTTGAAGAGTTGTCCTTGGGATGAGGATGTCTATAAGTCCTTATATATATGCAGTTTGAAGAGTTGTCCTTGGGATGAGGACGTCGAAGTTGAGT
>KQ962143.1:59696-90591 GCA_001563735.1 Leucoagaricus sp. SymC.cos | reverse complement strand
CTATGAGAAATCAGAACCTGTCCCCCACAGCTCAGCTGAACATGGCAGCCTACACCGAAAGATAAGCCCTCCTTCCACCCAAGAGTGAACGGAGAAGCAGGTAATACACCCGCACCCATAGCGCCCAACACCAGGCCACCACGTGTTAAGGCCAAGCTAGCACAGCCCCCATCAGCTGCCAATACCAGACCCCCCGAAGTCCCACAGGGCCCCAGAGAATCCAGTGACAGCTGAAGAGTGGCCGCGCCGTTGTTATCCCGCAGGGAGATGTGCAAAGGAGAATGCCCTAGGGTTCTCCTTGCAGAAATCCAACAACTCCTTCCAACACTTAGGAAAGTGTCGAGGGTCACCGTATCAATAGTCAGTTGAAGACCCAAATGTTGTGGCTGGTTTATTACATTCTGGGTTTAGCAAATCACCTCTTCTTTCTTAGTACTTGTCTTCAATAAAGTTTCAGAGTTGAAGCAAATAAAAATGAAACTGGTATTCTTAGCAAATCAGATAGTACTTATTTGATCACAAAATCTTACTCAAAAGGGGAAAGTCTGCATTGGGTACATTGCAACATTGTTCAGTCTCAGATCAATATAGCAATGACCCTGTGTAACACTGATTATAACATCTAGCACCATTGATTTGGACATCCTTCAAGAAACATTCTCAGATACTGTTCCAAAAATACCTCCAGCTTCTCTAATATTAAGACTTCAAACAAACATCCAATCTGTCCTAGTTGTGCTCTTGGAAAGATGCACCAGCAGAGTTTCTCTTTTTCAGAGAAATATTATCTGATATATCTTGGATTTATCCATGCTGATCTCCTTGAATTCCCTACCCAAAGCCATTATAGGAAAAAGTGGTATCTCACCCTTCTTGATGATTATTCTTCTCATGTCTGGGTTTTCTTCTTTCAGTATAAGTCAGAAACATTAGCCACTTTCAAAGAGTTTAAAGTACTTATTGAAAAGCAGAGCAGTCACCTGATTAAACAACTCTACATGTATCAGAGAGGAAAATTTTTATATTTGGAATTTTCTATGTTGTTGAAGACATATGGCATTGTTCACAAGATGTTTGCACCTCATCTGCACCAACAGAATAGATGTGCCAAATGTCTGAATCAGACTTTGACCATAAAGGCTCAGGCTATGCACCTGAATGCTTGTCTTGCTGAAAACCTTTAGGAATTCACAATGAGCACTGCTGTCCATCTCTATAATAGAACTCCAGTTCAACATCTTGGATAGAAAACTCCAATTGAAACAGCTTCTGAGTGAAAGCCTGATGTAAGTTATCTTAAGGTATTTGGCTGTGGTGCATGTCTTTATTCCTGAGAAAATGTGTAAAAATAAATTAAGTGTGAGATCTAAACCTATGATCTTCCTTGGATATGAGCAAGGCTTAAAAGCTTGTTACTTTCTGAGATACATACATAATAATTCTATTTTTGTTAGTCTTGTGGCATTATTCAATGAAGAGTAGTTACCTTGTTATGCTGGAAAGTCTTGCTAAGACTTAAAAGATGTATCATCCCTTCTTTCCCACACACCACCATCATCATTTGTGGTCCTGGTCATGTCTTAGTTCACTATGTCTGATACCAGTCAGTATATACATGGTCTGAAGAATTATCCTTGGGATGAGGATATTAAAGTTGAGTCTGAGGCTGAGATGTTGAGCCTGACTCCATTGCAGAGAGGTGATGCTGAGATGACAGGCCTCTCTACTCCTTGTGCATCAGTCCTCCCAGCTGGGCCACCCAATCCTGTCATGTCTGTCTCTCATAAGGGCAAAGGCAAGAAGAAGCACAGCTCAGTTGCTGCTGAGCTCACTCCTCCTCCTGCTCACCTGGTGCCTTCTGTGTCACACCCTGCTACCCCTGCCCCTCCAGTCTCCCCCTCCCCAGTTGCTGGTGCCTTGTCCCCTGGGGCAAGTATTTTTGCTCCTCGCATTTATCCTCTAGTCCCTGGTAATTGGGGCTATCAACCTCCTAACCCCTCCACTGATTTTGTGCAAAGGATCACCATTCTTAATAATTCCCTCATGGCTTTTGCTGGCAAGCCTTGGCATAATGACTAGGATCTTATGTGCTTTCCCTGTGCCCTTTCTGTTACAGTGGGATATGTTTTCACTTTGCAAGGGCATGTTATGCCCTTTGACAACTCTCTTAATGCACCTACCTTGGTTTCCTCCCTGTATGACATGCTACCTCATGACACTCCACAGTGTCCTCCTCTGACCCATGGAACAGCTGACTCAGCTGCTCCTGCCCCCCCCTCTCTATGCATGGTCCCTCTTTGGAGGCCACTGTCCATCCCCCTCTGGCTTCTAAGCCTGCCCCTCCTCCTAGGCCCACTTGGTCCACCAAGTACTCCCCTCCTCCCTCTAGTGTCAAGCATAGTTATGCTGACACTGTTTGTGACATCATATCTTTGGTCAACTTGGCCAAGACTGTTCTCATCCTCCTGTCTGATTGCATCATCACAATGTATCAGGCCTCCATTCCTCCAGTGCTGCCTAAGCATAAGATCAAGTCCACTGTCCCTAGTCCCTCCTGGTGTCAGGTCCTCATCAAGATCAACCCACTTCTCTCTTCTTTGCAGTTCCTGGCCTTGGTTGGGGCTGCCAACCATTCCCTTGGCAAGAGCAACCTTTGGGTTATTTCCTGCCACTTTGCTTATGGGGGGATTTCCCTCCTCACCTCTTGCATCACCACTCAGGTTGAAATAGACCTGGTTAAGTCTAGTGTCCAGCACCTCCTCTCCCTTGCTGAGGGTGGAGTTGAGGCCTCCCTTCCATGTTCATGGTCTTACCTTAAGATTGTCAACATTTCTTTTTTCAGGGCAGATGGTCAGCAGATCACTGCCTCTGATATATGGACTGTCATGGGGAAGTCCCACATAGCTAGTTCCTTCACTCTTGCAAATAGCCCTAGGGTTATATGCAACTCCTGACATACCAATACCACCACTGTGTGGTTCAATGTTCTTGACTCCCAGTCAGGTGCTGCTGCTAAGTACCTGATTGGCACTTCCGTTCAGTTTGGCCTGGCTTTGTGTTTTGTGCATGCAGCCCACTCCTACTCTGGCATTCCTTTGTATCAGCATTGCTGGCAATGGGGACACTCTACTCATACCTGTTGTTCTCAGGCCCCCTGATACCCCTGGTGTGCTAGTCCTCATACTGAGGCTGGTCACTGTGACCACACTTCCTGCTGCAGGGGTAACCCCTCTGCCAAGCCACCCAAGGAACTGATCCCAGTGGGAGCCCCATGCCCACATGCTGTATGCTATGTGAACTGCTCAGGGGAGCACAGTGCTAGTGACCAACAATGCCCATTCTGGCATCACCACTTTGATCAGGGGTAGTTGGCTAAAAAGTCAGCCTCTTTAAACAGGTGGGAGATGTTCCAGAAGGACTCCCAGAAGACAGCAGAGGCTGAGCACAAGGGTAGGCATGCACTAGGCCATCACTGCTGAAACCAAAATATTGACAAGGCCCTCATTGCTTATTAAGAAGGGGGGCATTAGTGGAACTCTGATCATGATGGACATATTCTACTTTTTAGCTGTACTGTAGTTATGTAGTCACCTTTGGATGTACTCGTTACAGTATCCCAGGCTACTAACCTGGGCATGGACTGCTACCATGTACTATGTAATAAATTTGTAATTTTTTTTTTTTAAAAAAAAAAAAAGACTTAAAAGATGTACCACCTCTTCACCCATTCCTAGTACACCTCTAGGAGAAAATTTTGTTCCTGGAATACTCTTCAATTTTGACCTTCCACAAAGGCTGAGTAAGCTAAATCATCTGATGCAACCTTCTGCTCTGACTTCTGCTCTAGCTGGTCCACCTCCTAAACTGAAAGAACTGCCTCTACCTCTAGCACTTCCTACATAGAGTATACATTCACTAGCCTCTACTCCTTCTTCCCCATCTGTTCCATCTATGTCTCACCATACTACTATCTTGAGTTATAGTTCTCTGGATAGATCAAGTCCCTCTCTTCTGGAAGGTTCACCAATGCATGTGTCACTAGATCAATCTCTACTACAAGCTTCTACTGAACCTGATGACAATATGGAGAATGAACCCTCACCTACTTTTGATCAGTATAGTAATCTAATTCCAGCAAGACCAATGATCAGGATACCTAGTGATTGCATACCTTGTCATATGCAGACCCAAGTTCCTTGATCTTCTCCTGAACCTTCTAATCTCTGATAGTCTGAGTGTTTATCTTGACCTGCCACAAATCTAGATGGCATTCTATGTTATACCTTTTCTGTGAATTTCCTATGACACCTGATAATCCTTACCACAGTGAGGATCCTAATAAAGCTATGTGACAACAAGGTAGTTGTTATGAACACAGTTGATATAGTCATACTGGAGCAAAGAGATATGGTATTAAACTAGAGAGTAATTTGGCCAATGATGATACTGAAGCCAAGTTGGCATGTATTGTGAAAGAGGGGGGAAAAGAATGCATGCAGATACTGTTAAACACCACAAATAACCCTGAATTCAGTAAAATATCTGTATGCAAAGTCTTTGCTGACTTACAAAAGTTACTGCCTAAAGAATGTAAGTGTTGGTTAGATGCATGCTTGGAAGAGCTTGATGCTCTGAAGAAGCATCAGGTATATCACTTAGTTGAGCTTTCTAAAGATCAAAAAGCAATTAAAAATTGCTGGGTTTTCCTCAAAAAGTCTGATGGACATCTATGTTCTCAACTTGTTGTATGTGGATTCTCTCAAGTTGATGGTATCAACTATGATGAATTATTTTCTCCAGTTATGCATTATGAAACTACTCATATCATGCTCACACTTGCTACACTTTAGAATATGAATATTGAGTCTGTAGATGTGTATACTGCTTATTTATATGGCAAACTGGATAAGAAAATCTATATAGAGCAGCCTGAAGAATTTTATATTCCCAGAAAAGAACATCTTGTATGGAAACTTGACTGTACATTGTATGGCCTTAAACAAGCTGGCTTAGCCTGGTGGCAAGAAGTTACTAAGAGTATGCTTGAATTTAGCTTTAAGTGATGTAAATCTGATGCCATTATCTATGTTTATCTTGATAAAAAGACTGGTCAACACATTTATGCAATTATCTACATCAATAATATGCTTATTATGAGAAAGGATGCTTTTCTGCTTTGTGCTAAAAAGCTTCAATTTATAAAGCATTGGAAATGTCAAGACCAAGAAGAAATAAAGGAATTTCTTGGTATGCACATTTAGCACAATTACAAAAATAGACAAATCTTTATTAATTAAGTTGGCTATCTAAACAAAGTTCTTAAGCATTTTAGCATCAAAACTGCTCTGGCTCAAACTCCACTCCTGGTTGGTTATCAGCCACTTTCTAATAATGGCCCTGTCAATCCCCAATTTTATTCCACTTTTTAGCAGGTAATCAGGTCCCTTTTGTACCTAATAATTGGATCATATCTGGATATTGCATTCATAGTTATTAAGCTGTCCCAACACACTGCAAATCCTTTACTAGATCATCTTCAAAAAGTCTATTATATTTGTTGCTATCTCTTGACAATGAGAAAATATTACTTGACTATTGATGGCATCAAAAATAAGAGTGTAATATGCTATTCAGATTCTGATTTTGCTAGTGATCCTAGTACTTGCAAGAGCATCTCTGGTTACTTCTTGAACATTGGCTCCTGTGTGGTCACATGGACTTCTCATTGCTAATTGGTTATAGTCTTTTCTTTTACTGAAGCAGCACTCTTTAAAGCCTCATTGATAAGAAATGATGTTGAGACACACTGACATCATATGGAGCTCACTAGGAGCATCCAAACACATGTTTTGTTTTGTTTCATTTTTGTTTCTTTTCTCTCTTATGTCTCATATTTTCTCCTAATCATCATATCTTATATATAATGTATTGTAAATATCTAATAATCCATCTCTTTGTCTATGTGTACTCATCACATATACATTCATATTGTTCCCCTTCATCCCCTTTTGTCCCCTGTGCAAAAACCTTGCTTGTCAGGTTATGGGCCCCATCGTCAAATTATCTTCTGAAACTTTGTAGTTTCTGAAGCTCAATGATACTGGAGGCTGAAGAAGGCATTATATGGCTTAAAGCAAGCTGGACAACAGTGAAAAATGCTACTCCATGAAGTTTTTATGGGTCTGAGATTCATTCAAGCATTCACTGATGATTGTCTTTATATTCTGCATCAAAATAAGCAGATTATGCTCATTATCCTGGTATATGTAGATGACATGGCAGTAGCAGGTCCCAATTTTTGTGAGATTATCTTGTTTAAGAATCACCTCACTGATCATTTTGAGATCACCAATATTGGTGAGCTCAAATATATTCTTGGTATACAAGTTACTTGAGATTGGTCCTATCACAAGATCTACTTAGATCAATCTGCATATGTTCACAGGCTCACCACAAGATTTGGCATGCAAAACTATCACCCAATCTCAACCCTGCTTGCTGTCAATCATGGCCTCTCTGTCACTCAATCCCCCACAACACCTGATGATCAACATGCTTACAATGAATATGCTAAAGGTATCAATTACCTCTCACTCATTGGCTCACTACTCTTTGCAACTTAGACTCAACCCAATATCCAATTCTCTGTCAGCCTCATTGTGCAATTTGTGGAAAATCTGAGCATTCCACATTTGGCAGCTGCCAAATGTGTTTTTTGCTATCTCAAAGGCATGGCTGACTTTTAACTCACAATTGAGCAATGAGAAGAAGGAAGTTTTGACTTAGTGGGCTGGAGTGACTCTAACTGGGTGCAAGATCCAGACATGAGAAAATCCATAGGTAGCTTCATATTCAATATTGCAGGAAGATCTGTTTCTTAGTCATCTAAGAAACAAAGTGTCATTGCCATGTCATCCATCAAAGCCAAAGATATCATGTCCACCAATACCATGAAAGAAGCTATATGACTTCATACTCTCCTCAAAGAACTCGACTTCCCACAAACTGAAGCCATAACCATTCACACCAATAATCAAGAATATATTATACTTGCTAGAAATCTGGTCTTGCATTCTTGTGCCAAGCACATCGACATCTGACATCATTTTATTCATGAATGTATTGAATGAGGGGACATCAAGTTATGCTATGTCCCTATAAAGATTATGCTGGCAGATGTATTTACAAAGGCCTTACCTTGTGAGGCCTTTGTAAATTTTTGCGAATGATTAGGAGTACTTCTGTGTATCTTGTTAAGTGGGAGTAATAAGAAATGATGTCAAGACACACTGATATCATATGGAGCTCACTAGGAGCATCCAAACACATGTTTTGTTTTGTTTTATTTTTGTTTCTTTTCTCTCTTATATCTCATATTTTCTTCTAATCATTGTACCTTATATATAATGTATTGTAAATATCTAATAATCCATCTCTTCGTCTATGTGCACTTGTCACATATACATTCATATTGTCCCCCTTCATCCTCTTTTGTCCCCTGCATGAAAACCTCACTCATCACTCATGCCAGTTGATGTAGATTAAAAATCTTTTTGAAGAACTTGGTTATGAGCTTTTCACTCTTTCTATCTGTGGTGATAATATGGGATCTAGCTTCTTGAACTCCAACTCTGCACAAGAAAAGCACTGAAAGTATATTGATATTTATTGGCACTACATTCAAGATCTAATTAATGATAATAAGATCACATCCTTGCATATTGAAAAAAAAAATTCTTACTAAAAATCTCAGCTATGACAAATTCAAAAAATTTAGGGATGCCTACAGCCTTGAGATCATTGGAGAAAAATATGCTATTGAGAAATAAAATATAAAAATTCAACAACAAGATGCCAAGTCTAGATCTGTTTAGATGAAAGTTTGCATCAATGCTTGAACAAGGGGGAGTGTTGAATTAAGTAAGCACTCTATGTGTCTATCTATTATTAGTGTATATACTATTAAAGTATTCTATATTTATATTTGTAATTGAGTATACAGACTCCTTACATTATATTTATTTTGTTATGCCCTAGGACTCTATAGCATTACTCTCTTAATGCTATTTGCTGTAGTAGTACATGCAATTCCTTATAAGTAGATTATTATCACTGACATATACATCTCTCTTTAATATATAAGTACTTAGTCTTTCACTGTTGTTCTTCAGTTAAATATAATTCTCTCTAGCTTTTACAGTTGTTCTCTCTGCTCTCAACCTTAAGCTTTATACTTCAAGTCTCTACCACTGTCTATATCATATATATATAATTTGATTTTACTTCTAGCACTGTGCTATACTTCTGACTGCTTTCAATACTGCCATCATCTACTATTTATTCAATCTGATTTTGTTGATCAAGAGTTACATCTTGAGGAACTCATCATGTTACAAGGCCACATTTGTAACTTTTACCCAAAGTATCATTGCAAGTGCAATTTTATTGAGCAATACTGCAGAGCAGCCAAGCTCTATAATAGAAATTATCCTAAAGTAGATAGCATAGAGGAGATGGAAGCCTTGACTAAGGCTTGTCTTGATGATGTCCCTCTTATTCAAATCTAATAGTAGAACTACTAGTAACTATCTCATATTGTGATTTCTCACTTTCTATTTCACAGTTATGCAAATCAGGCAGCTCACTTTATAGATACCTACTTTCAGGACCTAACAGGCTCTAAAGCAGTATGGGCTAATTGAAAGTACCATCACCTTTCCTTATTTTATGTAATAAACTTCAGAAAAGGGTGAATAAGCTGTTAATTTGGAAAATTCAGACAATAAGAGAAATCACAAGTGAGTCCTAGTTATTTGGTCCTTATTCAAAGTAATTCAGACACAATATGAGCATACCATCAATAGCAAAACATTATGTTATTATTACAACCTGCCTAATTTGAACTCCTATCTTCTCACAAATCTGAAGTCTTACAATACTGACCCAACAACCATCAGCCAACTACACCATCAATTTCTATCAAATATGTGATCTTTACAAATATATATATCCCTTTCTGACCTCACTTGCTTGATTTTTTTTTCTAAGTCCACATGCCAACTGCTCTCTAATTATGATGGTCAATTACAAGATTTCTGACTTATGTCTTATTAAGAATAAATAAGCTGAGCTTTCCCAAATTAGTTCTGATTTATACTTATTAAGAGCCAAATAAGTACAAGCTTATTCAGATTGGTCCTTATTATCATAAATAAGAACAAATCAGAGTCAATTTGGACCCTCTGTTGTTAATTTTGCTAATTGATCCTTATTATGTAAAATAAGGAAAGGACATTTTTTCTGATAACTTATTTCATTTGCTTACATAAAGATGACAATTCTGGATGTCACCTACCTTAGTTATAAAACAAACCTGCAAAAGTAGTGGGCTGCTGCTGCTGTGATGGCTTTTATTCATTTTTTAATAATATGTTGGAGCTGAGGAAATCATGGAGAACAATTGCCCAAAGTGACATCTTTACTTCAGAGTGAGGCCAGAGACTGTGGAAAATAGTTACCAGATGTGATGCCTGTACATTCAGAGTAAGCCCAGATACTGCAAGAAACTACTGCTGAAAGCAATGGCTGTGCATTCAAAGCGAGCCCAAATACTACTGCCTAGACTTACATCCAGTTGCTTCTGTGGAGTCCACAGTCCAAGTTGAATAACCAATGAGAGTTGAGTAAACAATCAAATAAATAAGTACAACCATTACCAAAAAAAGATGTTGGACTTTGAATAGGGTGAACTCTGCAGAAGGACTGGGAGAAACAGATGCAAATTTGGTAGGTAGGCATAGCATGACAGGGACTTAGCAAAATTTCGCATAAAATAGCCTCTATTTTAACAATGTTTATCCTCTTCCCTTTGTTTTTTTCACTGTCACTGGCACATATCACAATATTGAGGCTCTACATTGCTACAAAACCTGAATATACATCATATTAACAACACTATGTGCTCACAAAGGTCTCCACAGCTGCTGGAAATAAACACATAGTGAAGTATTGGGTAGGATACCTAGAGGCAACAGCACTAGTGTTTGAGTCAGCATTGGGGTCATTGGGTAATAATAGTATTGTTATGTGCCATGGTCCCAATACAGCACCCAATACTGTCCTGGGGTAGAGATGAAAGGGCTGCTGGAAGTAGACAGAAATGACCCTCTTCCAACACCTGAGTTCACAGCACTCGACATCCATGTGAATGGCAATGAGTGAGTTACAAGAATAGGTACTGGTGTCAATGTCAGCTGTTCCTGTCATTCTCCCATCATGGCTCTGTTGCCTTGTTGCTGATTGTCTGTAGTCTTTGGTCACTTTTGTCCTCTCTCTACTCTGCCTTTCTCATTATCCAGCACCTTCTCACTTACTCTTTTGTTCTTAGGTTTTTTGATTAGCACCATCTCTGGAAGATCTATCTTCTGTAACTCCAGCCACAACACTCAACTGTACTCCAGAAACTACATCCACTGACCTCCCAGAATCTTTTCCAAGTGCTTGAATGTTGGGATCTGTCTGACCAATATGAGGATTTCAACCAGATCATTTGGCAAAAACCCCAACAGACCAAACATACTGTGTGGAAACCATTCTTTAACCACTATGGTGTGCCATTGTTGTAGCTTGTATACAACCACAGTATTAACTTGACCTTGTTTGAGTACAGGTGCTCATTTAACAGTTGTTGGTGCTGCTGGCCATATGCAGTCCAAGAGACTCAGAACACAAATGTCACAATGCAGTCCTGTAGGGTTTGATCCTTGGTGAATAGCCAGACTGTTGCATTGACTATTATGCTTACCCACTATGTCATTTCCAAAGACTTTTGTCAAGAGATGCTGATGACAAGTTCTAGTCTGAACAAGTGCAAGCAGCCCTTTGTCTTCAACTAATAGATCAAGAAATACCTCAACAGGATTCAACACCTTATCTTCCATTCCTCTGTAACTTCCCCATTGAACACCATGCAAGAGTGCATAGTCTTTTAATTTCAATTTTGGATATGTACTTGCTGGTCAGAGTACATGTGCATTCTCTTTGGTATGGTTTGGCACCTCTGCTTCTTGACTGATATCAACTTCATATGCTGACTGCTCAACTAGTAATACTGCCAAGCCTTTTTGATCTCTTGCCCATGCTGTATATCCAGCACACTAGACAAATGATAATACTGTGGGAGATAACTTCTACTGAACAACAATGTCGATATCAGGAATGTTATACCCCTGGTGTATAGTTGAAAGGTGAGTTAACTAATGCTCATGAAAACACAGACCACTTACTATCTCTGCAGTATCAGTGCATACCAGAATATACACTATTCCTTACTTGAACAACTCCATCACAACTGCATGATATTTGGATGAGAACATGACACTGTAGGGGCACACAATACCTTGTTCTGCCAAATTATTTGGTAACCATTCACACAGTCTATCCTCAATATCCATCCCTACATTGACATTGTCTGCATAAATGAATGATTTGGGTATGTCTTTGGCTCTTGTTGCCTGTTCTAGAATTAAGAAATCCAAATCACTGTAGGAATTCAATGTGTTTTGAATTAAATGGACCCCAACCCTCCTTGATCTCTTACCACCACCTTCCCTTTTGGCTCATTGGTATTAGAGATTAGTCTACATTCTATACAATGTCCAAAATATTAACTATGAACCTTTTTGCTGGACTTTCTGTTGAAGAAGCTGCTATGGATGAAATAGTTAGCAAATTCGATCCTGATAAGTTTGAAGCCCAAATTGCCAAGGCTGTTATGAAAACGCTGACTGGTAAACATTGCAAGAAGAGGAAGGCTATATTGCCTCCCAAACCTATTACTCCAGGTACACTAGAAACTCCTATTACACCTCACTCTACTCCTGCAGTTGAACCAGTTGTTTCTAGTTCAACCATGCCTGTATCTAACACTGCTGGTTTATTTGCCAATGTTATTTTCAACACACTGAGGAATATGCTCTCCTCTCAATCTCATAGTGATGCTGTTATGCTCAATCCTCTCATGGTCACTAACAAGAATGCTCAACAAGCTTTCAATAGCCTTTGATGGGTCTGGTCTATCTTCAAGGATGAAGATGTGCCCAGAATTTTTCATGAGATGGCCTCTGCAGCTCAAGTCAATTGGTATCTCTATTACACTAGGTTGATTGCATTGATATTCAACACTTTCCCTTATTCTTATGCTGTATTCAACAATGTGCATCTCACAATCAGCAGTGAAGGTGGTGATGTTGTCACTGCCACTCAAATCATTCAGCATACAATTAAATAGATTCCATCTACCCATATTCCTTCACCCACTCCTCCTGCTCCTGCACCAGTTGCTATGCCAGCTCCTCCTGCACCATCCAAGGCACCAACTATTACACCACCAGCACCTTCAGTACCTGTCATTTGCCCTCAACCCAAGGCTAAGGGCATGGCTAAAACCCCTCAACCAGCTATTTCTAAACCAGTTGCCACCAAACCTGTCATGAATAAGCTGCAATGGTTATTTGCTGATGTCACTAAATCCAGGCCTCAATCTAGGCCTATTGCCAATAACATAGCCTTGGTCAAGCTGGCCCAGGCTTTTCCATCCTTATCACTCATGCAAGTTGCTGCTATGCATTGTGCTGCTAATCATTCTGGAGTGCCAGCTAGACATCAGCCTTTGTCCACTACCACTAGTCCCACTCATCGTCAAATAATTGTGCCAATTTCAAACCCACATGAGATCAATGTTATCAAATTAATAGCTCAGACTAATAAGTTGCTGCTATGCATTGTGCTGCTAATCATTCTGGAGTGCCAGCTAGATGTCAGCCTTTGTCCACTACCACTAGTCCCACTCAAGAGTTATCATTCAAGAAACATGGTATTCAAATCAAGAATACTGTTATCATTCCTAATGGCTTATCTTTAGCCACTAATCTCATTCCAAATGAGGAGAACATCAACATAGTCTCCAAATTCATCTCTTCTGGCACTAAAGTTCCTGTCCAGGCCCATATTCCTAAGTCATGATCTTATCTCAAGATTATTGATATTCCTTTCCCTATGACCAAAGAAGACATCACATCATCATTTTCAGCAGCTTTGGAGCTATCTATCAGGCTTGCTGCACAGCCTTGCATCATGCACAATTTACAGCACTTGGATACTGTGACTGTATAGTTCAATATCTGGGATTCACAATCAGGAGTAGCTCTTAAGAAGCTGGTCAACCAATACATCACCATTGGCAATGTTTGATGTGTTATCAAGCTGGCCAAGGCTCAACCTGGTGTGCCTTTGTGTCAATATTGTTGGTGCTGGGGTCACCCTACCAATTCTTGCAAAACTGAGGCAATTCATTGTCCATAATGCTCTGGACCACACTCCAAGGCACATCATCACAACTATACCAGCTGCTGCAAAGGCAACTCTAAAGCCATCCCTCCCATCTCTCCCATGACTATGGGCAAACCTTGCCCACATGTTCTTATCTGTTCAAATTGCCATGGCAAACATATGGTGAACGATTGTAAATATAAGTTTTGATGTCATTGATTTGATGCTAACTGGTTTTCAAGACAACATCATGATAAGTAGTTGTTTTTGGTGTTTCACTGGTCACAGGGCCTTGGCGCATTCTATCGCAATGAAGAGGATTTTTGGTAATGTTAGTGTTACATGTTTCTGACCCCCCTGTATATAGTAAAATTTTCTTTGGTTTGTTTTCTTAGTTAGATTGTATCTAGCTAGGATGTTGACTGTGCTCGAGCATCACATTAAATAATGTTGATTTTTTAAATAAATTAAAAAAAAGAATTAAATAGACCACAAGTGAAATATTTGGTCAGTCATTGCCCAGGTTCAGGTCAATGAAATTGTCTCCAAACTCAAGGATGGTAAGAACCTGTTTCTATACCTGAGGTGAAAGAGTTGCTGACATTGCAACAAAAAGAATCCTTTTTGGTAACAATATGTGAAGTGATTCCAACTTGCCATAATGCTTTCAAAACCCTGATCCCCAGTGAGTGATGACATGGGCCTCATTGATAACTACTGAAAGGATTTGCTTGACTATTTCAGAGTTGAGTAGAACATTATTAATAAACTTCTTTGACAACATCATCTCAGGAGAGATGATGACAATCTGCCATTCACTAGCACATATTTGCTGATCAGCCAGTAAGTCTCTTGTATTGTGTCACAAAATATTTTAACTTACTCTCATAATCTCCTCTGTACAGTCATTGTGATCACTATTTACTGCAAGTGCTTGTAATTTGAATTCATCTGCAAATGTCTGTACCTGAGTTTTATTCAGTGAGTTAGGAACTATACAAGAAACTCATAGAATATGCTCAACAAGCTTTCAATAGCCTTTGATGGGTCTGGTCTATCTTCAAGGATGAAGATGTGCCCAGAATTTTTCATGAGATGGCCTCTGCAGCTCAAGTCAATTGGTATCTCTATTACACTAGGTTGATTGCATTGATATTCAACACTTTCCCTTATTCTTATGCTGTATTCAACAATGTGCATCTCACAATCAGCAGTGAAGGTGGTGATGTTGTCACTGCCACTCAAATCATTCAGCATACAATTAAATAGATTCCATCTACCCATATTCCTTCACCCACTCCTCCTGCTCCTGCACCAGTTGCTATGCCAGCTCCTCCTGCACCATCCAAGGCACCAACTATTACACCACCAGCACCTTCAGTACCTGTCATTTGCCCTCAACCCAAGGCTAAGGGCATGGCTAAAACCCCTCAACCAGCTATTTCTAAACCAGTTGCCACCAAACCTGTCATGAATAAGCTGCAATGGTTATTTGCTGATGTCACTAAATCCAGGCCTCAATCTAGGCCTATTGCCAATAACATAGCCTTGGTCAAGCTGGCCCAGGCTTTTCCATCCTTATCACTCATGCAAGTTGCTGCTATGCATTGTGCTGCTAATCATTCTGGAGTGCCAGCTAGATGTCAGCCTTTGTCCACTACCACTAGTCCCACTCAAGAGTTATCATTCAAGAAACATGGTATTCAAATCAAGAATACTGTTATCATTCCTAATGGCTTATCTTTAGCCACCAATCTCATTCCAAATGAGGAGAACATCAACATAGTCTCCAAATTCATCTCTTCTGGCACTAAAGTTCCTGTCCAGGCCCATATTCCTAAGTCATGATCTTATCTCAAGATTATTGATATTCCTTTCCCTATGACCAAAGAAGACATCACATCATCATTTTCAGCAGCTTTGGAGCTATCTATCAGGCTTGCTGCACAGCCTTGCATCATGCACAATTTACAGCACTTGGATACTGTGACTGTATAGTTCAATATCTGGGATTCACAATCAGGAGTAGCTCTTAAGAAGCTGGTCAACCAATACATCACCATTGGCAATGTTTGATGTGTTATCAAGCTGGCCAAGGCTCAACCTGGTGTGCCTTTGTGTCAATATTGTTGGTGCTGGGGTCACCCTACCAATTCTTGCAAAACTGAGGCAATTCATTGTCCATAATGCTCTGGACCACACTCCAAGGCACATCATCACAACTATACCAGCTGCTGCAAAGGCAACTCTAAAGCCATCCCTCCCATCTCTCCCATGACTATGGGCAAACCTTGCCCACATGTTCTTATCTGTTCAAATTGCCATGGCAAACATATGGTGAACGATTGTAAATACAAGTTTTGATGTCATTGATTTGATGCTAACTGGTTTTCAAGACAACATCATGATAAGTAGTTGTTTTTGGTGTTTCACTGGTCACAGGGCCTTGGCGCATTCTATCGCAATGAAGAGGATTTTTGGTAATGTTAGTGTTACATGTTTCTGACCCCCCTGTATATAGTAAAATTTTCTTTGGTTTGTTTTCTTAGTTAGATTGTATCTAGCTAGGACATGGACTGTGCTCGAGCACCACGTTAAATAATGTTGATTTTTTAAATAAATTAAAAAAAAGAATTAAATAGACCACAAGTGAAATATTTGGTCAGTCATTGCCCAGGTTCAGGTCAATGAAATTGTCTCCAAACTCAAGGATGGTAAGAACCTGTTTCTATACCTGAGGTGAAAGAGTTGCTGACATTGCAACAAAAAGAATCCTTTTTGGTAACAATATGTGAAGTGATTCCAACTTGCCATAATGCTTTCAAAACCCTGATCCCCAGTGAGTGATGACATGGGCCTCATTGATAACTACTGAAAGGATTTGCTTGACTATTTCAGAGTTGAGTAGAACATTATTAATAAACTTCTTTGACAACATCATCTCAGGAGAGATGATGACAATCTGCCATTCACTAGCACATATTTGCTGATCAGCCAGTAAGTCTCTTGTATTGTGTCACAAAATATTTTAACTTACTCTCATAATCTCCTCTGTACAGTCATTGTGATCACTATTTACTGCAAGTGCTTGTAATTTGAATTCATCTGCAAATGTCTGTACCTGAGTTTTATTCAGTGAGTTAGGAACTATACAAGAAACTCATAGAAGGTTAACATTACCTGCTCTTCCTGTAGAGCTATCAGTGGTGAGACTATTAATGTAACTCTCCCTCCCATTATTTCATGAATGTGAGGTCCAGCTGTAACTGCCATCTTCTCTGATCTAGTTCCTGTATAAAGTAGAGCATCTTTTCCAAGAAGTTATACTTGAATTGCCTCCAACTGAAAGGTACATAGTTGAAATCCAAACCATTCCTTTAATTTCTGCTAAAACTCAGCTAGATGTGACTGTGAAAGTGGCTTATATAAGCACTGTGTATTCAACTTTGCCTGCTTGTAATTTTTCCCTTTGCCCATTGGATTGGAGATAGCATGATAAAATGATGAAGGATGAAGAGTTAATTCAAGCTGTGATTGTATTGCAGTCGATGTCATGCATAATACAAAAATTTGATTTTTTACTACTTTACTCTGACAGCCATCTATGTCATACTCACAGACCCATCATTTTACTTCAAAGAATAAAGATTTCAGTAACAATAAAAGTGAGAAGGATGGACTGCTGTCTAGTGTTGCTACTCAGCTTAGAATTGAAGTCAATCTGCAGTTGCCTATCTCTTCTCAACCCTTGCAAGCTTCAAGTGGTCCTGTTCCCACCTCTCCTATCTGAGGTCATACAGTAAAAGAGAGGCAAGAACCAAAAAGGTGGAAGAGAGTGAAAAAATGGAAAAAGACCAAGGAGGCAAAGGCTGTAGTAAAAGCAGTAGAGGAGGAGGCAAAATAACAGAGAGAAGTCTAAGCTAAGCAGACTGTAATTGAAAGACTCTTTTTCAATGCACACCACTAAGATCTCACTTTCTATGAACTCATAATATTTATGTTTGATCCTTTGAATGACCAAGGGGAGATCTATTATCATGAATTCTTTCATGGAACTGGCAACACTACTCAAGTGCTTAACTGGTGGACCTTGACAACTCAGAAGAGCATCACTGTCAAGGAGAAGGTCACTACCTGGGCTATTAACTATGTTGTGGACCTAATCAAGAAAGAGGCTGTGACAATCACTTTGTCAAAGGCTCTCCAGACCAGAGACAAGACATTTGATGGTGACCTGGTCTCACAGTTCAGCCTTTCAAGCATTGGTCAGTCAACACTTTGGAAATATGCCCCAGTGACTTTGACTGTGCTTGAGACATTATTAACTGCACCTCAAGCTCACAAACACATGCTGTCTCAACAGTGCCACACTGAAATGGTGAGGGCTACAAACTTGGACTGAGCATCATCATCATTGATAGGTTGTTATGACTTCAGCATTGGCTTGCTTAGGAGAGTACAGTCACTTGAACAACCTTCATAAACAGATGCTTGTCTTATATCTGTATGCTACAGGTACTCAGTGACAGACAATCTCTATGCTTGGTACATTTGGCTTGAGCAAGAGTTACATAAGTTTAATTCTCCAATGGTCAATCCAGACATTGGTAGGAGAGACCTCAACAAAACCAGAACAAAGCCCTCATATTGGAACACTCCAAAAACTTTCAGACTCAATGAGAGACATGGCTTGAGCAATCACATCTACAGAACTTTATAGTGTGGTCTATGATAATATCAACATGTACTTTTGGGTGGCTGAGCAGGTCATTGGGTGATATAGTATGTGTTAAATGTACTAATTGAACTCTAGTCTCATATATCTCTGGTTAGATTCACAAGAAAATAGAATATGTGCCACATTGTTTTTCCTTTTTCAAGCAAACCTTGAAGATATGAGCACACAAAATTTCCAGTCAGTATTTCTTGATGTACCACCACTTATGATCAATATAATTCTACACACACAAGAAGAAGCAAAACTCTTCCAGAAGTCACTAGTTTTTACTATTGCTCAAATTGCTGTCATGTTTGGTGGCAATGGATTTCAAAAGTTCACCAAAGATCTGGAGAAGAACCAGCCTTATTCAACAGAGCATATATCAGTATACAAGACATTATTATACCCACTCCTAGCTATGCATATAGATGAATCATCCATACTCAGAAATGTTGAGGTTGATCAAGCTCTTGTTGATGAGCTCCATCTGCTCCAAACAGTTTCTGACTTCACTTCATGGGTCCACTTCATGGCTGGAGACCAGCTCTCACTTGCATGTCAATGAGCCATTGAATTTCTATGAGCAGGACAAGAATCAGGATATAAAGGCTTCTTTTCAACAGCATAGATCCCAGGCCTATTTCATGCAAAGATTGCAGATATTCATAGTCTCTTAATCACACATTGGAGAAAGCCAAACTCTGGCACATGAAATCCTGGTTGCTTGTGTTGAATTAAGTAAATGCTCTACGTGCCTATTCTATTATTAGCGTGTACCGTTAGGGTATCCCACATTATTATGACGTTTATGATCGTCTCTATGACAGACAATACACACGGACTCCTTGCATTATCTGCATGAACAATATAGTTGTTATGCCCTAGGACTCCATAGCTAAGCTCTTATTGTGCTATTCGCTGTAGTAGTACATGTGACTTATTGTAGGTAGATAGTTATCGCTTACGCGTCCACTTTCCTTTCAGTATATAAGTAGTGCAATATCCTGTCATTTCTTTAGTAAATCTACATCCTCTCTGCACTATACTTGAGTTCTACTAGCTCTCTCAAACTTCGCTTATATTTCAAGCTCTCTATTACTGTCTTCAATGTAAGTGACTAGTTCGTCTTTCTCCTAGCACTGTGCTATGCTTTAGACTGCTTTCAACAGGTTATGGGCCCCGACTGCCAAGTGTGTTGTCACTGAGATGTCCTGGACACTCGCTGACATGCTGGGGTAGTTGGAACTTGTTGTCAGTTGTTGACAGTGTCCCTGCCATACTCTGCAACTTGCCCGTTCTTTATTCCCTACGCACTTTAGGCATATGGTCTGGCGGCCTATAATTGCTCTATTTCGTTAATTCAGATAGATCACTGATTTAGGTTTTATTTAGATCGCAATGTCTACTTTCTTGCTTCTCTCTGGTGTTCCTTCTTTGGTTGGTGAGAAGAACTGGGTCGAGTGGTCTGAATCAATGGAGAACATTCTCTCGATGACGACTCTCCCCGGAATGATCTACACAGCCTGGGATATCGCTGACGGTATCATCGCTATCCCCCAGTTGATAGTTGATCAGCCTGCTGTAGCAGTGCAGGCAGCTACAGCTCTTTTGCCAGCTGTTGCAGCTCAGCCCGCTACCTACACTGCGGCTTCTATCAAAGCCCAGAACAACTGGCAATCTTTCGATTGCATGGCTCATGGAATGATCAATAATCGCCTATCTGGGCATCTTCTCCATCACAATCAAGGCACTACTCAGCTTCTCTGGACACATTTGGTGACTCTTTTTGGAACCCGCTCTGCTGCCACTATCTTCGCCAATTACCAGGTGACAGTTTCATTTCATATCGATTCCAATGTTGAGCCATCCTCGCAGCTTGCGCTGTTAGAGAATGCATACTCACATTTGGAGAGGTCTCAATCTCCCATCAATATACCTGGATTTGTTCATGCTATGAATTTATTGAATGTGGTTCCTTGAGAATGGTCTTACGTTGTATCCACTTATCTCCAAACACATCCTATCACTACCATCGATTATGCTTCGGTCTGGTCTGCCATTCTCACCCAATGGCAGCATTTGCATCAAGTAAAAGCTCATGAGGCTAACATGTCACATGCTGGCATGAGGTATAAGGGTCTGTCAAACCCTAATTGGCAGCAGCAGTCATGTGCCAGCCCTTTGGGTGGCCAGCAGCAGCAACAGCACCCCCAGCAGCAGCAGCAGCAGCAGCAACGGCTGCAAGGCCAGCAGCAGGGGAAGGCCAATCCCAGTTCTCAACCTGGGAACCAGCAGCCTTCCGGATCAAGCAGAGGTGAACAAAAGAAGAAGCCATGTAAGCATGGAAAAGGAAGCAAGGGCCAGCAGGCCAACTCTGCCGATGCTGAGCTTGTCTTGCAGGCTGTTGCTGCAGCTGCTCCAGACACAGGTAACACCTACATCACTTCCAGTGCTTTCACGGTCGCTAGTCCAGCCATCATTTTGAATCCCAAAATCTTGGGTCCTTTGACCCAGCAGAAGGTTAATGATGCAAGGGTGTCGCAGACCGCTGAGTCCACTGTTCTGCCACGTCCATTGGCAGAATGCCTCAGTACCCCAGTGGGGGAGTCTCTTGTCAAGAGGCTCAAATTTAAGAAGACACGCTACCAGGCTGCAGGCCAGAAAGCACTTGAATTGTGGGATGAGAGACTTGGGACTATGACTTCAGTCCCCAGTGTTGCCACTCATGGTTCCTCTCCTCTTTTCAGTGCTCCCTCATCACTGCGCCCAGCTGCTGTCTCTCTCCCTCCTCCACAATCACCCATTAATGCGCTTCCTCCTCCGACTTCCACCCCCGATGCTGATATGATATCACTTGGGGATGATACATCAGACTATGGTGATGACACCTATGTGTACGTATCTAATATATTTTCTCATATGATTATGCCTAATATTATCTCACAGTCCAAACTACAGCCTGGATGATGGAACTGTCCAGGGTCAGGCCACCGAGGTCAAGCGTCTTCGCTCTCTTGGGCTCTCTCAAGAGCCTCCATGCCAGTGCTGTCCTTACGGATGCCATGTGGAGTTCGACATCCTGATGGACCGCATGTAATAGACTTGTTTGATTGATTTATTTATGGCTCATGTGATGAACAGGGACGCTCTGTTCAAGTTTTATCTTTGCCTGATCCTGTACAATTTTCTTGTATGATCGCAGATAGCTCTGAAAATAAAATTATTCATGATTGTTATTCATGTGGGAATTATAAGTTCGACGACCACGTACTCTTAGACTCTGGTGCTTCACACCACTTTACCCCATTCATAGAGGATTTCGCTGAGTATTCTCCCAGTAACTTCGGTGTGTGCAAAACCACCAATAAAATGGCACCTCTTAATGTGATTGGATGTAGGTCAGTTCTGATTGAGATCAAGGTCAGTGGTAATTTAAAGACCATAACTCTATGGCTGGTATTTCACATTCCGGGTTTGGCAAATCATCTCTTCTCCCTCAGTACCTTTATGCAACGAGGTTTCAGAGTCAAAGTGAGTAAAAATGAGACTTGTGTTCTCGACAAGTCAGGTAGTACCTTCTTAGTGGCTAAACCACGACAGAAAGGGGAAAGTCTGCATTGGGTCCATTGCAACATCATTCGGTCTTTGATCAACATGGTGATGACCATACAAGACACTGACTATGACATCTGGCACCGTCGATTCAGACATCCTTTGAGAAATGTTCTCAGGCACTGTTCCGAAAATACCTCCGGTTTCTCTAATGTTGAGATTCTGAGCAAAGATCCAATCTGTCCTGGTTGCACTCTTGGAAAAATGCACCAGCAGAACTTCTCTTCTTTGGAGAAGTGTGATCCGGTGTATCTTGGATTGATCCATGCTGATCTCCTTGAGTTCCCAACCGAATCTTATTATTGAAAGAAGTGGTGTCTTACCCTTCTTGACGATTATTCTTCCCATGCCTGGGTTTTCTTCCTTAGGCATAAGTCCAAGACATTAGCTGCTTTTAAAGAGTTTAGAGCACTCATTGAGAAGCAGAGCGGTCTTGTGATTAAACAACTCCATACGGATCGGGGGAGAGAGTTTTTGTCTCAGAAATTTAAAACACTGTTGAGCACATTTGGAATTGCTCACGAGATGTCTGCACCTCTTGTGCACCAACAAAACGGACATGCTGAGTGCTTGAATCAAACTCTTGTCACTAAAGCCAAGTCCATGAGACTCCATGCTTGCCTCGCTAAAAACCTTTGGGAATTTGTAGTAGCATGTGCCATCCATGTTTACAATAGAACTCCAGTTCGACGTCTTGATTGGAAAACTCCGATTGAACAGGCTTCTGGGTATAAGCCCGATGTAAGTTATCTTAAGGTATTTGGCTGCGGCGTGTATGTCTTTATCCCTGAGGAAATGTGCAAAAATAAATTAAGCGTGAGATCAGAACCAATGATCTTCCTGAGATATGAGCAAGGCTCTAAGGCGTATCGCTTTATGAGACATACCCACAATAATTCTATTTTTGTGAGCCTGACAGCATTATTTGATGAAGAGTGGTTTCCTCATTGTGCCGGAAAGTCTCATCGAGACTTAAAAGAAGCTCCACCTCCTCCACCAGTTCCTAGTACACCTTTGGGTGATGACGTTGTTCCAGAAGATCCTATGGACCTTCCACAGAGGCTGAGACTGAGTCAGCCTAGCCATCCACAGCATCCTCCCGCTCCTGCTCCTGCTCCAGCTGGTCCTTCGCGTCCTATGCCTGGACTACCTCCGCCTCCAGCACTTTCTACAGCACCTGGTCTGAGTGCTTCACCACCTCATAGACCTAGTGTAGTAACTCCTTCACAACCTTCTCATGAGACCACTTCTTTGAGTTATGGTTCTCCGTGCAGATCGAGATCTCCCTCTCTGACGCGTGATTCCCCAATGAGAGAGATGCATACCCCTGACTGGTACCCACAGTCAACTCCATTTATGGAACCCGAAACACAGAAGAGTGACCCTCAACCAAACCTTGACTGGTACGGTTATCCAATTCCACATCCCATGATCAGGATACCCGGTGGTCACATACATCAGCATCCACAGACTACCGCTCCTCAATCAAGTCCTGAAGCTGCCCCTGAACCTGATGAGCCTTTCAGATTCAGAGATTTCCCTACCAGGGATCCCCCAAGAACGAGGTCTGGCCAAGTTTCTCGCCCCCCATTGAATCCTGATGGCACTTGGCAATCATTCATTTTCGTTTCTCCTGGAGCGGAAGTTCCCATAAATTGAACTTCCTGTGGATCTCGATCCGCTCCACAGGATACTGAAGAACAAAGAAATCACTTGTGACCATATGAATATTGGTGCAGGTTCAATGACAGACCTGATTTGGATGATGAGGCACAGATTGTGAAAGAGGGGGGAGTAAAATGTATGAAAATGCTGTTAAACACTGCGTATTTGCCAGCTTTCAGTGAAATATCCGGATGAGAAGTCTTCACTGACCTTAAAAAGTTGCCGCTTGAAGAACGAACTCGATGGCTTAATGTATGCAAGGAAGAGCTTGATGCCCTGAAGAAGTATCAGGTGTATCGCTTAGTCCTGCTCCCTGCAAATTGCAAAGCAATTAAAAATAGATGGGTCTTCCTCAAAAATTCTGATGGATGTCTTCATTCTCAACTTGTTGTGCGTGGATTCTCTCAGGTCAAAGATATTGACTATGATGAGTTATTCTCTCCAGTTGTGCGTTATGAAACTACTCGTGTCATGCTCACCTTAGCTGCACTTGAAGATATGAACATTGAGTCTGTAGACGTGCATACAGCCTATTTATATGGCAAACTGGATGAAGAAATCTACATGGAGCAACCTGAAGGATTTCATATCCCTGGAAAAGAACGTTTTGTGTGGAAACTTGACTGAGCATTGTATGGCCTTAAGCAAGCTGGCTTAGCCTGGTGGCGAGAAGTTACTAAGAGTATGCTCGAGTTTGGCTTTAAGCAATGCAAATCCGATGCCGGTGTCTACATCTATCTTGATGAAAAGACTGGTTCGCATGTTTACACAATTGTCTACATTGATGACGTGCTTTTCATGGGCAAGAATGTTGCCCTCCTTTGGGAAAAGAAGCTTCAATTCATGAAGCATTGGGAATGCCGTGATCAAGGAGAAATAAAGGAATTTCTCGGCATGTGCATTACGTGCAATCGCAAAAATAGATGGATCTTTATTGATCAAGTCGGGTTCCTCAATAAAGTTCTTGAGCATTATGGTGTCAAAACTGCTCCGGCTCGAACTCCTCTCCCAGCCGGCTATCAGCCACTGCCTAATGATGGCCCTGTCAATCCTCAATTATATTCCCAATTCCAGCAGGTGATCGGGTCCCTTCTATACCTGATGATTGGATCACGCCTGGATATCGCATTCACAGTTATTAAGTTGTCTCAACATGCCACAAATCCTTCCAAGGATCACCTTCAGAAAGCCTATTATATTTGTCGCTATCTCTTGGCAACAAGAGACTATCACTTGACTATTGATGGTGCTAAAAAAGAGGGTATCATATGCTATTGGATTCTGATTTCGCCAGTGATCCTAGTACTCAAAAGAGCACCTCTGGTTATTTCCTTAATATTGGCTCCTGTGCGGTGATGTGGACCTCCCATTGCCAATCAGTCATAGCACTTTCTTCTACTGAAGCTGAGTATGTAGCACTCTCTGAAGCCTCACGCCAGTTGATGTGGATTAAAAATCTCTTTGGAGAACTCAGATATGAGCTTCCTGCTCTTCCTCTCTGTGGTGACAACATGGGATCTATCTTCTTGAGCTCCAATCCTGCACAAGAAAAACACTCGAAGCATATTGATGTCCACTACCACTACATTCGAGACCTAGTCAATGATAAAAAGATCACACCCTTACATATTGAAGGGAAATTAAATCCTGCTGATCTTCTTACTAAAAATCTCGGCTATGACAAATTCGAAAAATTTAGGGATGCTTATGGCCTTGAGATCATCGGAGGAAAATATGCCATTGAGAAACAGGATATAAAAATCTTCCAAAAAGACACTGAGTCTAGGTCTGCTTGACTTCATTGTCGCACCGATGCTTGAGCGAGGGGGAGTGTTGAATTAAGTAAACGCTCTACGTGCCTATTCTATTATTAGCATGTACCGTTAGGGTATCCCACATTATTATGACGTTTATGATCGTCTCTATGACGGACAATATGCACAGACTCCTTGCATTATTAGCATGTACCATTAGGGTATCCCACATTATTATGACGTTTATGATCGTCTCTATGACGGACAATACACACAGACTCCTTGCATTATCTGCATAAACAATACAGTTGTTATGCCCTAGGACTCTGTAGCTAAGCTCTTATTGTGCTATTCACTGTAGTAGTACATGCGACTTATTGTAGGTAGATAGTTATCGCTTATGCGTCCACTTTCCTTTCAGTATATAAGTAGTACAATATCCTGTCATTTCTTTAGTGAATCTACATCCTCTCTGCGCTATACTTGAGTTCTACTAGCTCTCTCAAACTTCACTTATATTTCAAGCTCTCTATTACTGTCTTCAACATAAGTGACTAGTTCGTCTTTCTCCTAGCACTGCGCTACGCTTTAGACTGCTTTCAACAGCTTGGCCTTTCATAACACCTGCCTCAATTGCCTTCCCATTACATTGACATCTCTTCCAACATTCTGGACATGCCATGACTTGATTTTTGTGTCACTTTATGCTTGGGTCCTTCACTGCTTACTCCTGATCTCTGGATCCAGTTCACTCCATGAGTATACAGCTAAGGTTAATTCATGGGATGTTTTTATTCTTCACTGTCAACAGGTGTTTACTAAATATGCAAATACCCAACTTGTGGATGAGTTGTGCGATAATCAAAGTACAGCTCTGAAAGGTGATGCAAAGGATGACACAACAACAGGAGCTATCAACACCAACTACCCTCTTGGTGATATGGTCTTTGAAAATGCAGTGTTGTTCATGCAGGATGCTCTTGTCTCTCATGAATTCACAGATGCTATTAAGGCTGGAGATTCTGGCTGAGTTCTCCTGGTTTTGAAAGTTTGGGCCCTTAGTTATCAAGGTAGTGGGCAGACAAAATATGCATATGAAATGCTCCATTTAATCCACAACCTAGAGCATATATGGCCAAAGCCAATCTGGTATGTGAATTTCAGATACCTGTAGACCTGGCATGCTAAGCTAATTTTGATAGAAACATTGTTCTTGCTAATTGACTCTTGAATCCATCAGGCAACCCTAACTCATTTGTGAAGGTAGATCTTGTGCAAGAACACCTTAATTACTGGATCAAGGTATCTATTTAGCTCATTAATTGCTCTCAACCTTGTTACTCAGTCTTATAGACATTTTACAAAGCCCATGGTTCAAATGCATCATGGGAGTGGTTGTCCCGCATTAGTCCATGTGTTGACATCTTGTGCCAATTAACAACAAAACTGAATCAATCACTGGGCTCAGATATGGGCATCAAACATACATCACCTGATTTGACTTGCGACATTGGCTCACTCATGGACAGCCTTCGAGATCATCAAGTTTACAAAGTTATCAATGGCCGCAAATTAGATGCAGATGACCCTCCTGTTTGTGACATCTTCACTAGTGGGATGGAGGGCTTATCGCGGGTCACTCAAAATCCACTAACCAAATACAACATGACATTTCAGCGGCTTCAGAAATGACACTGAAGACAGCCTGTCATCATCCCCAGTAAACCCAACTCTGATGATTTGACTATTGGTACATCATCAGCCCAGACAGCAACTACTAGCCCCCCTCCAACCACAGGCTATATTACCAGTGGAACCTTCTTACCTGAAGTCTCAGAAGATAATGAATCAGATCATCTAGAAGGTGAATATTCACGAGTTCTGCAAGAGATCGCCGCAGGGAATACAGATTGTACACTAGAGAGGGTTTCTGGAGAGGACGTGGCACTGGACATGGATATACCAGTGAGAGACCTGGACATGGACCTTATGGATGATGTTTTGGATGAGATTGATGATGAATAGAGGGTGTAAATTGTCCAGATTGTGTCTACGAACATGTTTCTCTTTGGATGAAATTTCGCTAAGTTAAGTGTGACATAGTGTGACCTCCCAAAATTGTGTCCGTTTGTCCCAGCCGCTTTGCGACGGGTGCGAATGTCCACGGTGTGACGTGACCGTGAATTCGGGTGGTCGCAATGCTGCTTCTGACGAAGCCCTGCGGAGTTTGAATTGAAGCGGATGGTCACGAGCCTAACTACTGCCCAAAGCGACACTACAATCCCCGAAACCTCGCTGTATATGAACGACTCCTTTACCCAAAAGGTAAGGACTCGTAATGCCCCTCCCTTTTTGCCAAACATCCACTCATCTCTTGACCATTTCCGGCTTGGAAACATGCAGTAGATCACAGAAGAAGCTCTTGGAACTTCCTATTTCTTTCTATTTTTCGACCCTATTGCTGCACCAAAGTAGCGGTGTCCTGGTGTCCTGCACCATGAAGCATTTCTCCATTGAATCTAAGTAGAGTACTAGATCAACATGCCGTGGCTTCAATTCGCTTACATCAAGGTAGTCTAGCTGCACACAGATGACCCCTTAACAAGGCACCCGAATGAGCAAAATCAGGTAAAGATGGTATTATTCCGCAGCTCAAAGTGCTCCATGTTGCTTGTGGGAGAAATGTTCGTCAAAAGAGCTATGAATCTGGGGCCCGACATTAATGGATATCCCTCCAGGCTGAGACTTGAGCTGGTATGCATTCAAATTGTTTGATGGCAGATTGGCCGTCTGCGGAGAAATGGTTCAAGGTGTACAATGTCAGACATTAACAGCGCTACTCACCCCACGAGATGCCCCTTGGAGCCCGGGGCCAGTGGACCTGTTAGGGCGGGAGCCTACCGAATTCACCTAAGGCAGCCACCAAGGATGAGTCGATGGCCTTAAGTGTATAATCAAAGGGCGCACGATTGTAGACCCAAAGAGAACGTTTTCGTCTCCGGCTTGCTCGTTGAGGTGGCTCCAGCCGGCGCGAGCATTGAGTGTGCTCAAGAGTGCATTCGTGTAGAGCTTGGACACCGAAAAGTCCCACACAAAGCTCCTGTCAGGGAATGAACCATGATATCAGCTTGTAGTTATGTCAGGTGACGTACACTGCAGTTTTCTAGATAGGAAGTCAATACGGTCAAGTAGGAAGAGTATACTTTGATAACTTACTGGAGAAAGTGTGAACAGGAACATGTCAAGCAGAGAAGTGATCGTGGTCACCATACCCGTTTGGATGGTCAGTCTAATGATTCGGTTGAGCACAGAAGATGTCTTCTTGATCCCAGTATTTCTTTTATGCTGAACGTGGAAGTCAGCTAATGCATGCTGGAAATACGACGAACATGGCGTACAAGGCTGTACACGAGGGCAACTGTAATAATGACATCGGTCACGGCAGCAGCGACGAACCAAATCACACCCGGGAGGTTGAATTCGAACGAGTCCTTCCTCGAGAAGAATTTGAAAACAATGACTTGGACGCCAACCCATATACCGCCAGCTATGGCGAGGAGGTGAGATATGATGTGCATTAATCTCTTCAATCAGGAACGAACCAAGCGAAACAATAGAAAATAGAGCAATGACGAGCGGGATCTTTCTTGATTGGGTGATAACGACGATTCTCCATCCCATAAACATTTGAACTGGGGTGGAAATAAGGACCTGAGGGACACCAGTGAGTATTATTAGGATGTCTGATTATCGGTAGGTGTAATATTCACAGTCACGATCGGGGCTAGAGACGTTTGGGATCAAGTTAGGCTTGCCTAACGCTACCGGCATCTGGGCCACTTACAGGCAGCAAGCACTGCATAAATCGAGAAATGTAAGTCGAGATTCTGATAAATCAGGGGAGAAGACTCCGCTTCAACCTTGGCTAAGAAATTGTTATAAATACATAAACAATTTCAGACCCTGGCTCCGAGGGCTCACCGAATTGCTGAATCAACGGCTGGTATACCAGATACATGTCACAGGCTGTGTTGACGGTTTCAGCAGTAGCTAGGTATGTCACCTATGCAAAATAAATATTTCTCATGTGACACTCAGTCTACCAGGGGAGACTCACGAATATTTTCATCCACTTCGCATCGTTTGGATAGGCTTGATAGTATATGAATACCTGGGTAACATGATTCCACGAAACTTGCAAGTGTAATTCAATCAAGCTGTACCTGCATAATCATGATCTAGAAAAACCACAATAAATCGTTGATTATACGAAACAAAGCTCAGGGGCAACATACGCCGAACAAGGTGCAGTTCAACATGACGCCTATCAGCATGGGTCCATAGCTAATAGACATGGAGCTTGCGTCAAGCGGTATGCATCATTTGGAGCACCTGTACTCACATGAGGTTGACGGGTGGAATCGGTGGTGAGATGGCCATTGTGTAGTTCTTGTTGTTACTGTAGCAAGCCCAGATCAAGAGATTATATAGGGAAAAGGATCAGCAGATGGAAACTCACCATGATGAAAACTTTTGGACAGCTCCGCGGGTTTGGATTCATGAGATGTTGTCACCGTCGATGCGGAACGTAGCCCACAAAAATAACTACTCGAGATGTGGCTCAGTAGAATGTCGTCGAAAGTGGTTTGAAACCACAGTTTGTAGGATCTGTTTGCTTACACAGCAATCCGCACTTCCCAGGCACTATCCCACGATTATTGAAAGGCTTAGTGGCTAGCGATACTCTTTACATATTTGCGGATCAGATAGAATCAGATTCGAATTGTCAACCGATCAGTGAAGGTATATTGACGGGGCCAAACTCTACCAAACTCCGACCCAATTCGATGCTGCGCTCCTCAATCGGGCAGCTCGCAAATGAAATCGGATCAGATTCGTTGATCGATACGTAACTACTTACATACATTCACTGGGTCGTACCCAGCCTTAGATCAGCCCCGAATCTGCAGTCCTCCGCTGTCTCGGTCCTCGGCAGCCTCATCTGTGTTACGGCGATTCCGCGAATTGTTAGCAATTCAATTTAACCACGTCATCTGGTCTAAGTGCTCCTATGGTAGCAAGAGTCGTTGAATGCTGATGCGATTTTGGATCGTGGATTCATTTTATTCTCTTTACCAAATCTATTCACCATTCGAACGTCGAGGAGAATAACAAATGAGGCCGGCTCTGCCAGTACTGGATACTTACTTAAATTGGTACAGATCTTGATCCGGACATTTACAGACGAGAACTGCCTCGGGAATGCTTCCCCCGCGGGCTCGTTTCATCGGAAATTGATCAAAAGTTCATCGAAGAGAACTCACAACAAATCTATCCGGGGTGTGAACTACAGTGATCAACCGTTATTTGACATACCCAATCAAGATCTGATTTATATACACATAGATGAAAAGTACGAGGAGACCAAGGCGTTTCATTGTTTGACGCTGAAAACCAGCCTCTAACGTCATTTGGCACAGCGTGACAATGCATGTCATTTCATGGTCAAAAATGGGGTGGGCAATTGGCAGATCTACTCAGAAGATTTTGAGCACAAGCACGTTTTAGAGAAAGCTTATTGTCTCGTTGATGGTGACAACTTGAATCAACGAAGAAGTTTTGACATGCCCCTCCCAAATCAGACCTCATTGAAAATCCCTTCATATGGGTCAAACAATCAGCTTCATCTTCAGGGATCCTGGCTATGACAATGCCTCATTACCTACAGGTGGTTTTGTACTCAAAACTAACGTGGCAGTAGAGGAAAACTTCAATCAAAAGTTGGTTCTACCAAAATTGGGTAAATTTTGGGTCT
>KQ962143.1:46760-59452 GCA_001563735.1 Leucoagaricus sp. SymC.cos | reverse complement strand
TTTCCCTTGCCAGTGCTTCATTTCTGGGCCAACGGCCTTGAAATTTACATGAATGAAGGTATGGATGATCCCAATTTTCCGCAATTTTCTCAGAGTTTTAGGGCTATGGGGGGATGCAGGACCCTGGAATATCCCATGTATAGGTTGCATCCTCCATTCCGGCAAAGCCGGGGTGTGTCAAATGACGGTGCTGTGTCAAACGACAGTTGATCATTGTATGATCATTTGATTCCGTTGACTTTCTTTGACTAAGATCTCGAGACACGATAGATCTGCTGTAGTAGATATTATATTTTTCTGTACAAGATCAACTCCAGATTACGATGATCGGACTTGACACCACACAGTATCCGGCGCATTTTACAGTCCATTATTGTAGGTGAGGTAAAGAAACGCAAAGGCAGACTTTGAGGATCATTGCAAAGGAGGCCTTCGAGAGGTGAATGTATATTCCTACAAGGTGATCCGTTGACTTCGACAGGTTACGATCACCTATATACTATCTCCACCACTCCACCCCTTTCACTATCAATCTCCTGTCTATTTCTTAAACATATTACGGGAGACGCCATCTACCTCACTTGACTCGCCGTGGAAGTTCCCATCTAAACTCACTCGATATGTACGGTCCATACCGTTATAGTCCCTGTCAAGATATTCTGATCTTCTCTTGGTTGAATCGGCGCGCCCAAACAATGTCTTGGCTACTTGAATCATCGTCTTTTTATTCGACGGTGAAAGCCAAATGCTCCAGCTTGTGTCAGTTGTTCCACCATCCTCTGGTCGTCGATGACCTTTTGGACATAGGCGTTCGTTCTGTCAATGCTCCGCACTCACGCAAGGTTTAAAAAGTTTTCTCGTGTAACCCGAGATAATAGTACATTGTCATCTCTCATCCGAATGTTATGAATAGTTCTTAAGTTCTTCTCAGACAGCATTACTCGCTTACAAGAATATCTAAAATTACATTGATGACTCAGAACTATGTATTGTACATCTACCTGATGTCTGCCCGGTTTTTATTAAAATTTATTTGACAAGAAAAAACTAGGTATAAGAAGCACTGCTTGAGGTTTTGTACGCAGCTCGACAACGCATCCCTCAGTAGTTCTCGTCGGGGAGACCTAATGAGTTCTCCACCTGGCCTGAAGTTTCCGCTCCTTCTATCTCTTAACTCCACAATTGAGAGCGTAAGTCTACTCAGTGGACTGAAGCCATGGATCCATCACTGATTGTTTCCGATAACTCAGCTGACAGCTGGGACCACGAGGTTGCCTATATCACCTGGCATTGCTCTTCTTACTCTTTTACTTGGTTATATCCTTTCCTTCGGTCTCCGCAAGAATATAAAAGACAAGGATGGACATCCCATCCCTCCTGGCCCCCCACTGCGCTATCCTTTTCTTCCCAAGTACCCGGAACGTATTTTGCACCGCTGGACGAAGCAATACGGTCCCATCTATTCCATATGGATGGGCAACCAGCTCTTTGTGGTTCTGAATGACCCTCTTGCTGCTCGTGACTTGCTTGTCGTGCACGGGTCCAATTTCTCGAGTAGGCACAATTACTTCATGAAGAACCAAACAATCCTTGATGGTGGCGCCATTACTGCTACACCTTACAATGACACATGGTGCGTCCAAAGGTGATGGGTCTAATTGCCGTTCTTGGCTTCTCACACCATGGTTGTAGGAGGAAGCATCGTAGAATCGCTAACTCGATTTTGGCGCCCCGAGTTCTCGAAGACTATGCTGCGACACTCGAATATGAAGCACACATACTGATTAAGTCGATGTACCATGACACACAGCAAGGAAAGATGCCTGTTAACCCTGCTCGCTATGCAGGCCGCTACGTCTTGAAGTGAGTATCTCACAGAAGCCATAGTAGATCTGTCTAACTTGATGCTGTGTTTAAACAGCAACATGCTTTCCATAACCTTCGGTACTCGTACAGGATCTGTAGCAGATCCTGTCATCAAGCGGGCGCTACCTCTCGGCAATGAGTTCATGAAACTTACAGGTTTATCTTGTTTGTATATTGTGGTTTGGGCACGCTGCTGAACATCTCTCCTCAGGCCCTTGGTCGAATGCCATTGATTTTATAAAGCCTTTGCAGTGGATTCCTACTCGGACGCGCGCACGAGGTCAAAAACTGCGAAAGGACTTCTTGGAAGTCTACGGGACAATGATCAACATGGTCAAAGACCGCATAGCTGCGGGAGAAAACGTTCCTGACTGCCTAGTCAAGTCCCTGCTGATGTGCCAGGAGGAGGAACAACTCAGTTGGACTGATATGTGTCTTCTCACAACTGCGTTTGCCACCGGAGGTTCCCATTCAGTGAGTGGTATCCATTTATCGTGCTCCTGAGATCTCACAGAATGCCCTCAGACATCGGGCACGATTCAATGGTTTTTGGCTTTCATGCCATCGCACCCCGAAATTCAAGCCAAGGCTCATGAGGAACTCGATTGTGTACTGGGGCGCGAGAATTGGCCTACTATTGAGGATGAAAAGCGGCTTCCATACATTCGGGCAATCATCAAAGAAGTAAGTCAGTCTATGAGTGACTGAGTAACAGACAGACGAATTCACTGATTGAATCCACAGGTTTTACGCTGTCACTCTCCTTTCTGGATGGCTACACCCCATGCTTCGGATCGTGACTTCGTTTACTGCGGAATGTACATTCCTGCAAAGACAGTTATGATGTTGAATTGCTACTCACTGCACCATAATGAGGCGCGCTATGAAGATCCGTGAGTTGCCAATCCAGCCAGGACCCAGGTGTCAGAATAACCGAGACCATCCCCGCTCCCAGATTCACTTTTAATCCTGATCGATATCTCAATGACAACCTTTCAAGCACAGAGTCGTCTAAACTTGCTAATGCCATGGAGCGGGATCATTGGGCGTTCGGTGCCGGGTAAGTGAGCAACTCCAAGATTTCAAGGGCTTGTCTCACCACTGGATGGTGTTTACATCCTCGTAGGCGTCGTATTTGCCCTGGAATGCCAATCGCAGAAAAGGAAATCTTTCTTGCGATTTCTAGGCTCCTCTGGGCATTCAAAATTCAACCTGTTCCAGGAGAATCTCCTTGTCTCGATGAGTACGAGGGCAATTCTGGCCGTACTCCGCTCCCATTTCAAATAAACCTGATTCCTCGCCATGAACATGTCCATTGTGTTTTGGGAACCAAAGATGAAGTAGCGGGAAGTTTCGAGCTTGCTGATGAGTTCTTGGGCCATTGATATTATGAACTTCTCCAACTTGCTATGGTTGCTTACTATAAATAGGGCTTGATCTGCTATGCTTCTGTAGCCCCTATTTTTTCTCTTGAACGAACACCTTTTGCCTTTTCTTTCTTAGGACTGGACTAGTATCTAATTGACTGGTTCGTGGACTGGCCTCTGGCTCCTTTATGTACCCCTGGACTGTTGAGACTTGTCTCTTATATTGACTCTATATAACTAGCTACCACTAAAGCCTATAAATACCCCAGTAGATTTCCTGTATGGTAGTCTGGTATTTTTTCATATCTTATGTTTGTCTCCTCTTCCATTCAGAGGATGCTAGTAAGAGTACCTGGACTCTAGAATGAGTCATGAAGACAATGCACTATTTGCACTGTGCATCATGATTTCCAACAATGGGTTGGGGACCTGTGAACTGATCATAGAGCCAGCCACATTATGGTGTTTTTTTGCAGAGTTGGCATTCAATTATTGCAATCCATGTTACATACCAGTGGTGCCAGGTTAACTGTCTATAGCTACATTCAGTACTTGCAGGTTGAAAGATTGTAAATGTCCCACCCTCAGAATAAAACATGAAATAATAAGGTGGACATAGTTCAAATACATTAACCTTAGACACCATAAGCATGATTTTGTGTGACAAATAGTTTTAGAACTTATTATAAATATAAATGCAACACAAATCAAAAAATTGCTCCTAAAGAAAATTTGATTAGCTTAGTACACAGATTTCCTCAGTATAGTACACTTTTTCACAATGCATCCAATTTGGCTCCAAACTGTGGAGAGTAAGAGTGATTATGCATAGTGTATAATATATAGAAATTTTAGACAATATACAGCACCTAATAATCTCACCAAGTGGGGTTTTTTAGACTAGTCTGTTTGATTCACATGCCAGCCTTATTAGACACATTTTCTTGCTTACACTCATTGAAGCAATAATATAAATAATTTCTTTGGAACTTAGTTGCAATTCTTGAGAAGAGGTTCAGCATATTCTTAGGCTTTAGTCACTGGCTCTCAGCATCTCTCATCAACATCTCCAACAATATCAACTATCAATCACTGTCACTCCCACATTCCTTTCTGCTGTTCCTCTTCCTGATCAGGTCTTCTCTTTATTGCATCCCACCTCTTGGCCTGCTCCTTTCTTAATAGCAACTTGGTTGTCCTGGTCCAGTTGTTCTATTTCTTTCTCTGTTCCCACACTCAGTCACATAAGCATCTGTTAAGTTCTGGATGGGATAGAAAGGGAATAGATATAGAAGAGTTAGAAAATAATCTATGCAGAGACAGAGGCAGAGACAGAGACATGAGATTGGAGAGGATTGGAGGGAGTCAGGGATGGACCTTGGCTTCAGCTTATGTGCTGCACCATTCCACTGCCAATGGCCCAATTTAGGAACATGAAAGAGTAAGAACTTAGAGGAAATTGAGAGAATAAAATAGTTTTAAGTCAGAATAATCAAGGATGTCAAACTAAGCCAATTATTAGACTGGAGAATACATAATAGTAATCTGCTACTTATATACCTATGGAAAACATTAGAAAGTGATAAACAAGAAGACAGAATAAACAGAAGACTATGTGATGTAATGGGCATGTGATAGAAACAACAGAGAGATAATTGATAGAGACAACAGAGAGATAATGAAGTTACATGACATAGAATGAAGAGTAGGCATATAAAGGAAAATAGGTGGTGATATGTGAAGTAAGAATGAAATTATAAAAGGTGGGCATAGTATAAAAGAAAACATGAAGGTGAAGCAAAAACCATTGGTACTGAGTGGAAGGGTATAGAAAGGAATAATAACTAATAATCAATGGTAATAAGAAGTAAGCAGAATCAAAAGAGAGACAATTAGAAATATACAGGAATATTTGAAAACAAATAATATATAAAGAAATAGTAAAGTAATAAACAGTAGGAATAGAAATGGATTAATGCAGAAACAGTCAGTAATAGTTGGGATTTGTCCAGAATGTACAAATTATAACAGTATTCCCCTCTTAAGGCCAAGCCTTTGAGGCCAATGGAATTAATTGCATGGAAAGATTATGCATCCCCATAGATATATAAGGTGAACTTCAAATTTTTCATTCTTAACTTTATACCACCATGTTGAGCCTTCTACCAACCCAAAACCAGCAATCTCAGACTCCCACCATTAGTGTGGCAGAATATCAGTAGCAACTTGCTGAGACAAAATAATTGTGGAAGGAGGCAATGAAAAAGACAGAGGAGGAAAGGCTGAGAGCAGAAGAGGAGAAGCATCAAGAGGAGAAAGTGTTGGGTAGGATAGAAGAAAAAGAATATTTGGCAAAGAATACAGAGCACAAGAAGGAGGAATATGAGCAGAAGGTAGTGGAAAAGTATCAGTTGGAGGAAGAGAAGGAGAAAGCAGTAGTAAGAATGAAGAAAAAAGGTAAGGGCTGAGATCTGCCCCAAGATGAGTTGATGGCAGGCTCTTCTTGGGCAGTATCAGAAGGATCAAGTTGGAAGCAGGTATAGGAGGACAAGGAGGATGAGGACAAAGACAAGGAAGTGGCTATGGTAGTCAAGAAGTAACAGAAAAAAAGGGGGCCAATAATCACAATTTGGCCACAATTGGTGATGGGTGGTGATTGAGTCTGCTAGTGGTATCATGACCTGGAGTTGGACTATATTGTCATCTTACTGAAAGGGTAAATAATTCCCATTTTCTCAATTGAACTAACTAATGTTTCCCTAGTAACAAAAGGACTCAGTTCTGTGGGCCTTGCTATAAACAAAGAAGAAGTGTCAGCCACTGAAGAAGAAGCTCAATCAGCCTCTCATTGATATCAACAAAAGTGCAATAAAAGCACTCATCAGGACTGCTGACAATCTGGTTGGAATTGCTAACCAGATGTCTTTCCACTTGGAGAGAACCCTGGATCTCATGGACAAGTACATGCTGTGGAAGATAGGGCAAACAGCAGGAAGCTTGAGCAGGAAAACACTGGAGGATGACAAGGAGGAAGAGACCAGAAAGAAGGGTAATGAGATAGAAGAGGACTAGGATGTCAGGGCTGCTCTCCTCTGCTTCTCTTGGGACTGCTATGTATATTTTGGACAATAACTATACTGCTGTGAAAATAAAATTTTTGTTGTTTTTTCTTGGGAATTTTTTGTGTGAAATAAGAGAAATTAAAAATAAGCAGGAATAAGCAGTAAGGAGAACTTGGTAAAAGTTTGAAGAGGTAAATAGAGGAAAAATGAAATAGAGCAGAAAATGGTGGAAAGAAAGCAGAAGGGTGCAGAAAGAAGTAGGAGATGAGAACTATGTACATAGAAAGGGAATAGAGAGAGAGAGAGAGAGAGAGAGAGAGAATCAAAGTATAGAGAATAGAGAGAGAGAGAGAGAGAGAGAGAGAGAGAGAGAGAATCAAAGTATAGAGGAGAAAGTCAGAATAGAGCAAACAATATTCAGAAGGGGATGGAAAGTAGCAGGATTTAGCAGAAAATGAGAATTCCAATATGCAGAGAGATGGGAGAGATATAGAGACTTTGAGTAAATAAGAGAAAAAATAGAAATATTTGGAAATGAGGCAGAATAGAGAACTACATAAATATAGAAAATAGAATAGTCAGAAATTAAGCAGAGTGAAGAGACAGTAATTACAAAGATGAGAGGGGATCTAGTTTATGGGAATAGGCTGCATGAAAGTCAGAAACAAGCTCAGAGGCATGTTCAAGCGCAGTAGTAGGAAGCTAGGAGGACTTGTCCTTGGTGTCTTCATAACCCAACCATATGACCTTGTAAAGAAGCTTGCATGCTCAGCACTGATTGATTTTAGAGTCAACAACACAAGTGATTTCAAACTCAAGCTCTTCATCAATGACAACTAGAGCTAGAGGCAGAGCAAAGTGGGTCAGAAATAGATTGGGAGTAGATAGTTTAAGCATAGAGATATGGAAAACAGGATGGACAGCATACATAGACTTGAGAAGTTGGCCAGTGAAGAAATGGAAGCCAGACTGCATGATAATTTCATATAGACCAAGATATTTCTCTAAAAGCTTTTTAGAAGGATGGGTAGTGTGGAAATACTTAGCTTTCATGAAAACTTTTTGACTGATGTGGAAATTGGGAGCAGGCAGACAGTGTACATTGGCAGACTATTGGTAATGCTGCTATGCTTCAGCAATTCCTGTCTTGAGAGTGGCTTATAGTTCATTGAGATTAACTGTAAACTAGCAGACTTGAGCAGAAGTAAGGTCATGTTCAGGATACACTGTAATGTTCAGGTAGTACCCTTTGTTAGTGAAAAATAAAGAGATACTGGTAGTGGTATTGGGCATATTGTTAAATGCAAACTCTGTAAGCAGAAGAAGTTTGGCCTAGTTGTCCTGTTGATAATTACAATAGACTTAAAGGTATTGCTTCAGAGTCTGGTTAGTATGTTCCATCTGACTGTTGTCTTCTGGGTGGTAACTGGAGGTAAAATGCAACTTTATATCTAATGTCTCACCAAGTAATTGAAAGAAGTGTAACACAAATTCAGAGCTTTGGTCAGATGTAACGTGAGCAGGAACTCTATGCTTTGAGAAGATGTGGAGGACAAACAGACAGGCCAGATCAGCAGAAGTAATGATGTCATGGTTAGGAATGAAAATACCTTGCTTAGAGAGATGGTCAATAACTATAAGAATAGAATCAAAACCAGATGAAGTTGGTAACTTCTTGATGAAGTCTATAGAGATAAAATCCCATGGCTAATCAGGAATTGGCAGTTGCTTGAGGTTTCCATAGGGACAATGATACTGGGACTTGGAATACATGCAGGTGACATAAGACTTATAAAATTCCTTAACATTAGTTCAGATTTTGGGCCAAGTGTACTCCTGACATATGAGCTCAAGAGTTTTGTTTTAACCAAAATGCCCCACAAACAGATGGTCATACTTGTATTGCATGATGCAGAGGTAGAGATTATCAGAATTGAGAATGTAGATCCTTTTGTCAAGGTAAAGAAAACGGGCAGAATCAACTAACTAGTGGCCTTTAGGATTAGAAAGATGGTTAGTAGTATTAGGGTCAGAAAGAAGAGTGAAAATGATGTCAGAATGCAGTTTTTCTAAATCAATTATAGTCATTGCATAAAGGGAAGGAGAATGAAAATAAGTAGCATATACTGATGCAGATAGCTGTTCTTCAGTGAAGACTGGTTGGAAGTTGTGTGGGTTGACTGTAGCATAGCTAGTATTCTCCCCTTTCAGATAGATGTCCCAATGTCTAGTCAGGACATCAGGCTTAGTGCTGAGTTTACCAGGAGAATCTAATGATAAGATAGAATTGTGAGAGGAATTCACTCCAGCAGGCCTGTTGGTGGGTTAGAACTTTAGTAGTATAGAAATACTCAAGGTTTTTGTGGTCAGTAATGATATTGATTAGAATCAATATACTTTCAAGATAATAACACCAAATACAGAATGCTTTGAAAATTGCTAGGAGTTCTCTATTGTGAGTGTTATAGTTAGATTTAGCAGTACTGAAGGTGTGGGAATAAAAGGCAATAGGGTGTACTTCACTATTCTTGGCAATAATTAAGAGAATTACAGCAAGAGCATAGTCAGAGGTGTCAGTTTTGACTATGATCTGAGCATCAGAAACCCAATAAGTGAGGATCAGAGCTGTGATAAAGGCATATTTCAAGAAATCAAATGCTAATTGACACTGTTCATCCCACTGCTACTTGATAGCTTTGCAGGTTAGGCAGGTCAGTGGAATAACAATGTCTGAATAATTATAAATAAATCAGTAGCAGAAGTTTGTAAAGTCAAAAAATGATTGCATGTCTTTTACCTTTTTCAGAGACAGCCAGTCTTGAATGACCTTAATCTTGTCCTCTAATATTTTCAAACTATTAGAAGAGAGGATGTACTCAAGATATTTAACAGACTTGGAGTGGAACTCACATTTATTAGCACAGGTATATAAGCTATGTTGTTGGAGCTGCTTGAGAACCTCACAAACATGTTTCTGATACTCAGTGGGGTTGTCAGAATAGATAATGATGTTATCCAGATAGATAGTAACACAGATATCAAGAAGATCATTGAAGATGTTATTCATGAAATGCTGGAAAGCAGCAGGTGCATTAGTAAGACTGAAGGGTATTACCAACCACTCAAAGGAACTATAGCAGGCCTAAAAAGCAGTTTTCCATTTATTGCCTTCAGTGATGTAGATGAGATAGTAGGCATGTTGCAGATCTATCTTGGTGTACAAGCAAGCTTTGTAGAGAGTATCCAGAAAGTCAGAAATGAGAGGGAGTGGGTAACAATTCTTTTTAGTAATATGGTTGAGACTGTGGAAATCAATGCAGAGATGTAGAGAACCATTCTTTTTCCAAACAAAGAGAACAGAAGCACCATGAGGAGAGGAAGTTGAATAAATGAAGCCAATAGAAAGATGTTCATCTATAAATTCTTGGAGAGTAGCAAGTTCTGTCTAGAAAAAGGAATACATCAGACTAACAGGAGGTTGAGAACCCTCCTCATATGTTGATCTTCAAGTTATAGAGTTAGTGAGAGATGAGGGTATCAGCCTGAGCCTTGCTGAAGACATCAGCAAATTTATGATATTTGGTAGGCACATTGGAAAGGTCTACTGATGCATTGGAAACCTGAGAGGCACCAGCAGTAGCAGAGATGGAAGAGAGGCCAAGATGGAAATTACAAGAACTGGGAAGATGGGAAGTGCAAAGAAATGTGGCAGCATTAATGAGGGAAATGGAAGGCCAAGGAATGTCAGCAGAAGGTGGTGAATCCAGAGCAGAAGTAGATGGAAATGGAGTGTCAACAGATAGGTGAGCTGGGACATTGGCCAGCACAGTTTGAGAGGACATAGAGGATGAGGTAGTAGTGTCTAGTGGTAATGGTTGAAATGAAATACTACTTGAGGCCCAGTCAATCAATAGATTGTAGCAGGCAAGCCAGTTGTGTTCTAGTACCACAGCACAAGACAAGTCCAACTGAGTGATATGAAGGCCAAGATTTATAGATTCACTGGTGGGGAAAACAGTGGAAAGATACACTCATTCTGTAATATAAGTGTTTGAGATTCCATCAAATAGCTTTAACTCAACCAGTGGAATAGGAGATATAAGAGTGGAATATATGCAGATAAATTTGAAATCAATGAAACAGTGAGTAGAACTGCTATCAATGAGAGCACAAGCAGAAGGAGGAAATTGTCCATTAGAAAGAGTAGGAAAAGAAAGAGGAACAGAAAGAGAATTGGGGTTTGAAAGAGCAGATGCATTGAGGCAGAAACTTTCTGGTGCACAAATGAGTTCAACATGACCCTCATCCTGTACAGAGTCTTGAGATCTGCTCCTTATTTTTCCAAACCCTTGGCAGGAGCAGAAACAGAAGTTGAGATGGGGAGTTCAGTCTTGCAGGTGCAAGCCTTCTGATTGGCCTCCTTATATTTGCAGATCTTGACCTGGTGACTGAAAATTTTGCAGTAACCACAGAGGTTCTTCTTAATGTAGTGTTGCTGCTCCACTTGTTGAATTAAGTAAATGCTCTACACATCTATTCTATTATTAGTGCATGTACTGTTAAGGTATCCTATATTTTTATGATGATTATGAACATATGGACTCCTTACATTATATGCATTTCATATTCATTCAATATGTCCTTGGACTCCATAGTATTACTCTCTATTTGCTATTTGCTGTAGCTAGTATATGTGATATCTTGTAGTTATGACATCATCACTGATGTGTACACTTTCCTTTAGTATATAAGTAGTTAGTTATATGCTGTCTTTCTTTAGTGAATTATACATCCTCTCTGCATTCTACAGTTGTTTTCAGCAGCTCTACAACCTCTGCTTATACTTACTTGTCTCTATCTCTGTCAACTACATAAGTGACTAGTTTGTCTTCACTCCTAGCACTGCACTATGCTTTATTCTGCTTTCAACAGGTTATGGACCCCAACTGCTAAGTGTGTTGTTGCTGAGATGTTTATTCACTTGCCAACATGCTGGGGTAGTTGGAACTTGTTGTCAGTAGTTGACAGTGTCCCTGCCAAACTCTACAACTTGCCCAAACTTAATTTTCTATGCACTTAGGCATATGGTTGTAGGCCTATAATCACTTTGTTTTGTTAATTCAGACAAATTGCTGATTAAGGTTACATTTAGATTGCAATGTCTACTTTCTTGCTCCTCTCTGGTATTTCCTTGTTGATTGGTGAGAAGAACTGGGTCAAGTGGTCCAAATCAATGGAGAATGTTCTCTTAATGACAACTCTCTCTGGGTTAAACTACACTACCTTTGATATTGTGGATGGTACTATACTACTTCCTATGTTAGTGATTGACTGGCTTTCAGTCACAGCAGTTGCTGCTACAGCAACCACTGCTGCTATTCCTGCTCAACTGGCTACCTTCACTGCTACTTCTATTAAAGCTCAGATGAATTGGAATTCCTGAATCAAATGGCACATAGTATGATCAACAACTAGCTTTCTGGTCATCTCCTTCATCATAATCAAGAAACTACCCTGCTTCTCTGGACCCATTTGACTATACTTTTTGGAACTTGCTTTACTGCCACTATTTTCACTGACTACCAGATCATGGTATCATTCCATATTGATTCCAATATTGAGCCATCCTTGCAGCTCATGCTGCTTGAGAATGCATACTCATGTCTGGAAAGGTTTATACCTGTGATCTGGATTCCTGAGTTTGTTCAAGCTATGAATTTATTGAATGTGATTCCTTGAGAATGGTCCTATGTGGTCTTCATTTATCTTCAAACCCATCCTATCACAAATATTGATTATGCATCAGTCTGGTCTGCTATTTTAACACAATGGCAGTATCAGCACCAAGTCAAGGCACATGAGGCTAACATGTTATGTGCTGGCATGAGGTATAAGAGTTCATCAAACCCTAATTGGCAGTAGTACTTGTATGCTAGCCCTTTGGGTCAGCAGCAGCAACAGTGTCCCCAGCAGTGATAGCAGCAGCAATGGCAGCAAGGCCAGCAGCAGGGGAAGGCCAATCCCAGTCTGCAACCCAGGAACCAGCAGCCTTCTGGTTCTAATGGGGGTGATAAAAAGAAGAAGCCCTATAAGCATAGAAAAGAAAGCAAGGGCCAACAGGCCAACATTGCGGATAGTGAGATTCAATCACCCACCATTGCTGCCCAGTCCAGCCCAGACAATACATATGTCACTTTTTCTGCTTTCATGGTCACAATGCTGGCCATCATTTCTGAAACCAAGGTCTTGGGTCCTTTGACCTGGCAGAAGGTCAATAACACTAGGGCATCACATGCTATTGAGTCTGCTGTTCTACCATGTCCACTGGCAGAATGCCTCAGCACACTGATCAGGGAGTCTCTTGTCAAGAGGCTTAAATTTAAAAAGACATGCTATT
>KQ962143.1:31975-43428 GCA_001563735.1 Leucoagaricus sp. SymC.cos | reverse complement strand
GGGAGAATTTTTATCTATAGAATTTATTACATTGTTGAAAATGAATGGAATTGTTCACAAGATATCTGCACCTCTTGTGCACCAACAAAACAGATGCACTGAATGCTTGAACCAAACATTGGTCACAAAAGCTGAGTCTATGCAACTCCATGCTTGCCTTGCTAAAAACCTTTGGGAATTTGTAGTAGTATGTGCTATTCACATTTACAATAGAACTCTAGTTTGATGTCTTGGATGGAAAACTCCAATTGAAATGGCTTCAGAATGAAAACCTAATGTAAGTTATCTTAAGGTATTTGGCTGTGGCATGTATGTCTTTATCTCTGAGGAAATGCACAAAAATAAACTTGCTGTATGATCAGAACCAATGATCTTCCTTAGATATGAGCAAGGCTCTAAGGTATATCACTTTATGAGACATACCCACAATAACTCTATTTTTGTGAGTCCCACAGCATTATTTGATGAAGAGTAGTTTTCTTGTTGTGCTAGAAAATCTCATTGAGATTTAAAAGAGCCTGCCCCTATTTCACTCATTCCTAGTATACCTTTAGAGACAGATGTTGTTCCAGAAGACTCTATAGACCTTCCACAGAGGCCAAGTCACCCAGTCAGTTGAGTTGTCTGCAGCCATCTCATGCTCCAACTCCTGCTCCTGCTCCCACTGGTCCTTTGTGTCCTATGCCTGGACTGCCTCTATCTCCAGCACCTTCTACAGCACCTGGTCCAAGTGCTTCACTGCCTCATCAACCAAGTCCTCCTTTATAATTCTCTTGTGAGACCACTTCTTTGAGTTATAGTTCTCTATGCAGATTGAGATCTCCCTCTCTGCCATGTAGTTCTTCTATGCATACATTGCTGGATCACACTCTGCCAATGCAAAGTCCTGAACCCAATATGGATCATGAACCCTCCCATGCCTTTGACAAGTATGGTAATCCAATTAAACTCTTTATAATTAGAATACCTGGTAGTCACATGCCTTTGCATTCACAGACTCAGGCACCAAGATTGTCTCCAGATTCTAAAGAACCTCACTGGTTGCAGAGACAAACTCACCCAGTGATAAATCCTGATAATACTCTGAGATTTATGTTTACAATGCCTCGTCCTTTACCTGGCTCTGAAGTTCTACTTCTATGGACTTCACATGTACCCTCTCACCTACCTGATGAATACAGACTGGATTCTGATGATCTTCATTTGCCTCCCAGGAGATCTCAACATGATTGGGCACAAATTATGAAAGAGGGGGGAGTAGAATGTATAAAAATGCTGTTAAATGCTGCTTATATGCCAGAATTTGGTGAAATATCTGGATGAGAAGTCTTCATCAACCTTAAAAAGTTGCCACTTGAAGAACAAACTCGATGGCTAAATGCATGCAAGGAAAAGCTTAATGTCCTGAAAAAGTGTCAGATGTATTGCTTAGTCCCGCTCCCTGCAAATCACAAAGCAATTAAAAATAGATAGGTCTTCCTCAAAAAGTCTGATGGATGTCTTCATTCTTGACTTGTTACATGTGGCTTCTCTCAAGTCAAAGGTATCAACTATGATGAATTATTTTCTCCAGTTGTGCATTATGAAACTACTTATGTCATGCTTGCACTTGCTGCACTTGAGGACATGAACATTGAGTCTGTAGACATTCATACAGCCTACCTATATGGCAAACTGGATGAGGAGATCTACATGGAACAACCTGAAGGATTTCATATTCCTGGAAAAGAACACCTCATGTGGAAACTTGACTGTACATTGTATGGCCTTAAGCAAGCTGGCTTCATCCCTTCTTCTCCACACACCACCATTATCATTCACAGTCCTGGTCATGTTCTAGTTCACTATGTCTGATACAAATCAGTATATACATGGTCTGAAGAATCATTCTTGGGATGAGGACATCGAAGTTGAGTTGGAGGCTGAGATGTTGAGTTCCACTCCATTATAGGGGAGTGATACTGAAATAGCAGGCCCCTCTACTCCTTGCACATCAGTCCTCCCTGCTGGGCCACCCAATCCCATCATGTCTGTCCCTCATAAGGGCAAAGGCAAGAAGAAACATAGCTTAGTTATTGCTGAGCTCACATCCCCTCCTGCTTGCATGGTGCCTTCAGCATCATGCCTGACTACTCTTGCCCCTCCAGTCTCTCCTTTCCTGGTTACTGGTGCCCTCTCCCCTGGAGCAAGCATCTTTGCTCCCCATGCTGGTCCACTGCCTCAGGAGGCATTCATTTCCTCCTGTTTTAATCTTTCTGATCTCTCTGCCAATCTTGTGTAGAGGGTCACTTTCTCAACAACTCACTCATATCCTTGGCTGGTAAGCCTTGGCATGATGAGCATGACCTTATGTGCTTTGCCCATGCCCTATCTGTTACAGTAGGGCATGTTTTTGCTGCTCAAGAGCACACTATGCCCTTTGATGACTCTCTTGGTATGTCTATCTTGGCTTTGGCTTTGTGTGATATGCTACCTTGTGATGCTCTGCAGCATCCTCCTCCAACCTATGGAACAGCTAACTCAGCTGCCCCTGCTCCCTCTCTCTCAGTGTGTGGTCCTCTCTCAGAGGCCACTGCCTATCCTCTCCCAGCTTCCAAGCCTGCTCCCCCCTCTAGGCCCACTCAGTCTGCCAAGCACCCCCCTCCTCCCTCTAGTGTCAAGCATAGTTACACTGACACTGTTCATGATGTTACATCTTTGGTCAATTTGGCCAAGACTGCCCCCACCCTCCCATCTGATTACATTATTGCAATACATCAGGTCTTCATCTCTCCAGCACTTCCTAGGTGCAAAATCAAGTCCACCATCCCCAGTCCTTCCCAGCACCAGGTCCTTGTCAAGATTGACCTGCTCCCCTCTTCCTTATAATTCCCAGCCTTGGTTGGGGCTGCTAACTATTCTCTTGGTAAGAGCAACCTTCAGGTTGACTTCTGCCACTTTGCATATGGGGGGATCTCCTTCCTCACCTCTTGTGTTGCCACCTAGGTTGAAATAGACCTGGTCAAGTCTAGTGTCCAGTGCCTCCTCTCCCTCACTGAGGGTGGAGTTGAGGCTGCCCTTCTGTACTCACAATCTTATCTTAAGGTTGTCAATGTCCCCTTTTTTAAGACAGATAGTCAGCAGATCACTGCTTCCAATGTACAAGCTGTCATGGGAAAGTCCCACATGGCCAGTTCCTTCACTCTCGCAAATAGCCCTAGGGTTATATATAATTCCCAATGCACCAATACTGCTACTGTGTGGTTTGATGTTCTTGATTCCCAGTTGGGTGCTGCTGCCAAGTGCCTGATTAGTACTTCCTTCCAATTTGGCCTGGCCTCCTGCTTTATGCATGTGGCCTGCTCCCACTCCAGCATTCCTTTGTGCCAGTGCTGCTGGCACTGGGAACACTCCATCCATGCCTGTCATTCTCAGGCCCCCTGATGCCCCTGGTGTTCTGGACCTCACACTGAGGCTGGTCACTGACAACACACATCCTGTTGCAGAGATAACCCCTCTGTGTGCCCATCCCAGGACCCAACCCCCAAGGGAGCCCCATGCTCTCATGCTGCCTGCTGTGTGAACTGTAAGGGGGATCACAGCACTAGTGACCAACAGTGCCCATATTGGCATCATTGCTTTGATTGGGCTTAGTTGTCTGAGAAGACAGTCTTGTCTGAGAGGACATTGCATGATAATGTGATTTCTCAGAAGACAGTAGAGAAGGAGTGTAAGGGTAGGAGAGCACTCAACTAGCACTGCTGAAACCTTGAACTTTGTCACAGGCCCCCACCCAAAGCTGAGTAGGATGAGGTGACATTTGTTGGATGCTGATTATGATAGACATTTATGTAGTTTCGACCTATTATGCATCTTATGTAGTCATCTTTAGTTGTACTCCTGTAACAGTATCCTGGGCCACCAACCTGGATGCAGACTGCTATTGCACACTATGTTATAAATTTATGATTTTTTTTAAAAAAAAAATTAAAAAAAGCAAGCTGGCTTAGCCTGGTGGAGAGAAGTTACTAAGAGTATGCTCAAATTCAGCTTTAAGCAATGCAAATCTGATGCTGGTGTCTATGTTTATCTTGATGAAAAGACTGACCAATGCATTTATGCTATCATCTATGTTGATGATGTGCTTTTTATGGGTAAAAATGCCACCCTCCTTTGGGAAAAGAAGCTTCAATTCATGAAGCAATGGGAATACTGTGATCAAGGAGAAATAAAGGAATTTCTTGGCATGTGAATCACTTATGATTGCAAAAATAAATGGATCTTTATTGATCAAGTCAGCTATCTAAATAAAGTTCTTGAGTGTTTCAGCATTAAAACTGCTCCAGCTTGAACTCCTCTTCCAGCTGGTTATCAGCTGCTTCCTAATGATGGCCCTGTCGATCCCCAATTGCATTCTACATTCCAGCAGGTGATCAGGTCCCTTTTATACCTAATAATTGGATCATGCCCAGATATTGCATTCACAGTTATTAAGTTGTCTCAATATGCTGCAACTCCTTCAAAGGATCATCTCCAAAAAGCCTATTATGTTTGTTGCTATCTCTTGGCAATGAGAGAATACTGCTTGACTATTGATAGTGCTAAAAAAGATGCTATTCAGATTCACATTTTGCTAGTGATCCTAGTACTCAAAAGAGCACCTCTGTTTACTTTCTTTCTATTAGCTCCTGTGCTTTGACATGGACTTCACACCATCAGTCAGTTGTAGCCCTTTCTTCTACTGAAGCTGAGTATGTAGTGCTCTCTGAAGCCTTATGCCAGTTGATGTGAATTAAAAATCTTTTCAGAGAACTTGGATATGAGCTTCCTGCTCTTCCCTTATGTGGTAATAATATAGGATCTATTTTCTTGAGCTCCAACCCTGCACAAGAAAAATGCTCAAAGTATATTGATGTCCATTATCATTATATTTGAGATCTAGTCAATGAAAATAAGATCATACCCTTGCACATTGAAGGGAAAAATAATCCTGCTGATCTTCTTACTAAAAATCTTGGCTACAAAAAATTCGAAAAATTTAGGGATGCTTATGGCCTTGAGATCATTAGAGAAAAATATGCCATTGAGAAACAAAATATAAAAATCAAACAAAAAGACACTGAGTCTAGATCTGCTTGACTTAATTGTCACATCAACACTTGAGCAAGGGGGAGTGTTGAATTAAGTAAATGCTCTATGCATCTATTCTATTATTAGCATGTGTACCATTAGGATATCCTACATTTTTATGATGATTACAAACATATGGATTCCTTGCATTATATGCATTTCATATTCATTTGATATGCCCTTGGACTCCATAGTATTACTCTCTATTTGCTATTTGCTGTAGCTAGTACATGCAATATCTTGTAGTTATGACATTATTGCTGATGTGTACACTTTCCTTTAGTATATAAGTAGTTAGTTATATGCTGTCTTTCTTTAGTGAATTATACATCCTCTCTGCATTCTACAGTTGTTCTCAGCAGCTCTACAACCTCTGCTTATACTTACTTGTCTCTATCTCTGTCAACTATGTAAGTGACTAGTTTGTCTTTACTCCTAGCACTACACTATACTTTATTCTGCTTTTAATACTACTTTGGTTAACTTGCTGTTCTTACCCAGAACATTAGAGAGATCCTTTTTGGGAGTGAAAGGTTGGCTAGAAGAAGAAAAGGACATAGACAGAGCAGAAGTGGAGGATTTGGCAGGTAATTGTTGAAAAGGAGGCTGACTGTTGTTTTTGTTGTTGGTGTTGGTCAAGTCTGAGACAGAAGACAATTGTTGGAGGATCATTGTGTTGAAATGAGCAGTAGGAATCTAGAGTGATAAGATAACACTACAAGGTATTATAAGTAAGAATATTCTGTCTATATAATAAAGTATTCCCACCTCAGTATTGTAGAACAGGACAGAGGTAGACAAAAGACTACATGAGGGTAAAAGGATAGACTTATGTAATATGTGAGATAAAAAAGAAATAAGTCTGAAAGGATATATACACAACAGATTGTTGTTAAAAAGAAGAACTTTCAGTGGGGTTCTTGCAGTTTTGAGCAGTATTAGATGGATTCTCAGCAGCATGGGTGCAGGCACATTCATGTTTGCATTTTTAGTAGCAGTCATTATAGACAGTGGTGACATGCATCATCTCCTGGAAGCCACAGGGCTTGTCCTGCTCCTGCAAACTGATTTGGTCCTGTAAGTGGTTAGGCAACCTCTTGTAGTACCAGTGTGCAAAGACTGAGTTGTCCCAGTTGAGTTGAGCAGAATACTGCATGAAGTCAATATTGTAGATTGCAATTTTGTCCTTATGCTTCATTTGGAGACTCTTGAGATTCTCAGCTGCTTCTCTGACCCAGTTAGCCAGGCCAAAGCATGAGTGGAGTTCCTCAGAAAATTTGGACCAAGAGTCAGTCCACAAATAGTAGATGCCCAGGTCCTCTTGATGGAGGGAAACCTGGAACCAGGAGGATGTAACTCCTAAGAGATAAGTCAAGGCAAAGTTGACTTTGTCAGTATTAGTGGGAAATGAGCAGAAGTTGGCACTGAAATAAAGACTACACTGGAAGAGGAAATTTTCTAGTTTCACAGAATCTTCCCCAGTGAAGGCTTTGGGAACCTGAGCCTTATTAGTAGTAGTAGGAGGTGCAGAGGGACTGACAGATTTGGTGAGGGGCTCAATCACCACTACAAGCTAGTCAGCTGTGGAGTGGGAAGATTGGAAGGAGGAGTCATTATTGTTAGGAAGTTCTGGGTCATCATACCAATTGTTGGGATTGTCATTGGGATTGAGATCATTATCAGAGCCATCCTTGGGATCTAGGTCATCACCAGCCAGAGGATCTGGGTAGTCATCATCAAAATCAGGATTAGGAGTTTCAGTAGAGGTATTTGACAGAGTAGAGAGACTAGAGAGATCACAATGAGGTCAGGGGTTGCCAGAGGGCAAACCTCTGAGAAACTATAGAGTACAACAGAGTATGGTAGAAGAAGAGCCATGTTGAGGGGTGGCATTAGAAAGATCTGCACAATGAGTGCAGAGAGGAACATGAGGAGAAGGGTAGGTATGAGCATGAGTGTTTGTCATGGTAAAGGTGTGGTAGAGACAGTGAAACAATCAGTCTGATAATATTGTTAAGTTCTAGACAGGATGGAGAGGGAATAGACATAGAAGAGTTGGAAAACATCAGGAATGATCTATGTGGAGACAGAGGCAGAGACAGAGATGTGAGATCAGAGAGGATTAGAGGGAGTTGGGAATAGACCTTGGCTTCAGCTTATATACTGTGCTATTTCACTGCCAATGGCCCAATTTAGAAACACAAAAGAGTAAGGACTTAGAGGAAATTGAGAGGATGAAATAGTTTTAAGTCAGAATAATCAAGGATGTCAAACTAAGTCAATTATCAGACTGGAGAATACATGACAGTAATCCACTACTTATATATCTATGAAAAATATTAGAAAGTGATAAACAAGAAAGTAGAATAAACAGAAAACTATGCAATGTGATGGGTATGTGATAGAGATAATAGAGAGATAATGAAGTTACATGACATAGAATAAAGAGTGGGCATATAAAGAGAAATGAGTGGTGATATATAAAGTAAGAATAAAATCATAAAAGACAGGCATGGTATAAAAAGAAATATGAAGACAAAGCAGAAACCATCAGTATTGAGTGGAAGAGTATAGAAAGGAATAATAACTAATAATCAACAGTAATAAGAAGTAAGTGAAATTGAAAGGGAGACAATTAAGAATATTTGAAAACAAATAATATATAAAGAAATAGTAAAGTAATAAATGGTAGGAATAGAGATGGGTTAATGCCAAAACAATTGGTAATAGTCAGGGTTTGTTCAGAATATACAAATTGTAACAGCATCAACAAACATTTTCATGTCATTATCACTACTAGACTGTATGTCACTCTTACATCTGTTGCCCTTAACATCAGAAATGTACTTCTTCACTATTTTTTCTTTGTGCTTATTGTTATCAATGTTCTCTGGCACCTTGAGCTCAAGAATATCATTTTCTTCTTGAAAAAAAAATTACTTGGGCTATAACAGTGAGACTGACAATGTGATAACTGTTATTAAGTTTTCTATTAGAATGACAAAGGTCTGTGGTATTTAAATCAAAAATAAAAGTAAAAAAATCAGAGAAAATATATGTTGAAGTCCAAGAGCTGCAGTTGAAGGGACCATTCAGAGAAAGGCAATGTCAGGCATGGAATAATTCTCATGATAGCATCAAACAGACTAAGCAGAATGAGATTTACTCTCCTCATTACTCTTAAATATAGGACATGCTCTTCAGCAATGGAGGAAGGTGCTCTGTCTTGACCTTCTTTCTCTGCAGTTGACTCTTGCTTGTATGCTTGTCAGCAGCAACATTCACACTCTCCTACTTATTTTTCTTGTTCTTCTCTTTTTGTAGCCTATGGAACCTGTTCTTGTTGATTTGTTCTTTCTAAGTTTCTTCTCCTGGTTGGCCAGCTACTTTCTCAGATCTTCAGACTCCCAATGTGACATTGGTACCCAGTGACATTTGCTGCTTCTCAACACATCTTTTTTTTTTTTTAATCAAAAATTTATTATGCAGTGCTTGATTGCAGTCTGCACTTAACTATGTACAACAGAGCTAGGAAAAGTCCAGAAAAGAAAAAAACAGTATTGAACTATCTGTCAATATAAAATGCTAAGACCATGGGAGATATAGAAGAATCCATGAAAAAAGTAGCAGCAAAAAAAGACTAACTAATTAAAATAAGAAAGTCAAAAATTAAAAAGCTTACTGATGTTATTCAGGATAAGGAAGTGGAAGGGAAAGTGGGATGAGAGATGGAGACACTAATGTGCAACCCAGCATGTCAGATAGGAGTATGAGGGAGAGGAATATCAATGTTAGATGAATACAAGACAAATTGTTATGATCCCATGAGCAAACTCAGGTTGCAACAGAGGCAAAGGCTTGAGGGTGAACAAGGAAAAAGTACAATTGGTAAAGCATAGAGAATACAGGAGCTTTACCTAGAGTACTTATACTATAGGGCCAGGGTAATACAGAGTAGGAAGTATGGAGTAATACAGAGTAGTACTGAGTATAAAGAAAATAACTACCTCAGTTTACTATGGTCCATGAGTCTTATCCAGAGTAAACTACTCAGAGTCATAACATCACCTCCTCCTCAGGGTTCATGTCTATTACAGCTTGACATTACTGTGGTCGCTGACCATTGCTGATAACTCCTTTTATTACTATTTCATCCATGTGCTCTTACTCCACCTTTCTTCATCACATGTTGGTATGCATCACATAGTTTCTGTTGACTCTCTGTTGAATGTCTTCTCCTTTTATTACTATCTCTGAGTATATTAGCAGTAGATTACACACCTGTACTCTTCAGTCTGATAATTGAGTTAATCTTACCATTTGAAGTTATCTCCTCCAGTCTCCAACTATCCTCTGTCTCTGTTTCCTCCTATCTCCAAAATTTGGACCTGCAGCAGCAGAATAGTGCAACATATAAGTTGAAGCCAAAGGTCCACTTTCCTCACTCTGATAGTCACCCATCCATCATTACCAATCCAGTTCATAACAGTATTATCAGACTGACTATTTTGCTATTGCTTTCCTATCCATTATGACCAATACTCATGCTCATGTATATTTCTCTCCATCTTGTGTTGCTAAACACACTCACCAAGCTAGTCCCTCAACTCTCACTCCTCATCATAATACTTCCTCTACTCTTCAACAAACTTCTAATCCTCCTAGTGGTCTATCTGAATCTTTCTGTCATCATCCTACTCCTCACACTCCTGATAGTCCCAGCATTCCTACTGACTCTGATGAAGACACTGATGACTGACACCCAGGTGACCCTCCTGGAGTTGTTGACCCTGATCCTGATCCTGACCCAGAGCCTGAAGGAAGCCCTGATGGTGATCCTGACTCTGATAATGATGATCCTGATAATTGGGATGATATCAATGACCCCACTCCTTCACATTCTGATTGTCCCTCTCACCAAGAGACTAATTGTCTTGCTGTGGCTATTGAGGCCCTTGCAAAATCCTTTACTCCCTCATCTACTCCTTTTTCCACAAACAAGGCTCAAATTTCCAAGTCGTTCTCTAGTAAAGATCCCCACAAGCTGGAAAACTTCTTGTTCCAGTGTAGCCTTTATTTCTGTGCAAATTCCTGCTCATTCCCTACTGGCCATGATAAGGTCAACTTCACTCTCACCTATCTTTCAGGAGTTGCATCTTCATGGTTCCAGGTTGCTCTCCAACAAAAGGACCAAGGAATCTACCATGCCTGGGCTGACAGCTGGTCTCTCTTCTCTGAGGAGCTTTGTTCATGCTTTGGTCTAGCTAACCAGATCAGAGAAGCAGTAGAGAATCTTGAGAGTCTCCAAATGAAACATGGAGACAAGATTGCAATCTACAATATTGATTTCTTGAGGTATTTTGGTCAACTTGACTGGAGTGACTCAGTCTATGCCAACCCTTCCTTTCCCATGTACCACCACCTTCACTCTGGGGTGCCTCCTCCCTCACAGTCTTGCTATCCTCTTAGGGTCACTTGCAGACTGCACTATCCATTGCCTTAGGGTTCATGATGTCTGTTCCTTACCAGCATCATGGCTGGGGCACTCATGACACCCACCTGCTCTTTCAGTGTTGAGTTAGAGTTCACTCCTCCACTACCCATTTCTCTCATGGGGGAGCAGTCTCTGCCTCCTCTACCTTCTCTCTCCTGCTCCCTTCTGCTTCAGCAGTCAGTTAGAGCCCCCTTGCTGGCCTGAGTGCACTGGTGTGATGCTTGGGCCATACATGTCCCCTGGTCACATCCATGACCCCTGTTCCATGGTTCAGCTGAATAAGCTGCTGCTATTTTGGTCAAGCACTTCATTGCACTTGACTCCTCCTTTTCTCTCTCAGGCCAGGTTCATTATCATGGTCCACCTTTTCTGGTGTTGGTGTTTTGCTGGCACCTCTTTCAGCATTGAGTTGAGTTCACTCCTTCACCTTCTTTTCTTTTTCCACATGGAGTTGTAGCATCACTCCTCTGTTCTTTCACCAGTTGGTCATGGTTACCCCATGGCTTTTGCAACCCCACACTGGCATCTTAGGAGGGAGCCCCATGCCCTCTCACCACTTATCATCAATGTGATGTGCAACCATACAACCCCACACTGGTAGCTAGTCCATTGTATGTGCTATCCTGACACCATTGGGTTGAACCCCTTCAGATTGACTATTATCTAGTACCTCTGTTTGGTCAGTGACTGAAGGGTGAGAAGCATTGAAGCTAGGCTCTGATAGACAGTCTCTCTGGTAGCTAGGGCCAATAGATGTGTAGTTAGAGTTTGGTGGCATTTGTATTTATCTTAGTACCCCAGCTCTTCTGGGGGGTGGACTGCTATCATGCACTGCCTTATAAATTTTTGA
>KQ962142.1:37880-48046 GCA_001563735.1 Leucoagaricus sp. SymC.cos | reverse complement strand
GAAAGCAGTCCGCTCCTGGGTTATAGATGCCCGGAACTATGATAAATACACAGTATCAAGTCACACTACATACTACAAGACCATAGCCAGTCTTGCAGACATCCATATAAACTCGAGTCCGATTTCCCCGCTCTCCAGCCACAAGCTGAACAATGGGTACTTGATCTCATGAACGCGATCAGAAGGCGCTCAGTGTGTGTGCTGACGCCAGAATGCCGCCCTATCCCAACGCTCATCCTCCTGCCTCTTGAAAGTCGCACCTGAAGTGGCCATCCGCCCCTGCCAGTCCCAGTCAAAGCAGTGCCACCAGTACGGGCACTTTCAGTTGCTCATGCTGTGATCGCCACCACAGTTCACACAGTGAGTGGTGTGAGGGTATGGGGCTCCCTCCATGGTTGCTGGCACAGGGGGGTTGGCCAAGGGATTACCCTGACAACAACCAGCGAGAAGGCGATGATTGGCCTCAGAGTGAGGACCAGAGCACCATGGACAGTGTGGGGCCTGCGAATGGCAGGAGTGAGTAGAGTGACCCCAATGCCAGCAACGCTGACATACGGGGACACCGGCATGAGACTGGGCTGCCTGCACAGGGCAGGAGGCTGGACCAAACTGGAAGGAGGAGTTAATGAGGTGCTTAGCAGAAGCACCCGACTGAGAATCAATGACATCAAACCAGACTGTGGCTGAGTCCGACTTTGCAGAGTTGCGCATGACATGAGGGGCATTAGCTAGGGTGAAGGAGGGGGCCATGTGTGACTTGGCCATGACACCCTTCACGAAGTCCGAGTCCACGGGGTCCATGGTACCAGGTCAGAAGTAGGGAACATCTACAATCTTAAGATAAGACCATGACATGGGGAGAGAGGCAGAAACCTGGTGACCCAGGTGCTTGTGAACAGCCACAGCGACCAACTGAATCTCCTCAGCAGTCGCCACACAAGACGTAAAGAGGGAGACCCCTCCATAAGCAGAAGTGCACGAGTCAACCCGAAGGTCAACTTTAGCAAGAGAACAGTTAGCAACGCCAACCAGGGAAGGGAAGGATGAGGCAGAAACAACTGCCTCAGACTTGACTAAAATCTGATGCTGGGAGGTGGCTTCAGGTTCAAAGGTCTTGCATTGGGATGAGCATACATCAGTAAGAAGCAGTAATGGAAATACAGATAGACACACCTCTTACATACTTCAGTCGCCTAGTACAGGGTTGACAAAGCATCACCATAATGTTCAATAGATGTGATCATTCAACTGGCACATGAATCACTCCATATGGCAGTTTTCTATTCAGAATGGAGCTCTAACATCTACTAAACAACCATGCTAGAAAAGGGAATATGTCTCAATCAACCAAAAGGAGTATGATCAAGAATGGAGACAGTAATGGTGGGTCTATGGGGTATGCAGACTACAACCAGGATGCAGAACAAGCCATGAATCTGCTACTGCACCAAAAGTGCCTCTTTTGCAGTCATCTCCTGAGTAATGGACTACATATCTGACCATCCAGTCATCTGAGGTTTCTTGTGGCAAGAGTTGAGTGCCAAACCTCATCCATTGTACTGCTGTACAGGACTCCTTGAGCCTAAAGGTTGCCTTCAGAATGGGTTAGTTGGAATCTCAAGATGTCATTAAAACAATGCATTTACCTGCATATCCTCATTGTAATCTCATGGAGCCGACCTCAATGCTCTTAGCAAGAAGAACTTAGACGTCATGGGGATGGCTTCTGACCTTTGTTGCTCTAGCTAAACAAGTGCCTTAATCCGAGCCCTGAGCAGCAGCTCCTTGGTAGGACCATGGGAGCCAAACTGGCATGTAGGTAAACCTAGAGTACCAGCACCATAGGTGAATATGACGACTCATAACAGTGAGAGAGCAGGTCATGTTGGAGAGGTGGTAAAGAGTTAGCAATAAGGTATTTGGCTTCCAAATATCAATTTCCCACCCTCAGACCCACTGGGATGACTCAACAAAACAGGTCTATTTTAAGAGTTGAGCGCTAATTTACTTTCTCTCTTATGACCATCTTGTAAGTTGACTCCCTTATACTAAAGACCCTGATTCATAGCCATCTAAAATTTTAGTCATGCCACTATCAGTATAAGCATGGTCTTCTCCATCCAAAAGAATGCTCTCCCTCTATTGGTAAGTCCTGTGGTTCCATCATATTTAGTACAGTGACTGATGCTCTAATAGAACCTTGCATCTTTTGCTGGCTTTGGAGGTAGCACTGGTTCACCAGGCTACCTGATCTCTTCCCATCACCTCTCAGTTTGTGTGTGATTCGTAGGTATTTCTGGTTTGCCAGCATACCTTGTTTCCTTCATGTATCCCTTTGTTTCTTTTGTGCAATTTGTCTATGCAAGATTCTGGTAACGGGCAAGGCATACCAGTGGGGAGGGTGTGGGTGTACAATGGTGACATCTGGCATTCACCAAACAGTGTCTGGTTTACCCCTCCTCCTTCACATGATCATAGCCCTCTGAGATTTATGCCAGGCCAGTCAACAGCAGCAGATTTCCAGCTGCCTCAGTGGTGAGATATTGAAACAGAATGGATCAGTTTTGTGCTGATGCAACCAGTGCTATATGATGGCGCATGGTTCCAACCATTGAATTTGTTGCCAGACATGGTGCATGCATTGCCCACTGGTTGATACCAGCTGAACAAAGCTTGGATATCTCTCTGGACCTGCATTGAGGAGACACTTACCGTTGTGGTTCACACTCTGAAGAAAAAGAACACCTACAGATGTCTTGTGCCATTTGCACCCAAGGAGTGGAAGTACAATGCTGTCCATCACATGGAGGAGGCTGCTCTAATGCACATTAAGAATGGGAGAGATTGGTTTGTGATGTGGATTGGGCTACTCTATTGGATGACAAGGAAAAGCATAAATTCAGCCTCATTTATTGAGGGCATCTGTGCTCCAATGTGGTTTATCCAGCTTGTTCAAGAACTGCCACTGCAACAAGCAATATGGGATCTGGTACAGACTGTGCCTCTTCTCCAGAGGAATATGAGATGGAATCGGGTGGGCATTTGGCTGCATCATTCAGCTGATGTCAATGGACAACCTTCTGCACAATGGTTCATGGATCAAGACATACCTGTATGGTATAGATGGGGACATAGAGAGGATCAGAGCAAACAAAATCCATTCTTTGCTTTGATCAGTCCTTCAGCCAAAGAAAGACAAAGGGCTACTACTTTGATCTTCTCTGCACTGTCAGTGTATCTTCCTGTTGATGTAGTTCCTCTGAATGTGCCTCATGGTGAATCAGCTGCATTGCTCCTCAACTACAATCACTTTCATGAGTTGTTCCCAACCAAGATGCCTGACTACCACCACTTCAGCATGACTAGCAAGTCAGCAATTCAGGGTTTACCTAGTGAAGAGAGTGATTTGTGGGTTGAGGAGAACTGTCTTTGCAACTCCTGTACATCCGAGACACAGACCTCACCAGATGTGAGCCATCTTGATCCTAACTCAAAAGACATTGGTGTGCAAAGGATTGCAACAGCTGTGGGCAAGAAAATCTGGAATACATTCTGGGAGAAGTGAAAGGCAACTCATGAGTGAATGCTGAAGGAAGAGACACCAATAAAGAGAGAAGTCAGGCAAAACTGCGAATGAAACAAGCCATGTAAGTCTGCAAAGGTTTATGAGTGGCAGTGGAATACAGAGACACCCCCCAAATTTGTCAAGGAATTAGTGAGGATTGCGGATCAAGAGGAGACACTAGCAGAGCATGAGGACCAAATCGAGGTCTATGACTCTTTTCTTAATGAATGGCATTGCACTGCTAAATTTCAAGACACTTGGGTTGTTGAAGATATGGCGGTACCTGTCTGCTTGAGAGCTCTGAGTCCTGATCTACTCTCTTTGGATGTCTTGTCATCATTGGTGCCTTACAAGCACATAGCATCTTCAACCAAGGAATTCAAGCAAGAGTGCACTTGGCTGGAGGTTGTCCACCTGTTGTTGCATTTTTTTGGCTTTGTTCCACCCATTCCAATACCCGACAACTCCACTGCAGTCACAACTGATGCTGACAAAAAGTGTCTTGTTGCTATTCTGGGATTAGATGCCTCTACCATTTCCAATGAATTCCTCCTGTCACCTCTGGGAAAGACATGCCAATCATTTTTAAAAATATTCTACTCTCAAGATTTGGAGTCTAAACCTGAAACAGACCTCTGGGATTTGTCTGATGACAATTGTCAAATGTTGGCCTTCTTGAAAAGAGTTAGCATAATAAGGATCATCAAATGCTCCTTGGGTCAGACATGGTATATGTTTGACTTTGGAAACTCTCACACTGCCCCCTGGAATCTCACTGTTCAATCAGCAGCTGCTGCCCTCTTCATCTGCCATCTGGATGATACTATGGAAGAAGAAGAAGTTGCTTTGGAACTTACACAGGAGGGTATACAATTTCACACTCTACAGCATTGCAACTCCTTAGCAAAAGCCTTGAATGACATGGCCAATCCAGATATTGTGCCTATGCAAACATCGGGACATGTCTTTGGAAAGGAAGACTATGATTTTTACTGCTGGCAATGTGAATATTTGCTGAATCTACCAAGGGGCCATACTGCACTACTCCATGGCAGTTTTGTTTGGAGGATAGCTTTGGAGCATATAGGTGCTTGGGAAGCGAGTTGTGGCCCACATGGAGTTTATCAGAAGATTGAACATATGTTTATTGCAAAAGACTCAAATGACATGGAGTACATGGATGATAATTTGACTAATGATGAGTTTGATGCTTTGTGTGGACTTTATGTCACATTCACTGGTATGTTTGCAGTTTATAAAACCTTTCTTGTTACTAATCTGCAGTAGGCTGTGGGGAACAAAAGGCAATGCTGTCCTAGTACCCTCTTGTTTCAGTATTCGAGGGCCAAGGGTTGGACATGGGTTGGTGGACAGACCATGTGGAATTACTTTGGGAAACCACAACCAAGGATATACTCAGCTCCAAACCCATCAACAAATTCATGCTCCCTTTGAATTACATGAAGTGGCATGATAAGGTCCAGGGACATGGAGATGTGCGTCATGCACTGAGCAAGCTTGAAGGTTTGTCAAGAAAGTTCTTGGACAAGCATGTGGGGCAGCTTTGAAATGATGGCTTCTAAGGCATTTGTAATATGTACATGTTACTAGACTCTCATTTTTATTCAACATGATCTGCCACATGACTAACAACTGTCTTGTACTGTGGTAATATCTTTAATTGCCCTCCTAGATGCTGACACCATATTGTAAATGCCTTCCCGCTAACGCACACGCCATTGTTGTATCTAGTCCTGAACATTATGCATCATAATGTAATTCTTAATTTTTGAGTCTCTATCAACTGTTTTGAAGTTTGTCATTTGTTTATTCAATGTTTATTCAGCCAAATGCACCTTCAGTCAGTAAAACAAGGCATGTCATGTTCAAGTTGGTGAGTGATTAATGTATAAAGTATGTCAAGCTGGAGCCAGACCTACCCCCACATCCCCACTAATTTCATCTATCCTTCTCTCATTATCCTCTGCCTTGCTTTTGTTTTCTAGTCCTAGAGTAACATCACAGATCTATCTGAGCTCACACGAATAACAATCCTCAGGCATCTCATATTTCACACACTCCAAGATCCTGTCGCTGGAACTGCTTTGAACCCTGAGCTAAGCAGTAAACCAATACCCAAGCTGTTCCAGCCTCTCAAGATTCAGGCTCTTGAATTTCAGAATTGTATTTTTGTTGAGTTGTCTCATCCATGTGATCTTTCAGTTAGATCTGACAATGCATTATCCATCACAGGTATCCCTGATGTGCCAGCATTCAGTCAAGAATGGCTTTGTCATGACATGGCATTTAACTTACTGTAAGGACTTCTCTTCTTTCAAATCACACCTGTTGTTCACCATCAGCTCACAGTCAGCACAATGCATACACTTCAAACAACACACTGACCCACATTGAAAGCAGGTCAGTTTTGTGCATCCTATGCCAAGTGAGCCTGTTTGTTGCTTCTTCCACCTCAGCTTCGACTTCTATGATTGTTTAGCTGGTGATGAAGTAGCTGCAATGGTCACAGCACCCAGCTTTTCACACAATCACAACCAATCCCCTCTTGTGAAACCAGTCACTGCAGACACAAAGATGCAAAGTCCTTCAACATCATCAGGTATTCTGGCAATCTATTCTGTCAAGTAATTATGGCCTACCAGAGGCATCCCCAATCATTCTGGATGACTGCAAGATTATTCAATTCCATCTACTTCATTGTCATGGCACTTGTTATCCTGTTTCTTTGTCCAGCCTAGGTGGGTTTGCAGCCAAGATACATGAGGCAGCTAACTCAGAGGAAGGGTTTGAAGCAAACAGTAACCTGAAGTTTCTATGCACATGAACATATAACTTATGACCAACTTGTCCCATTAAAGGCTCCCTGAACATCCCTTTCCCCACCCACTTTGGTTATGCAAATGTCCAACTTGCTGCTGGTCTTGCATCAGATCCACATGACTTGGGGTTCTGTCTTAATCCCTATCCCTATAATGTATATATCCCCCAGAACAGCTCTCATTTCCTTACTTCTGCAGCTCCATCTCAGACCCATCTGCCATGTCTTCCTCTCTCCTCAATTCCTACTTGGTTGGAGATGAAACAAAGAAAATCCTCTGGAACAGAAGGTCCATTTCATCCCTAACAATCAGACATCGTTCACCATCTCCAATATATCCTCCTTACCAAATCCCCATTTCTGCAGAACACCAGGTCTATATCCATCAACAACAACATCAGCCTCCATAATTAGCTCTTTCAGCTTCATCTTATCTTCCTCTTTTCATAAATCCAAATGCGCATTCCATTTCCCCCAACCTAGGTCAAGTTGAAGTTGTGACATTCGGTGATGTGGGGCAATGTGATTCTGAGAACGCTGGCTCCTAGTTTGGCTAATTCATGAGTGATTGTTGGGGAAGCAATTATATGCATAAGGTCAACGACTTTGAGACCAAACAATGGACAAGTTGGAGAGGTGTGATTCTGGATTGAAGGCCACCATGAGGGATGCTGAGTGGAGGAGGGATCTTTATGGATTTCTGAGAGCCCAACATAAGTGTTTGCTGTCCCATGTGGTGTTTGCTGTCCCATGTGGTGTTTCATGATATTCAGTGATGGAATGACAGATGGTGCCTGTTTGACAATACATTTTGTTCATTAGTTCATCAAGTTTGTTGGCAGTGTACTGGAGCGTTGAGGCTTCTATAATGTCACATGCTTCCTTGAAGGGGGATATAGCAAATTGTTGAGTTCTGTCAATCTCGAGAGCTTTTTGGGAGGGACTGGTATCCATACTTCCTGAACAAAATAAAGTCATCAGATTTTACAAATTAGGGGGCAACAACTATTAGAAAGAAACAGGAGATGTAAGATGTACCATGGATGTGGTAATATGTCCCATCTCTGAGTTTGTAAATATTAGTTATAGCAATACCAATGAAAGGTGTAGCTGGTTCAGTGAGATGGTGAATATCACAATTGGGGAAGTATTTCTCATATCTGGCTTGTGCACCTCTAGGTATTGGTGTAAATTTTTCTCCTTCAGTGTCAATCAACCATAGTGGATGCACAGGAGATATTAGAAATAGCTGAGTGTGATTACTGAGCAAAGAATGTTAACAGTACTTTTGTAAAGCACTGCAGCTGTCATATGGTTGGAGACCAGGGTGCCCCACAAGTACTTCCATCAGCAAAGGCTACATTCAAGAGCTGGTGTCTTGATTGACTAAGACACGGATTTCAGATTTTAACCACAGCATCAATCAGAGGATTGTCAGCAGCAAAACACAGTTCTCACTCAATCAACTGATTTACATCAATGCTACCCATGACACCATGATGTCATCCAGTGAGTTTCTCCTCCCTTGTTCAGACACACTTGTACTGAGAAATGAAACAGTCTACATCATCATGATCTTTACAAACTTTATTAAATGTGGTCCCCTCCCAACAGACCAGATTCTAGGTGATCTGGTATGTTCTCAACCCTCAAAGTTCTAGTTCAGTCCTTAATTCTTTTACATGGAAGTCTTACAAAATGGATGAAGTCATGCCTTTTGCATCTAACCTCATTGGTCAAGTGCTCTCTTGCTCTGCATTCACTTCAAACAACACGCTGACCCACATCCATTGGATTCTCAACAATGGTGTCCTTCCACTCACAGGAATCAAAGGATGCAAGAAAGAGTAAATCCATGTCACCACAAGGATGATACTTGCATCAAGGAGAACTCAAGTTTTAAAGTTTTGTTTAATGCCAAGGTCACGATAAACCACATGTAGTATCTTTACATTGAGTGTAGATAATGTGAGTATTATTATTATTTACCTCTGGTCATAGAAAGCCTCCATAGAATGATACCCAGGCAATGGCTTTCATGTTGAAGGATGCTGTGAGAAAAAATCATGGGAGAAGCTTTTTGTCATCAATATCAATTGAGCTGAGTGCAGTCTCGAGCTCTAGAAACATGCACTCTTTACCCAAATGTCCCATATTCATTCCAGCACCTGCCTGTGTCTTTGAAGAACAGGCAACTCTGGTTCTGTACTCTTCAAAAGGACTAGGTGAAGCATGCTGGCTTATGGAAGAAGACATGTCTATTGTGGAGGTCAGTATTTGTGAATTGTGGCCTGGTATCAAGAAGCTAGCAGAGGATCCTAAGATTAATAGATAAGCCCCTATATGCAGAATTGTAACATGTGTTCTTTTTTTGAAATTAATCAACTTATGTGAAGAAACTGATATGACATTATTCGAAAGTCAGGGCATGCATGTTTCATGTCATGAAGACAAAAGTGTTCCAAAACACATTACAATTCAATTATACGACCATGAACATAAATCGTTCAGCACACTTCATGTTCTGCCATGTATTGGAGACCTGAACACTCTGTTTCAAACCTTCATCAAGGAGTGGGATGGCTTCATGATGGAGGTTTATGAGACTGAGCTGGAGGTCAAACTCATGTATGTATTGCCATTTATTTTCATAGTTGCCTACTGCTCACATTGGAAGTTACTTAGCCACTCTAAAGACTAATCTTCTGGGAAAGGAGTCCATCTTGATTTGTGAGTGGGCTTCCTCTCTTTTGAAACTGGACATTGAGACAGACTCCAGCTTGAACTTGATCTCTTGACAGGGTCACAGCTAGTGGCTCAAGATAACAATGTGGGCACAACAAGCACTGCAAGGTCTTTGAGAACAAACCCATCTCAACATGAGGGTAGAGACTGCAGTCAAGCTCATAGTCTCACTTGGATGTGTTGGTATTGAGCATGTAGAGTCCAAATCAAGTAGTATGATTACTTCTTTTGGTCTGTAAATATAACTCGCATCTTTTTTTTGGTCTTTTTTTGTATCATGTCCTAATGTGCTTATGGAGCTTTTGTGATGTTTGCATCAGTATGTTTTCCCTCTGTGTTGTATGTTTGGTACAAGTGGCTGTGCTGGATCAAATGGCATTCCACTTGGCTGATATCAGCATTGCCAAGCTGTGCCACCTCTGTAGTGACAAACCCCATATGAGCTGAATATATCTGATATATCTTGTCTGTGAGAGGTCTTGACCTGAATACAACTTCAGATATATTTCACATTGAGGTGAAGGCTCTTACAACTACTGTATTAGATGTCTGTTCAGCTAGTTCAAATATATCTGACCCACCACTGATAAGTTGTATCATTGCAAATTGTATCTTTAGCATGTGAGCATGAAATATATCTCATATATTTCACATGTTGAATGCATGCTCAGTCTGACCCCAAATATATTGAGATATATTTGGGATTAGTGGAGTTCAGTGATTTTTGTCCATGTCCATCAGTGATAAATTTGGCTTTACAGTGAGCCAATCACAGAACTAGTCTCAGACATATTCCATATGATAAACCCTTGTTATTTATATTTCTTCTTTCATTGGACCATCCTCAAATCCATGGATATATAATATTCACATGTGTTATTGGTCATGCTGTAATCTTGTCATAGCTTTGTATTTATTTTACCTCACTCATGAATATATAAACCACCTCTTAGAATGTACATCTAGTAAGAAACCCACTTGCTATGGCTGTGCTCTGACAATTGTGTATAAAACAAT
>KQ962142.1:5411-21850 GCA_001563735.1 Leucoagaricus sp. SymC.cos | reverse complement strand
TGAGTTAAAAAAAAAAAAAAAAAAAGGACCCTCTGGCATGCACTGCAAGCATATTCGAGCAACAGCAAGCTGGTTGAACACAGGACCTTGACATGATTGTGTTCTGATTGATGCGATCCTAGTCTTGACAGTTTTCTTGGTTTCAATATCAGTCACATCCATTTCTTTTTCTCCTTCGAGTATGAAGGAGAGATCCACAAATGTGCATTTGTTCACTGGTTCAACCATGACAGAGATGAGCCTTGCACCTTGACGGGTCTTTGGAAAGTCAAACCTCAGACAAACAACCTTAACGAACAAGTTTGCTTGGTGATTCATATTGATACAATTTTTTTGCAGAGTACATCTGATGGGCTTAATGGGTGAAGATTTGACACTGACTCACTTGAGGCTGCCCGATGCACTCTATGCCTTTAAAACATATTATGTAAATAAATATGCTAGTGGCAATTTATTTAAATTATTAAAGTGATTATATGCACTGATTAATCACATACATTGTGAACTAAAAATACTTATTAACAAATCGGGATGGACACAATACCCTCAATGAGCCAGAGTCACAAAGGTATCCCAAAGGACTGAAGGTCATGAATGTCAGCTTGAATGCCATCACCAGTCTGTGAGGGTATGATGGAAAGCCAAGGGACTGAAAGACATGAAAGTGAAGATCATGGTGACGTCAGAAAGCCAAGGTCTCGAATGTCACTCTGAATGCCTCCAGGCCTTTGCTGATGTTGGAAAGGTCCTTTTTCAGCACAGGAGGTCAGTTGGAGGAAGAAGTCAAGGGGGCAGGAGTAGGAGATTTGAAGGGTGTTTGTTGATGAGGAGAAGGTTGGAAATTGTTGTTGTTCTTGTTTGGAGATGTTGAGGAAGAAGGTTGTTGATTGGAGTTGGAAGGGAAATTGGATTGAGGGTAGTTTGTGGAAGAAGTCAGATGTTGTGAGGAAGATTGGGAAGAGGGATTCTTGCAATTTTGGGTTGATGTCAGAGGTTGGTCAGAGATATGAGTATGAGCATGTTCATGTTCACACTCCTAATGACAGTCATCATAGACTGTAGCTACATGCATCATCTCCTGGAAAGTATGGGGCTTATCCTGCTCCTGCATACTTATCTGATCCTGTAAACAGTTAGGTAGACTTTTATAATAGCAATGGGCATAAACTGAGGCACCCCAGTCAAGTTGACCAGAATACCTGAGGAAGTCAACATTGTAGGTAGCAATCTTGTCTCCATGTTTTATTTGGAGACTCTCAAGGTTCTCTGCTGCTTCTCCAACCCAATTAGCCAGGCCAAAGTGCAAGTGAAGCTCCTCAGAGAAAATGGACCAGCTATCAGCCCAGGCATGGTAAATTCCTTGGTCCTCTTGTCAGAGAGCAACCTGGAACCATGAAGACACAACTCCTGAAAGATAGGTGAGGGTGAAGTTGACCTTATCATGGATAGCAGAGAATAAGCAGGAATTAGCACAGAAATAAAGGCTGCACTGGAACAAGAAGTTTTCCAGCTTGTGGGGGTCTTCACCAGAGAAGGACTTGGGAACTCAAGCCTTGTTTGTGGTGGAAGGAGTGGAAGAGGGAGTAAAGGATTTTGTAAGGACTTCAATTGCCATAGCAAGACAACTAGTCTCTCAGCAAGAGGGGCAATCAGAATGTGAAGGAGTAGGGTTATTGATATCATCCCAATTGTCAGGATCATCATCACCAGGGTCAGGATCACCATCAGGGCTTTCTTTGGGCTCTGGATTGGGATCAGGATCAGCACCTCCAGGAAGATCACCTGGATGTCCATTGTCAGTGTCTTCATCAGAGTTGGTAGGAATGCTGGGACTATCAGGAGTGTGAGGGGTAGGATGATGATGATGGGAAGGTTCAGGTAGTAGGCTATTAGAAGGATTAGGAGTATTTTGAAGGATAGAGGAAGGGTTGCAATGAGGAGTGAGAGTTGAGAGAAAAACTTGGTGAGTGCATTTAGCAACACAAGGTGTAGAGGAATATATACAAGCATGAGTGTTGGTCATGATGGATGGAATAGGACAGCAACAGCAAAACAGTTAGTCTGATAATACTGTTATGAGCTGTGCAATGATGGATGGAATGGGCAACTATCAGAGTGAGAGAAGTGGACCATTGGCTTCAACTTATGTGTTGCACCATTCTGCTGCTGTGGGTCCGAATTTTGGAGATAGGAGGAGACAGAAATAGAGGATAGTTGGAGACTGGAGGAGATAACTTGAATGGCAGATTAACTCAATTATCAGACTGAAGAATACAAGCACATAATCTACTGTTAATATACTTGGAGATAGTAATAAAAGGAGAAGGGATTCAACAGAGATTCAACAAAGAACTACACAACATGTATGAACATGTGATGAAGAAAGATGGAGTAAATGCATATGGATGAAATAATAATAAAAGGAGTTATCAGCAATGATCAGCAATCACAGGATTGTGAAGCTGTAACATTTCCTCTCTGTCTGCTAACACTGAAGGTGCAAACATAGGTACTTGATCATGCAGTGTATCTTCTGTGTGATTACCTCTTTGGTCCTCAGCTGGTCGCTCTTCCTTAAATATAGATTAAAAAAGTCCTAAGTTCCTTTGCAGTAGGTAGTTGGTAAGAACTGAACTTCTTGTGCCATCAGCATGTACTCCTGAAATCCATGATAATACAGCACACCTTGTTCATAGGTGTAAGTGGCCATGAATTAGTAGTATAGTTCTTTTATACATTAAAATAAGAATTAATTAGTTTTTAGAGGTTACAAATTACTGTAAATTTATATAGAGACTGGTTCCAGTCTCCACTGTCTCTCTGCATATCTCTGCAGTGAGTTCTTCTGAGATGCAACCAAATTCCCTCTTCTGTTAGTAGAGAGTTTATGTCTAGTGAACATGAAATCTATTTATTTGTTTAGACTGTACTGGTTATTGGCTGGTATAGCTGAGTACTCTGAGGGAGTCATTGTATCAGCAAGTACCATCATGAGCCTACTGATCTCAGTAGACTGCACCAATATTTGAGGGACATTGTCTCTCAAATTGAATGGGATCAATAGACTAGCTATGATTGTCTGTTCATCTTCATGGTCAGATTCCTTGAAGTGTCTCCAGATCAGGCCTCATTGGTGGCTGAATCTTTGACTCATTGGTCCCTCTCAGGAGGAATTAACTGTTGACATATGCTGAGACCAGCTGATGGCTGGTTAGCACTCTTCAACTTCTGAGAAGCTATACTGTCAATAATGCTTCTTTTTTATATATAATATGATGTGGTGGGTTTACTCTGTGTATACACAGTCTTCTAGTTCAGGTAAACTAAAAAAATATAAAGCTGGGCTTTACATTAGTTGATCTTATAGTGCTCAGTCTATAAATAGTTCAGACCTATTATTATTCTAATTTAAAGATCCTCTTTACAACAGGCCAATAGAAAAGAGGACTATGTGGAAGAGCACATAACAGCCTGGAGCACTTGGTCTATGCACCTCTCTCCATGCAGCACTGCTACACCATGCTGTCATATCTGGTATGCTGCTGCAGTCAGACCTTACTTTACATCCTCAACAACTCTTTCTACTGCAATATTTGTATTTTGTACTTGAATCCTGATTTCTTACATGATCTCTTGAGAAACTTTAGCATAATTTCTCTGATGGCCAATTGCATCACCAGCTCATTTGTTCTCCCCTTTCAAGAAACCCAATATATTGGGAGAACAAGTTAAACCATCATGATAGTCACTTTTAGAGCACCTCAGCTTAATATTGAATATATCTTTTATGAGGATGAGTGGACAGATTATCCCAAATTATGGCAAATCACTGATTTTTTCAAGTTCTAAATTCTTGAACATTCTGAGGCCCTCCAGCATAGGACCAGCCTTGTATTTACTCTTGAAGGATTATCTGATAGATGAAAGGCCAATATTCTCAAGAGGTTCTACAAGAAATTGGATGCCAGAAACCAGTCAGGACTTAGAGATCCCTTCTCTTATTTGCTTGGAAGATCTCTTGGACAACAGAACTTGGAAAGCTTTAGACCTGAAGATGAGGAGTCTGATAATGACAAACATATTCCTGCTTGAAGGGATGGGAAAAGGAGTCAAAAAGAATTTGAGGGAAATAGAGAATTGGAAGAAGAGGGACATAATATCAGAGAAAAGAAAGCTAGAGAGGAGGATTTCTCCTAGCTCAATACTGAGCTACTATCAGTCTCCCAATGTCTTACTGAGAGTATGCAATGAACCTGAGAGATTATTGACTGAGCACATAGAGATGTGTTCACTGTCCAGATGTGGGCCCAACAATTAGAGGGTGCACTGACCAATTTTCCTGTTAGCAAGTAGAGAAATATCATCTGCAGGCATGCCATCAATCTCAGATGTGTTCTCTCTAACTTATACCTCTTTAAATCAATCCCAGATAGCTCTATCAACTGTGTTGGCAATCTTGAAATCTAAATCCCAAATCTTAACTTATTCAAGCAAATGTAAACACCCAGTGAGTGGAGCACTGCCTGAAAGAAAACTGCTCAAGCAACTATAGTTATCTCTTCTCATTGCTAGAAGGAACTCAATGTATGATGAATAAGATAGATGCAGTCCAGGATCATCAACCTTAGATGCCATAAGCATAATTTTACATGACAGATAGCTTTAAAACTCATTATAAATACAAATGCAATACAAATCAAAAAATTGCTCTCAGAGAAACTTTGATTCACTCAGTACACAAATTCTCTTAGAAACATATTTTGTAGAAAGTTAATGAGCAAGTTTATAATGCTTTTTTTTCTGTTTTGATGAAGGGAAACTCAAGATTACATGCATGTAAATGAGAAATGCAACTACTGTGTTGTATCTATGCAATATGCCAGCTCAGGTTCAGGAAATAGGCTATTCAAAGTATAAAAAATTTGTTTTGAATAATCCTAGAGATTAGTATAAGTCTAAGAAGCCCTGAACAGCTTTAGGAGATGTGGAAATAAATACTATCTATGAACTTTAGCTTTTGTGTGTAATTTCTCCCATTTTTTTAAATCTCAAACTCAGTCTATTGCATATAGAGAGCCATCTGTCATTGACATGCCAAACCTGAGTGACCAGAAAATGTGAAACCTAGCAGCAGCAGAATATTTTGTAGATTCAAATATAGAAAAGCTATATTTAGAAGCCAGTTTAGGCACTATTGCTTTTTATGATCAAAGATCAGATATATTGACAGATTAAATGACATCACTAAATAATAGAAATGAAAGGAGTCAGGAAGGCAAGAGAGATGAAGAGACTATGGGAGAAGAAGGTGATAAAGAAGAGGAAAACCAAGAAGATGAAGAAGGGTGTCAGAGTAATAATGATAGCTAGGATAACACTTTAGATGACAAAAAGAACAGAAAGTGGACACCTTCTTCATTTGCAGAGGTAGAAGCAGCATATTGGAGGATTAAATTGATCCTATTTCCATCAAGGCAAGAGAGTAGTGGTTACAAAGATCCCAAACTAGATAATGTTCCTTCTTCTTGATCTCTTATCACTACCTTCCCTTTTTGGGTTGTTGGTCTAGGAGATTAGTCTACATCATATACACTGTATTCTACACTATGTCTATATTTTCTAGTCTTCAGGCTCACATTGAAGACTCTGCTATGACCTCTGACAATGAGAACTTTGATGCTGAATCTTTCAATGCCCAAGTTGAGGTGGCTGTCATAAAGACACCAACTAACAAGAAATGCAAGAAGAGAAAGGCTACTTTCCCTCCTAAGCCTATTACTCCTGGTGGACTGGGATTGCCTGTCCCCATTCCTACTCCTACTCCTTTGCTGGATACTCCTGCAACTCCATCTATTCCTGGGACACTCAATGCTCTCAAATTCATCTGTTCACTGACATGGGGTTTGTTGATGTCTGAAAGGGTCTTCAATAACTTTGCTGCTATCACTCTCCAACTCAACAAATATTATTGGGACATGAGTAAAATTGAGCCTGATAGCATTGAGGAGTTTGTTGACATTTTTAAACAATATGCAAATATTTTCTGTCTTGAGAACTGTCCCTCTACTTTGGCTGGAGTCATGCCTGAACACCAAGCTGCATTTGTTTGTTATACAGTGGCTTCTAAAACTTCTCCAATATTTGGCTATTTTGGAAAGATGACTTTGTCTAGTCAGATAGAAATAAGATAAAAGTTTGAAGATTTCAGAGAATATAACATTATATGGTAGTGTAAATTTAAGCTATAGATCATGTGATTCCAATCAGAACTGATTGATTAATAAAATAAACAAAATGGTCACTCATTGGGGCAGTTTTGTGAGTATATATTATTTTATCAATTCTACTAGTTTTTTATTGCAATACTTCTCTCAAATAATGTGTGGGAATATTAAACAATGTCATGTGACTTTATTTACATCTGTTTAACATGTTGAACTTGAATCCTTTTGCTTCTTGACCTCATACCACCACCATGAGACCTATTTCTGCTGTCCCACACTCTTCTGTTATTTCTCTCCTCAATAAAGGATATTCTTATTGCCAAATTAAATCTAGAACTGGTCTAGGGAAGGGTACTGGGGGCAGGATTGCTAAGGAAGTGGAGAGTAACAAAGAAAACAACTGTGGGAGCTTCCCTTCCAAGCTATCCACTTGTGATAAGGCTGCTATTATTTGTAAAATTCACTCTGGAAGGGTTGACACTGCTGTTTAAGCTGCCAAATTCATCAACTCTACTATCATCAACCCTGTCTCCTCCCAAACTGTCAGATAGATACTGAAGAATGGTGGATTTTATTCTGCAATAAAGAAGCAAGTTCCTATGTTGAAGGCCATACATCAACAAAAGCAACTCAAATTTGCATTATACCATCAAAACTGGACTGTAGAGGACTTCAAAAGTGTCTTGTGAACAGATGAGACAAAAATCAATTAGATTGGGTCAGATGGGAAGACATATATATGGAAGCAAAGGAGAGAACCACTTTCTGATCACACTACATCACCTACAGTCAAGCATAGAGGGGGGAAGAATCTTATAGTGTGGGGTTGTATAGGATGGAATGGTGTGGGAAAGCTAGTTGAGGTGTAGAAAAAGATGGATTCTGATCAGTATATGGATGTTTTAGAGGAGGGAGTTGAGGAAAGCTTTAAAGCATTGGAAATAGAGGAGGAGGAGTGCTACTTCCAGCAAGATAATGATCCTAAACACACTTCATGGAAGACCAAAAAGTGGTTTGAAAATAAAGATATTCAAGTCCTATCTTGGCCAGCACAATTCCCTGATCTCAATCTCATAGAACACTTTTGGGATCATCTCAAAGACTAGCTTCTACTATATCTAACTCCACCCAAAGGAGTCCATGAATTGTGGGATAGGGTTTGCAAGGAGTGGAATGAGATTAAGCCAGAGGTATGTCAAAACCTCATAGAAAGCATGCCTAGAAGGATTCAAGCAGTTATCAAGGCAAAGAGGGGTCATACTAAGTACTAAGCTAGAAAATAATACATGCTTGCAAAACTGCCCTAATGAGTTACTATTTTGTTTATTTTATTAATCAATCAGCTTTGATCAGAATCACATAATTTATAGCCTTAATTGAAGCTATTATATAATGTTATATTCTCTGGAATTTTCAGACTTTTATCTTATTTCTATCTAACTAGACAAAGTCATCTTTCCAAAATAGCCAAATATTGGAGCAGTTTTAGAAGCCACTGTATATGCATCCTTGTTGATGCATGTCCATTCAATCTAGAGCTCTTTCATAAGGTCTCTATCAAAGTCAAAGATACTAGTACTTTCACTGGCACTGAAATCATCAGGTGAGCACTTGAATACAGTGTTCTACCCCCTCCTCCTCAGCCTAACCCTCAGCCTGACCCTGTGCTCAAGGCCTAAGCTCTAGCTAGAATCCCTCAGGCACCTGCAGCAAAAACCCCTCACCCTGAAACACAGAAGAAACTGGCTGCAGATAAGCCTCATGCTTTACTTGCTGATGCAGTTAAGGCTAAATACAGATCTCTGGCCCACATTCCTCCTCCTGTCCAGGATGCAGTTGGCTTGGTTAAATTGGCCAAAGCATTCTCTCACCTCTCTGCTGATAGCATCACTGCCATGCATTGTGCTACTACTGGGCCTGCTGCTTCCAAGCACAAGCCTACTGCTACTATACAAGGCCCTACCTGCTGTCAAATCATTGTTCCACTTGCTAACTCTAGCAATGTGGGTTTATTCAAGGTTGTCTCTCAGACTAATGACAAACTCAAATGCAAGGACTGCTGCCTTCAAGTAATGACAGCCTGAGTTGCATATGGTGGCATATCTTTAGCCACCAACCTTGTTCCTTCTAGTGATGATCTCAAGGTCATTACAGATTTCATTTCTTCTGAGGCCAAGACTCATCTTCCTTGGTCTCAATCTTACCTCAAGATGATCAACATTCTCTTCCCAGTCTCAGTTGATGAGGCCACCCAAGTGCTTACTAACAGTGGACTTCCTATTGACCTCACTGCCCAGCCACATATAATGAGGAACTCTTGTTGCTCAGGCACCACAACTATCTGGTTCAATGTTTGGGATTCTCAGTCTGGCACGTCTGCTTCTAAGCTTAAGGTGCAATTCATTTTCATCAGCACTTCTCAGTGCCTCATCCAACTAGCAAAGGCTTGTCCTGGTGCCCCTCAGTGTCAATGTTGTTGGCACTGGGGACATTCCACCACTGCTTGCAAGATACAGGCAATTCAATGCCCCCAATATCTCAGATCTCACTCTGAGGTACATCATCACAAATATGCTTGTTGCTGCAAGGGCAATCCCAAAGCCAACCCCCCATCCCTCTCACAGACTTGGGCACTTCCTGCTCACACATTTCTACTTGTGTCAACTGCTATGGCAAGCATGCAGCTAATGACAGAAAATGTAAATTCTGGGGCCATCAATTTGATGCTGAATGGTTTAAATGCATCTGTTCTATGAGCAGTTGATTTTTAATAGTATTGATGGGAGGTTAGAAGGGACTTTTCTATATGTCTTGATACCTTACTCCTATTTTCTGATCTTCATATGACATTATAGACACTTTTCTTTTTCCTAGCTACATACTTGATGTATTTAGTTAGGTGTGGACTGTGACCAAGCACTGCATTATAAATTAATGAAAAAAAAACTAGATAATGTTCTTGAGTACTGTCTTTGTGACATGCACAAGTTTTTATGGAAGTTCATTAATCTAAAATCAGAGCATTATGGGAGATGGACTTCTGCTTCTAATGAAACAGTAAGGAATAAGGAAGGGGGGGACTGGTATTCATAGAGACTTTGAGAATGGACATTAAGGATAGTTGAGGATGAGACACAGCTTCTCCATGGTGTCAATGGAATATAGAGTGTTTGCTGGATTGACAATGAAGACCTTCAGCATAAACTAATAATTCACTTGCAAAGTATCAGAAAGTAGATCTCTGCAAAGAATGTGCAAGATTATATGGCATAACCTGAAGTTCAGGCCTAGCATGGCTTAAAGGGTATGTCACTTCAGACTGCACAGTCCTGACTCAAGAAGCTTGGTTACCAGTAGACCAAAGAGCCCAAGGGGCAATATGTGGATGGGCATGAATGAGAGAATGTTGTTAAGTTCTGCCAAGAGATCTTGTTACCAAAATAAAAGGAGATTGAGTCTCAATTGCAGATCTAGTCCTCAGATGGGAGAACAAAAGAGGAATTGTCAGAGCCTCACCCATGATAACAGCAAATAGTAACTTGGTGGTAAGATGAATCAACTTACACTGCACATGACTGGCAAACATTACAATGAGGTCACGACTCAGAAAATACAGTTCCTCAACAAAAGGGTCTTAACCCCTCCATCATGGTATCTTATTTTATCTTGGCTGATTATAGATGGCTTGATGATCTGGGTGCTCTAGATAACTCAGAATTTAAGACAGCTTGAGTTCTTTTCAAGGCAGGAAAGTCTTGTGATAAGTATTTCACAAATGATAATGTTATTGCTCAAGTTGAAAAGGCAAAAGATATTATCAAGAGACTTTATTCTCATTATAAACATATTTTAATATTTGACAATGCTACTACATATGCCAAGTGGCCACCAACAGCTCCAGCAGCCAGAAATATGTCCAAAAAGCCATCTAAGAAGTTTAGTGTCAAAATTTAAGTTTACACTGATAATAGGAAGCCTAAATAGAGCTGATAGGAAAATGGAACCTTCAAGAGTACAGTACAGATTCTCCAGAAACATAGATTAATTCAGGAATCCAAACTCAAGCTAATGTGCAAAAACTTCAACTGCTATACAACTGATTGTTGTTGGTGCTGAGTTTTATACAATTAGCCAGACTTCCAAAACCAGCAATCAGCTGTCAAAAAAGTCTGCAGAAAGCAAAGATTTGAAGTCATTTTTCTCTCCAAGTATCACTGTAAATTAAACTTTATAAAACAGTGCTGGGGTCACTCCAAGCATGTGTATCATGAATATCTATCTTCTTCAAGAGAGGACATCCATGAGAAGAATGTTGTGGCTTCACATAATGCTGTAAAGGTTGAGAACATTCAAAAGTGAGTGCTAAAATTATTATATTTTGCTTGGATTCTTGAACAGCAATGCCAGATATGCTCAACAGGCCATTCACTTCATAGATGCCTATAGTCAGAGACTTGATGCTCAGCAAGCAGCATGGGTCTCAAAAAAATACTGAGGCTATAGGACTCTGCCACCAAGCCTCAATGTTGACCTTGGTAATAGTGATTTATGAGTAAACAGTTCTTCTATTCATTCTATGTCAAGCTTCATATTTTACAGTCTTGAGATCTAATAGATGATGGTGACATCTAATCTCAGCAGTCAGGTGCCTGTCTGCTAACATTTCTGTCACATCAGTCACACAGTGCTTGAGGTTAATGATTCTGAACTGTGTCTACCATACATTGAAATGTTATTCAGTGTGACCACACCAGATTACAACTGACAGGTTACTATCTATGATGAAGCAATCTAAGAGATGGTTGAGGAGGTGAGTCACTCTTGCTCCTCAACCACTATGTCTATCAACATCTCTATATCATAATCATACTTCCAAGTGGCATTGAGTTATCTAAGTCCACAGACAGGAGGTTTGGGAAGTTTTTCAATCTCTCAGCTACTAGGTCTAGAGTCTTTTTTTTTTTTTTTTTTTAACTCAAAAATTTATATACTGGTGTGTGATTGGTGTGCGATAGCAGTCTGGTCACAATGACTACAATAGTATGCTACAGTTACACTACAAAGAATGAATCCTCCCCAGCTCAGCTGAATATGGCAGCCTACACCCAAAATATGCCCTCCCTACACCCAGAGATGGACAAAGAGCAGGCAAGATCCCTCGCCCTCACCTCCATGCAACATGGGCAATGAGCACTAAGGAGCAACTAGCACAGCCCCCATCAGCCGCCAATGCCAGACCCCCCAAGAATCCAATTGGGCCCCCAGGAAACCTAGCAACTGCTGAAGAGTGGCTGTACTGTTCTTATCCTTTAGGGAGGTGCACAAAGGAGAATGCTCTAGGGTTCTCTTTGCAAAACTCAAGCAGCTCCTCCCAAAGCTTGGGGAAGTGCCAAACAGGACCAAAGTCAGTATACTCAGTCAAAATGTGCTCACGAGTCTGCAAACAAGCAGCCCCACAAGGGCAAGAATAATTATTAGAGAGTCTAAACCATTGCCTAAACTCCCTGACAGGTACATGATTCAAAACTGCCTGGCAAACCCTAGCACAGGTGGGTGAATCATGCAAAGACTTAAGCCATATGCCCCCAGAGAGGTAGATGGGTGTCAATTGCTTGTCCCTCACATCAGTGAGGTGCAAAAAATCTCTCCCAGAGGAGCTTGACGAAGTAAACTGCCTAGTCCACTCATCGCAACAGGCCTGACTAGGTCTAGAGTCAAAGTCTGTTATTGAGAGAAAACCCATGACTGGAGTAGTAGAGTGATCACTTACAGCTGTGCCCACCTATACTGGATAAGTACATAGTCTAGTTAGACTGCCAGAACTACCAGTGTCTTATGGTCTAGTTAGACTCCCATCACCTAATTTACACTGCATATGATGAAAGTATCATTAAAATATTTGAAAAGTACCAGCAAATAAGAAATACCAGCTAGTATATGTCCAACAGTCTGACCATTGTCTCCTGCCACTCCCATGCATGCATCTCTGCCATGCTAAGTGACTCCATCATTCCTGCCTCTCACATGCATGTGCCATCATCAGATCATTTTCTCTGGGCTCTCCTATCAGTCTCATCAACTCACCACTTTGTCAATTGATTTCTCCCTAGGACTATTAAAAGTGGACTTTGCCAGGAAGAAAAAGAAACAAGGTCCAGTTACACTTAGGTATGTTCTCACAATGTCCCCAACAACAATGAGACCCACCAATCCTGACTCCCACACCCCCTTCCATCATCTCTCCCACTCTCTCCCACTTTATCCCACTCTTCTCTGCATCAGTGCCTGCCCCTTCTCATGAGTCTTTCTCTGAAATATAGAGTTATTTCTGTGCATATTCTGAACAGTGCAGGTAGTGAGCTAAGTGTGGAAAGGAGGTATGCAGCCATCATGTGGCCTTGATGTGTACTCCTAATATGGAAAACACATCATCAGAGTCTTGGGCTCAAATTTCTCATGTCTTACTTGTTGTGACAAATGATGATTCCAATGTCAATTCACATTTTACTGATAAAATTTGTGGTTAGGAGACTATTTTGCATAATATAACTGCCACTGAATGGAAAATACATTCAAGATCCATCCCATTAACTGTAAAATCAGACTATTTATGTTTTAGTAAGTTGTGAGAGTGTGTACAGTGCTCTCTCTCTTCACAAAGGTTTGGACCTGAGATAATGTCTTTATAGTATATAAAACAGCATAAATATATAGTTTCTATACCTCTGCTACTGTGTTAACCAACACATACAGGAAATTTACCAGAAGAGAGGGAAGTGGTCATCTTGAGCATTGACAGCTGTCTGGAAAACTAGGTATTGGTTATAAACAATGATTGAATAGTTCACTGCACTCCAGTAATCTATCAGAATGGTCTGCAAAAGACTACTTGACCAGGGCTTGTGATTGTAAAAAGATATACGCTGAAAATATCCAAAAGAGCATGTTGTGCACAATCAATTGATATGATTCAGTCTCTCATATACCACTTTCAGGCTTTTCGAGCATAACTCCATGAGTTCTTCATCTTTTCCCAAGTGGTCTTTTTCAATGGATACTGTTATATTATTCTGTTCACATCATGCAGGTAAATAAGAGAAATATACTATCTTGCATGTATAGCTGGCTGTTCAGTACAGAAATTGATTGTCTGAGATCCCAAGGGAATATACTGAAGAATGGACCATATGAGTCAGTAAAAGTACTATTAATAGTAATTATAGAATATATAGTACTTATATGTGTGATAACTGTAAGCTGTGATGAGTTGTGCAAGTAGGTACTCTGTCTCCTTCATTGAGAATCTCCAAGGAAGAACATATAGTAATACTCAGCAGATCAGGCAGATCTCACTCATGAAGCATGTTCAGCAGAGGTCTGTTTCATGCAAACAGATGTCCTGTGTCCAAATCAAGGTCTTCAAATGTGAATTGACATTGGAATTATTGTTTGTTGCAACAAGCAAGGCATGAGAAATTTAAGCCCAAGACTCTGATGATATGTTTTCCATATGAGGAGTATGCATCAAGGCCACATGATAGCTGTATACCTCTTTCCCACACTTAGCTCACTGTCTGCACTGTTCAGAATGTGCACAGAAATAACTCTATGTTTTAGAGGAAGAGTCATGAGAAGGGGCAGACACTGATGCAGAGGAGAGTGGGAGAGAGTGAGAGGGAGTGGGAGAGATGATGAAAGGGGGCATGAGAGTTGGGATTGATAGATGTTGTTGTTGTTGGAGACATTGTGAGAACATACCCAAGTGTAACTGGACCTTGTCTCTTTTTCTTTCTGGCAAAGCCCATCTTTAACAGCTCTAGGGAGAAATCAATTGACAAGGTGGTGAGTAGATGAGACTGATGGAAGAGCCCAGAGAAAATAATCCAATAATAGCACATGCATGTGAGAGATAGGAATGATAGAGTTACTTAGTGTGGCAGAGATGCATGTATGGGAGTGGCAGGAGATAACAGTCAGACTGTTGGACATGTACTAGCTGATATTCCTTATTTGCAGTACTTTCTAAGTGCTTTAATGGTACTTTTGTCATATACAGTGTAAATTAGGTGATGGGAGTTTAACTAAACTGTAAGACACAGGTAGTTCTGGCAGTCTAACTAGACTATGTACTTATTCAGTATAGATGGCTGTGCCTCTACTACTCCTGCTATCAATCCTACCAGGTCATTCTTGTCCCATGACTATTTCCACACACTCTAATCTGTTTCAAATTATATTGTCTATTTGAGTAGACACTCTTCAGAATCTCCTTGCTATGTACTCTAACAGAGCTCTAGTTGACTCAGTTTATGAAGAGTTTTGTCATAGTTTTTGGCCCTGGAGAGAAGTTAAGAGGAGTGGGTTTCTGTTGACTCATGGAGAAGCCTGTCCAATACTAAGCAAACCAAAGAAGGCTGACTTTTTGAGAGAGCAGTGTGACAATGAGATATTGAAAGAGAGATTCTTACCCAGCTTTGGCTCTGAGCTTCTTCCAGAAATGTATGCCATGCCATCTTTCATAGTTACAAAACCAAATACTGGATGCTTCTGGACTGTCACTGATCAGAGCACAGGTCAATATCCAGTGAATGCCTTCACTCTCTCTCACAATCAGCTATTTCCAATAGACAACATAGTTCATTTTAGAAAGAGATAATGCTTCATGCATATAGCACTCTAGCACTTGGAGAGTATTTAATTGCCTTTAAGAGTGACATTGCAGAAGCTTATCACCTTCTTCCCATGCATCTACTGTGGCAATTGAAATAGATCAACATTATTGATGGCCTTTATTATATGGACCAGTGTAATGTGTTTAGAGGGAGAAGATCAGGTGATATGTTCATTTCTTTTGAATCACTCATATAATAGTTAGCAAAGACAAGGTATCAGGTAGAATGGCTTTGCAGATATATGGATAATAATTTCAGGTTGGAGAAAAGCAACTGAGTCTTATATTTTGAACTCTACAAGAAGTTGATACCAGTAAATCAGGTAAAGCTTTTACAATGCTGATATGCTGTGGGAATTCTACACAAGGAGAAGAAGCAACTATGGGGAGTGATATTGACTATCATTGGGATTAAAGTAGACACTATCAACCTAACACTCTGACTCTCCAAAGAAAAGAAACATGATCTTTGTAGTGAACTGCAGTGATTCATTATCTATTCAAAAGAACATTAAAAGCAGTTCTGTCTCTGGAAGTTTCAGCATCTGGCAGGATAGTTGAATTGGGCCTTTAATATTTATCTTTTACTTCACCTCTCTGTCAACTTACTTTATAAAGAGATTTTACACCTCATCTGACCTTGAGCACTTGTGCATGTAAATATAGCTATTTCATGTAACCTCTCATAGGCTTTGCACCATATATGTCATCTTTGAGGTGTTGTCATTCTGTGCAAACTTGCATAGACCCCAAGTGATGCAGATGTTAAAGCCATCTGTGATGCCAGCCTTTTTGGATTGGGATTTTGGTTCTCTTCACAATGAATCAGTTTTACATTCAGTCTCACCAAATATCTCAAAAGAGATTCTTTTCTGAAAAGCATTCTTTTTAGGTTCTGAGCAGAAAGGAGAGAGATTAAGCATGGGAAAGTCAGAGGTCATCAAAAATGATCAACACAGAAACAGAGGCAGAGACAGAGGCATGAGATTGATGAGAGTGGAAGAAGTCAGGAATAGACCTTGGCTTCAGCTTATATGCTGCACTATTCCACTGCTGGTGGTCCAATTTAGGAACATAAGAGAGTAGGACTTACAGAAGACTGAGGGAACAAATAGTTTAAAGTCAGAATAATCAGAAATGTCAAACTAAGTCAATTATCAGACTGGAGAATACATGACAGTAATCTGCTACTTATATACCTATAGAAAATGTCAGAAAGTGATAAACAAGAAAACAGAATAAACAGAAAACTATGCAATGCAACAAACATGTGATGAAGACAACAGAGAGATAATGAAGTTACATGACATAGAATAAAAAGCAAGCATATAGAGGGAAATGGGCAGTGACATATGAAGTATGAATGAAATTATAAAGGGTAGATATAGCATAAAAGGAAATGTGAAGGTGAAGCAGAAACTACTGGTATTGAGTGGAAAGGCATAGAAAGGAATAGTAACTAATAGTTGACAAGAATAAGAGGTGAGAGAAATTGAAAGGAAGACAAGCAAAAATGTTCAGAAACAAATAATATACAAAGAAAT
>KQ962140.1:164064-191213 GCA_001563735.1 Leucoagaricus sp. SymC.cos | reverse complement strand
ACAGGTACTGCCACAAAACAATGACACTTTTATGGTTGATGTTGGAAACATGGAAACAGCCAATGCCACTCAAGGTGGTGATGCTGATCCTTTACAACCTTCTAGTCCTCCTGTCAAGGAATATAATCAAACCATTGGTGAAGCATCTTTGACACTTCAAGAATGCGCTGACTGGATTTGCCTCTTTCCGGTTAACAAGGGGAAATATACCCCAAGCGGTGTGATAGCTGATGAAATCGCATACCTGCTTATAGCTTTATATGATGGTGGATGGGAACATACTGTCATTGAGGATGCTAGCATTATTGAGGGATATGTCCCTAAAAATGTTACTAATTTCACTATCAAACAGCTCATGGACAGGTTATTTTTCCCTTCCAGGCCTCCGTTTGTCGACAAGAAAACCAAGGATAAGGGCAAAACCAAAGAAGTCATCCCTTCTTCCCAACCTCTTGAAAATCAAGACATCGAAATGATTTCCACCAAAGGCGTTAAACAAGTTACCAAGCCTACATCTAAACATATTCCTACGCCCAAACATACCCCTCCCAAGCCTCCTATCAAAGCGGCTTTTCCTCCTCCTTCTATTCCTAAGGTGAGTGAACCATCCAAAAGTTCCAATCCTCCCCCTTGTGCTATGCAATTGATGAACAAATTGTATGCTGCAGCTTCTCATTCTAATGTGCCCACTCCGTCTACCACAGCCACCAAACAGGTGGTTGATTTGGTTGAGCTCATCAAACTATATGGCAACAAATTGCCTGCTGATAAAATTGTGGCTATGCACCAGGCTGCTGTTGGAAACAACAGTGGCTCTACTAACGACACATCCATCCCTCAAAGGAAAAAATTTGTAGTCAAATTCACCACACAAGGACCTACACGAAAACAAGTCCTTGTCTCTTACTCGGAAATGGTAACAGTTCACTGTTTACAACATCATCATCATATCCTCCAGACTATTAACAATGGTCTCATCAATCAACATTCCAAACTCCATGTGCTCGCTATGTCTGAAGGACGCTCTGGTGATGCATTCGGTCTTTCCTTTTCCACCAACCTCGTGCCCACTCCAGCCAAGCACGAAATTATTCATGAATGGATTTCTAAAGCCATCAGCTGTGACAAAGACAAGGTCCCCATTCCTCAGGCTCCTATGTCCAAGTCTTATCTCAAAATTGTTGGGGTCAATTTCTACACACCCACTGACTGGCATGATGATGGCTCTAACCAATTAATGCCTGATGATGTATTATACATCATGAACTGTAACCCTCTTTTTGAGAGGATTACACTAGCTTCCCCTCCCCGTGTCATGAGAGCCACTCCACACTCTGACATGGCTATCATTTGGTTCGATATTTGGGACTCACAAAACAGCACTAATGCCAAAATGCTTACTAACCACTCTTTCAACTTTGACAAAGATATCGCTGTTATCCAGGCATGCAATATGCACCCTGGAGTCTCCCAATGCCAGAACTGCTGGAAATGGGGCCACATTACTGCTAAGTGCAAATCTCAAGGATGGAAATGTGCTAAGTGCAATGGTCCTCATAAGACCGAAAACTATTGCAATGCAGCCTGGTGCTGCCAAGTGAACCCCAAAGCAAAACCTCCTCACAAGGCCACTGAGGATGGTGCTCCTTGCCCTCATCAGTTCAAATGTATCAATTGCAAGGGCAATCATTTGGCTAATAATAAACAATGCCCATATTGGCGTAATCACTTCAATCGCACATGGCATGACAACAAGGCCCAAGAGGCAAGAGCTCAATGAGCTCAATGTATTGAAGTCGCTATTCAGCACAAACAGGCTACGTTCTCCCCATGAGACCGATGAGGGTCTGACGTTCCCTCATGAATTGTAAACCCATCAATAATTTAAGAATTCTTTCTTTTAACATTCGACATTCTTATTCCACTATGGAAACTGTTCTTATCGATTCTGTTGAAAACTTTGACATTATCTTTTTTCAAGAACCTGCTTGGTGTATCATTAGGAAAACTGTGTCTACTGATGACCCGTTAGGCAAAGACATTATAGGAGCACCAATTCATCCAGACTAGATCTATATGCCTGGAACTCATAAATCACCATGTGTCATGGCTTATGTCCATCGACGTCTCTCCTTCCTTCGACCCTTGCTTCATTCCAATATCACTCAAATGGATGACAACATCATCATTCTCACCCTCATGCACAGACAGACTATCCACTACCTCATGTCTGTCTATTCCGACTCTAAACATCATGCTATCGAACATTTACTTCATAACGCACACATTCTACCTCATTTCCTCTATGTTGGAGGCGACTTCAATGTTCGATCCAAAATCTGGGATCCGAATTTCCCGTTCCATTCTAAATATGCTGATCAACTCTGTAGTTTAATGACTAATCTAGGCTTAGACCATATCTCACCTGATAACCCTATGCCCATACATTACTCTTCTGATGTCACAAAGAAGCCTTCTGTCATCGATCTTATCTTTGTCTCAAACTTAGTCAAGGTAGATCATTGTCATATCCATAACGACATCCATGACCAATCAGATCACGCCCCAGTCACTGTTGACATTCCTATCAACACGTTAATGGTTCCTATCACTAAACAAGTTATTAAATCTGGTTCTGATGAAGAAAAAGAATTTCTCTTAGAGTTGGCTGGAGGACTTGGATTGCTTCAGCATGCTAATCTTTCAACTGAAGACGATATTGAAACATTTTCAGTGCAGATGGCTGCTATGTTCGAGAAAGCATAGAATCGTAACGTTTCGACATCTACTATCACTTTGCATTCCAAGTCATGGTGGAATGAAGAGTGTAAAGCTGCTCTGGAGGAGTACAGAGCTGTGAAGAGCAAAGAGAAGTGGAAGCTTTTCAGGAAGACAACATACATTGCAAAATGAAAATTTTTTGATGCAAAAATCGATGAAATTACAACATTCAATAATTGGCCATAGGACCTGATGTCATGGACCTGCGATTGCAAACTACCACCTGTCAAAGCTATCAATTATAATGGAATGCCCTGTGATTGACTTGACAGTTTATGGCATGCCCTCAATAGCACATACAACTCTGCCCAAGATCGTCCTATTCGCAGCGACATCTTGAATCAACTTACCAATCTCCCTACCTGACAATGGATACTGTTTACCATAACTGAATTACAGGAATCTCTAAAAAGTTGTTCCAACATGTCCGTGCCTGGTCTCGATCATATCACCTGGCGACACATCAAAATGATTTTTCAACTAAACGATCATGTTTCTGCCACAATATTGAGGCTTGCTAATGCCTGTCTTAATATAGGATATTTTTCTAGTCATTTCAAAACCTCGATTTCCATCATTATTCCCAAACCCAATAAACCGTCTTACGACACCCTGAAAATGTTCTGGCCAATCGTATTGCTCAATACGTTTGGAAAACTTATCGAAAAGATGCTCGCCAATTGACTACAATTTGAAGCATCTAAATATTCTGTGATCTTTCCCTTTCAATTTGGAGAGATCGTTCAAAAAGGCACTGAGGACGCTGGTGTCTATTTGACATACCTCATCCATGCCAGGTGGTCTAAAAAGCTATGTACTAGTATTGTCGCTTTTGATATTGCCCAATTTTTTCCTTCCCTTAATCATTCCCTCTTGATTGACATTCTCAACAAACAAGGCTTTGCGCCTTGTATTGTTAAATTTTTCACAAATTATTTGAAGAATTGTTGTACAATGTATTCATACAATTCTCATACATCCCCTTCTTTTGACGCTAATGTAGGAGTAGGACAAGGCTCTGCATTATCTCCTATTCTTTCAGGACTTTATCTAGCCCCACTTCTCTTTCTTGCTTGACAATGGTCAGCAGAACTTTCTACTCTTCTTTTTTTTGTCGATGACGGTCTTATCATAGCTTAAGGAGAATCATGGACTAGTTGTCATAATCAGCTTGTGGCTACTTACCGAATTCTCTCTTCCCTCTTTAGTGACTTCAGTCTCATTCTCGAACACAAAAAGTCTGAAATATTCAACTTTTCAAAAAACCCCAAAGACACGAATCCCTCTATCGATTTAGGTTTCGCACCTTATACTTCATCATCCCCTCTACATCCTAAACAATACTGGCAATATCTCAGCTTCTATTTCGATTGCCAACTCAACTTTCAAGAACATGTTCGATATTGGTCCACCAAAGCCTTATCGGTGACTCACGCTATGAGATTACTGGGAAATTCCATTCACGGCTTACCCCCTCATCATAAACACACACTCTATCAAACATGCATCATCCCCCTTGCCACTTATGGCTATCGCTTATGGTACTTTGCTAACGCCAAATGTTCGAAGAACCTCAAAACTTTACAAAAACTTCAACAAATGGCGTCTTTATGGATTACTGGCGCTTTTCACACTTCCCCTACTGGTGGCACTGAATCTCTCATGGGACTCATACCACTTCCACTCCACCTTTCTAAACTCACTAAATGCTCAGCTTATTGATATGCTACTCTCGATAAGTCTCACCCAATTTTTTCTCTCTTAAGCGCCCCAAATTCCAAAGGCACTTTACCTCATCCTTGTTCTATTGACAATTTGTCAGATAAAGAAATCTGAATTATGAGCAGTCCTGTCATTGAGGCAGATCAATCACTACTTAAACTGAATGAGAAGTTTCTTCCTTTCCATGAGTCCAATCGTCCTGGTTCTCGTATTCTTGATAATTTTTCTGATCGTTTTTCTTTTTTTGACTATAATAGGTCCAATCTTGAGGAACTTGGTATCCACTCTTGGAGATTAGATGCAGCTATTCACTCTATCCACTCTCACCCCAATCAAGTCATCATTGTCGTTGATGGCTTTGTTCCCAACTCTATTGCTCATTCAGCCATGGCGTCATATCAAATATGGCATAGTCAAACTCTTGTTCACTCAACCACCATTCCCTCAGGAACTGTTACTCTTCCTGAAGCTAAACTCGCAGCGCTTTGCTTTGCTTTCAACAAAGTCGTCACCATTCCAGATGTCAATCACATCACTATCATTACTGACAGCATGTCATCAGCCCAGCGCATTCTGGACCCTTCCATCCATGAAGGCCAGACCCATTCTATTTTTACTGCCAACATCATTCGCCCTTGGCTAGAACATTCCATTGATCAAAAGATCGACTTCTGGTATATCCCTACCTCCAGTGCCAAATGCGACTGCAATGCTGTGCCTACCAATCCTGGACAGCACTGTTGTCTATTCCGCAAAGTCTATCGCAATGCTCACAAAACATTACATCCTTCTCAGCCATTACAAACTGTTTCATATGGCTTTTTGAGAAAATGTGCCACTAATAAAGCAAAAAATTTATGGTGTACCTTATTTGAAAATGACCTGACATACAGAGGTCATAGTTTCTTATTGCTTAAGAGCAAACGTTTCAAAGACTCTTGGCTATGGCCACAATACCACAATGGTGGCTCCTGGCTTTGTGAACTTTGGGGTTCCAATAACCCCAACAGTCACACTTTTGTCACAAACTTCAATGTCACTATATGCGCTGTTCGAGCCATACTCAATCATGCTTCTATTAGCTCATATCGAGCTCGCTTCTTCCCTCACGAATCTGTAGGCTGCAATTGTGGTTACAGATTTGAAACACGTGAACATATCATACTCTCCTGTCTGCTTTACAGACATCCTCCATATCCTATTGAGATGCTCCAACACCTCATTGACTTTCTTAGTGACAATCCATCCACGTTTGCATTTAGCAAAGTTAACCTGCTAACACAAGCACCTCTACCCCATACTCCAACACCTCATACCATGACATGCTGGGCTGTGTATTCACATCTCCATATCACACCTCCAGTACGCCGGGTTGCGTTCTTACATCTCCGTACTGACAATTCCACTTTCACGCCTGCATCTTATCTTCATGAGTTAGCTTACCGGTAAGTCTCCCTCTTGAACGGACATACCCCTCTTCCTATATCTCTTCAACTTCATGTTTTATCCCATTTGGTGTTAGTTCCCCTTTTTCAGACTTTATACATAGACAGTCTAGCTACGTGTTTGACTCTTTGTATGTCCCTTTCTGTACATCGTCACATTTCTTTTTGTGTTTGGTAGTTCATTTAGTTTATTCCTAGCTTTGTTTGTACATAGTTAGGCACGGACTGCGCTCGAGCACCGTGTAATAAATTGTTGAATTAAAATAAAAAAAAAAAAAAACATGTCACATCATCTCTGAGGGTGACTTTATATTAATCAAAGCACTGCCTATCTCATCAATACTGCTCGTGGTGCTCTGGTTGACAAAGCTGCTTTGATCAAGGTTCTGCAAGAAAACAAGATTGTTGGTGTGGCTTTGGATGTGTATGATATTGAGCATTTACCATTGGATCATCCCTTCCTGAAGTTAGGTAATAAGAAAACCTTGAGTCTGCATAATGCCTTTCTTACCCATGAAAATCTCAAGTAAGCATTACTTCGGTTTGTATCTGTTCCTGAGTTGACCAAACGGCTAGGTTTGGTGGAACCAGATGGTAGAAAACATGGTGGCGTATTTGGAAGGAAAGACATTTCACTCCTGGGGAATAAACTCTGATCACATCAATCATGATTTACTTTATACAAGGTATCGAAAGTAGCATTTAAGCTTGATGGATCTATGCACCTAATTTCACTGAAGAAAAAATCCAAAACTGAAGACAAAGATGGAGAAAAACAAAAGCAAACCAGAATTAATGCAGGCTACACCTTAACAATTACTTCCTCTCTACATTTGGGTGATCACCTCGTGGACTGCATGATGATGGATGTTGAGCACTCTAAGCTAAACAATGATTGTTACTTTTCCTTTCTATCACAGAGTAGTGGCTAACTTCACAAAGAACCTGCCACTGTTTAGTTTTTGAGTTTGTCAATATTTCGCATGATGTTTCTCATATTCCCACTGCCCTCCTGACAACTGCCACAGAGATCAGTTCTCCTGGAATCAATATTCAAACAATAGCACCCCACACTTTGTCCTCTACTGATACACAACTTGTGGATCAGAATTTAGTTCAGAAATAGGATTTGACCCTGACAACTGGCCTTTGTCGACACCAACACACACTACCAGCATCTGGCAGACTCCAACCAACAGCCTACATCTACACCAACAAATCCTCCCTATTTCTATGAGATTTCTCTACTAGTCCCACATGCAAAAACTTAATGGAGATACCGAGACCAAATGCTGCTTCCAGTAAAGACCAGCTAGAATGCTGTTCAGATTCATGTAAGTATGAGCATTTTGAATTTGATCCAGTATGATATAGAAAGCTGGACTGTCTAGTGTATATAGACTACCACATTTGGTTTGCATGAACATAGTGAAATATGTGTTGCAGTGATTTTTTTGTCATGCCTATGTCTGACAATCACTTGTTGCTGCCATTTTATAATATGTTATTTATGTTATTTGTGAGTGACTCATGTTACATTGGTTCTGCATTAGGAAGTAGTGCCATCAGTTCCTCAATGACTACATCAGCATGGCAGGCCAGCTTTCAATAGTATGATACAGTAATCAGCTTCTATTACCTAGTACACTCTAGTTTTGTGCTTCTTCCCCTCATTGTCAAACTCTGAAATCATTATGAAAAATTGATCACATATGCATGGTTGTGCATGCAAAAATTCAAGAGGATTGCTTGAGAAACAGAGCTACATTTTTTTTTCAATGGGAAAGAGGGGCAAAAATTTGCCTATTTCGAATTTGATTCAAGCTTTTCTCCCTCACTGTGTCAGCTTTGAAGATAAAACCATATGTAATCATTGAGGTATAATCATAGCTAGGATTCCTAACCATGAAGCTGATCATCTGCTACTTGGAAAGAGGTCAAAATGAGATAATTCATACAGCTTGATCTGAGAGGGAGTGTCAGAATTTCCATGCTGGTGGTCATATTCTGTCTTAGATCACAACAAAGCCAAATGAAATGGTGTATAGATCCAGAAAAGTCTTTTGATGAGATAGCATACTCTGTGAAATCTACTGGTTTTCAAATCCTCTTCAGTAGCCGAGCCAATGTCCTCACTGTTCTTATGTTGAAAGCAGTCTAAAGCATAGTGCAGTGCTAGGAATAGAAAGAACTAGTCACTTACATTGTTTGACAGTAATGAGAACAAGATATAAGTAAAGTGTTGAGAGATACTAAGGAACTCAAGTAAAGTGCAGAGAGGATTGGATTCAACTAAAAAATAACAGAGTAAAACTATCTACTTATATACAAAGGAGAGAGTAGACATGTAAGCAATGATGTCATAACTACAAGTAATTACATGTACTACTACTAGCAAATAGCAATAAGTGAGTAATACTATAGAGTCCTAGGGTATAACAAATGAATTATAAATACACATAATGCAAGGAATCTGTATGCTCATAATCAAATCATAAAATATAAGATACCCTAATGGTACATGTACTAATAATAGATAGATGTATAGAGTATTTACTTATTTCAACACACTCTCTTGCTCAAGTATTGATACAACAATTAAGTCAAGCAGATCTAGACTTAGTATCTTTTTGGATAATTTTTATATTCCATTTCTCAACAGCATATTTTCCTCCAATAATCTTAAGGCCATAAGTATCTCTAAATTTTTTGAATTTTTCATAGCTGAGATTTTTAGTAAGAAGATTAGCAAGATTATTTTTCCCTTCAATATACAAGGGTACAATCTTTTTATCATTAATTAGATCTTGAATATAATGGTAATAGATATCAATATGCTTTGAGCATTTTTCTTGTACAGAGTTTAAGCTCAAGAAGATAGATTTCATATTATCACCATATAAAGAAAGAGTGGGAAGCTCATATCCAAGTTCTCTGAAGAGATTTTTAATTCACATCAACTGGCATGAGGCTTTGGAGAGTGCTACATACTCAGCTTCAGTAGAAGATAAAGCTACAACTGATTGGCAATATGAAGTCCACATCAAAGCACAAGAGCTAATAGATAAGAAATAACCAGAAATGCTCTTTCAAGTACTAGGATCACTGGCAAAATCAGAATCTAAATAGCATATTATCTCTTTATTTTTAGCACTATCAATAGTCAAGCAATAGTCTCTTGTTGCCAAGAGATAGTGATAAATATAATAGACTTTTTGGAGATGATCTTTAGAAGAATTTGCAGCATATTAGAACAACTTAATAACTACAAATACGATATCTAAGTATGATCCAATTATTAGGTACAAAAGGGACTTGATTATTTGCTGGAAGATAGAACACAATTGGGGATTGACAGGGCCATCATTAGGAAGTGGCTAATAACTAGCTAGAAGTAGAGTTTGAGCTGGAGCAGTTTTAATGCTATAACGCTCAAGAACTTTATTAAGATAGCTGACTTGATCAATAAAGATCTATCTATTTTTGTGATTATCCATAATTTGCATACCAAGAAATTTCTTTATTTCTCCTTGATCTTGACATTTCCAATGCTTCATAAATTAAAGCTTTTTAGCATAAAGCAGAGAAGTGTCTTTTCTCATAAAAAGTATGTCATTGACATAGATGATCATATAAATGCGTTGACTAGTCTTTTTATCAAGATAAACATAGGCACTGGCATCGGATTTGCATTGCTTGAAGCCAAATTGGAGCATACTCTTAGTAACTTCTCTCCACTAGACTAAACTAGCTTGCTTAAGGCCATATAATACTCAGTCAAGTTTCTACACTAAATATTCTTTTCCAGGAATATAAAATCCCTCAGGTTGTTCCATATAGATTTCTTCATCCAATTTGCCATATAAATAGACAGTACATACATTAACTAATTCAATATTTATGTCTTTAAGTGCAGTGAGTGTGAGCATGACATAAGTTGTTTTGTAACACACAACTAGGGAGAATAACTCATCATAGTTGATACTATCAACTTGAGAAAATCCATGTGCAACAAGTTGAGAATAAAGATGTCCATTAGACTTTTTGAGAAAAACCTATCAATTTTTGATTGCTTTGCAATTTGCAGAGAGCAGGACTAAGTGATATATCTGACACTTTTTTAGAGCATCAAGCTCTTCCTTGCAAGTATCTAACTATTTAGCATGTTGTTTAGGTAGTAACTATTTAAGGTCAGTAAACACTTCACATTCAGATATTTCACCAAATTCTAGATTATATGTTATATTTAACAATATTATTATACATTTTACTCCCTCTTCTTTCACAATACATGCCATTTCAACATTCCACATAGAATTGTCAAGGTCTTTATTCCAAACAGGACTTTATCTAATATAATCAAGCATCTGAGACAGCTCATCAAACAGACCATCCTCATTAGATAGAGAAACTCCTTCTGAAGTGAGTTGTAGAGGAATAGTCATTGTAGGATCTTTCCAGAATGAAGGTTGTGAAGGTTCAGAAACTTCAGATAGAATCTTATTTAGATGAGTGAGAATGTTGGTAGCTGGTCTTTTACTATAAGCACTATTTTTCCTTACCAAAGGTTTAGAAACACAAGACAATCTCCTTGGTTGTTTTTCCAGTCTAGTTTGCAATAAAGCCAGAGAATCCCTTTCACTCATGAGGCAGGGTGAGCTAGTGACTACAGAAGGAATATAGAGTTGATAGATATCAAACAGCAAAAACTGAAGAACTAAAGGAGGAAGCTCAAATGAGAGAATATTTAAACCTTTTCCCCAAGATGGTGTAGATGGAGATAGCAGTAGAGATAGTCTAAAAGAAGTGACTTGATATAGTTGAGAAGGACAGGCATCAGAGGTTGAATGGGAGAACTAATTTGTAGAAGAGGACATGTTGAAGGTAGAACTAAAGGAGCTAGAGGTGTTACTGCAGAAGCTGAAGTCAGAGCTTTGGAAGTGGTATTGGACAACTCAGTTTGCTCAGCCTTGGTGGAAGGTCTGAATCAAATAGATTAAATAGAATATTTCTATCACCTTAAGGTGTACTAGAAACAGGTGGAGGAGAAGAAGCATCTTTTAAGTCTCAGTGAGACTTTCCAGCATAATAAGGAAACCATTCTTCATTGAATAAAGCTGTGGGACTAACAAATATAGAATTATTATGTGTGTGTCTCAGAAAACGATATGCTTTTGAGCCTTGCTCATATCCCAAGAAGATTATTGGTTCTGATTATATACTTAGTTTATTTTTGTACAATTCTTGTAGGATAAAGACATATACACCACAGCCAAATACTTTAAGATAACTTACATCAGATTTATTTTCTGAAGCTGTTTCAATCAGAGTTTTTTATGCAAGATATTGAACTGGAGTTCTATTATAGAGATGGACAGTAGTACTCATCATGAATTTCTAAAAGTTTTCAGTGAGACAAGCATAGAGTTACATAGATTCTGCTTTTGTGACCAGTGTTTAGTTCAAGCATTCAGCATGTCTATTCTGTTAGTGCACATGAGGTGCAGATATCTCATGAGCAATTCCATATGTTTTCAATAACACAATAAATTCTAAAGATAAAAACTCTCCTCTCTAATCTGTATGAAGTCATTTAATTAGAAGACCACTCTGCTTTTTAATAAGTGCTTTAAACTCTTTGAAAGTGGCTAATATCTCTGACTTATACCAAAGGAAGAAAACTCAGACATGAGAAGAGTAATCATCAAGAAGAGTAAGACACTACTTCTTCTGATAATAAGATTCAGTAGAGAATTCTAGGAGATCAGCATAGATCAATCCCAAATACATTGAATTATATTTCTTCAAAGAAGAGAAACTCTGCTGGTACATCTTACTAAGAGTGCAACCAGAACAGATTAGAACTTTGCTCAGAATCTCAATGTTAGAGAATCTAGAAGTATTTTTAGAACAGTGCTTGAGAACATTTCTTGAAGGATGTCCAAATTGATGGTATCAGATATTATAATCAGCATCACACATTGTCATCACTACATTGATCCAAGACTGAATGATATTACAATGTATCCAATAGAGACTTTTCACTTTTATATATAGTTTTGCCATGAGAAAGGTACTACTTGATTTGCTAAGAACATGAGTCTCATTTTTACTCACTTCAACTCTAAAACCTCATTGCAAAAAAGTACCAAGGGAGAAGAGGTGATTTGCCAAGCCTAAAATATGATAAACTGGCTACAAAGTTTGTATTTTTAATTTACCATCAACTTCTAACTCAACTAAGACTGACCTCTGTCCAATCACATTTAAGAGTGTCAATTTATTGGTAGTTTCACATATACCAAAATTTCTGGGAGTATACTTAGCAAAATCCTTGATGAATAGAGTAAAATAGCAAGAAGCACTAAAGTCTAGAAATACATAGTCATCAAACTTATAATTCTCACATAAATAACAATTATAAATAAATTTATTCTCAGAACTCATATATGTGATCTGACAAGAAAGTTGTATAGTATTAAGTGAAGATAGAACTTGAACAGACAGTCTCTAATCAATAGATGAGCTATATACATAATTATTAAATAAGTCTTTTATATTTGGTCTATCAGTATATCAAATTCCATATGATATCCTATGGGACAGCACTCACATGGAGGCTCTTGAGTGAGCCTGAGAGAGCAAAGATGCTTGATCTTGTTTGAATGACCCTGGAAGGTTCCATTGTCTAAGCCAAAATTGGGACTGTGAGATAATATTAGGAATAAATATCTATGAGAATAATTTAGATACATATATATAAATATCTGTAAGGCTAGGCCTTATGGATATTAGAACTAAACCTTACTTCACACCAAAGTACAATAAGCTTGTGTTATATTGGGTATGTACTCATAGTGTAGGTATAAGGTCAGCTCCCAAATAGGGATACTGACTAGAGTACATGATCATGTATTAGGTAACAATTTGATAGTGACAATATATCAATATTTTATGTCCAATAAAAGATAATATACTAAAAGACAGAATAGATAAGAATAAAGGCCATTGTAAGGGTACAACCCTTATATACTCCCCATTGAGACTATAATATATGGTCTAAGATTTTGGATGTGTAAAAGATTAATATTCTTTATGATGCAAGATGCTGAGAAGTCAAGGTAAGATATCTTGATAAGGAATGGTAATACAGTGATAATGAAGTAAGGTGATGAGAGAGCAGTAGATAGTTAATAAAGGACAGGTATGGGCCCTCAAGGAGTGAGTTTGCTATCTTTGGGTGGGATGGTATGGTCAAAATCCATGGATTCAGTTAGAGTAGATAGGATGTTAACCCTACCCATGTCCTCAAATGGGACGTTGGCCCCTTCAGAGATTGTATCCATAGACAATGCTTTAGCTCCAGTTAGAGTAGAGGCTGAGAATCCAGCCTCAGTTATAGGAGTGTCAACATCCAAGGATGATGATGACATAGTAGACAGTTCAGTTGGAACTGTTGAGGAGGGAATAGATAGAGGAGTATTGAGGGGTTGGTGATCAGCAAGATATTGTCACAGATCGAGATGGGTGATATAGGGTGATTCTCTAATTTTCAGCTACCCCTGATAGTACTATGAGTCTGGCCATTGGTGTTGAATAGCATATTTCTCCTCAAATAGCCAAAAATGACAGAGATCTTCATTGGATGGGTATTTCCACCCATCCCACTCCAGGATCACCAGGGAAACTCCATTCTGTGTAAGGCAACCTAGCTGCTCATCATCATAGTGATCATATAGATCATGACTGACAGTGTCTCCTTGATAGGCATGGTTCATATACTATAGGCTGTACAAGTAAGCATGGTCTACCCATAATATGGGTACCCAGTTATATATTAAGATACATCCAATATCAAACAGGCTCAAGTTATGAGTATGTGAAGGGTTCATGACAACAGGGCTAAGCAAATAGGTAGGTCTGAGTTGTGCTTGGAATGGAGCATCTGGGTGATGCTCATCATACTCCTCAACCATCTCTTAATAGCATCCAGATATAGCTAAGAATATTGCCATCATTCTCATGAATGATGAGGTAGATTTGCTGTTGAGGGCAAGTGCTCAACATAGTGTATATCCTAATAAGCACTGATAGTGTATTAACCTTTGGGCTTTGAATAGGATGCCATTCATAGTATTGGGTGCCTCAGGGTTGTAGTACAGAAGGAACCAGAGAGCCACAGTATTGAGATCAATGAATTCAGACATGGACAGGGTGGATAACCCAAATCTACACTAATCCCATAATGCAAGGATGGTTCCTCCTTGACCAGGTACCAGACATTGCAATGGTCATTCAAAATGGAATGACTCTTGAAGTATGTCTCCAGGCCCTACCTCAGTATTGTATTCTCATTGATTTAGTATATAATTCATCAAGTTGTCTTGATGAGTAGTGGTAGTCATTTGAGCTATATAGTGTAGCTCTTGTAGTAAAAGGAATGTATTTACATGCTGATTTATTGAATTTTATGTATTTTGCATGAAATCAATTAGGTCAGATACCTGTCATGGGATTGTAGGCATCCTATGAGAGGCTTTGCACAGGAGGTTATTTTTTGGGATGTTGGTGATCCCAAAGGTCCCTCTATTAGATTCTCATTCAGAGGCTGATCAAGTCTTATACTCTGTCTATACAATGTTCATTTTCTGACTATGGTATATGTGGAATGTCAGAGCCCTGTGCATACTGTTGTTGCATATGGGTACTTTAGTACTCTCAGTGGGGAAGACTCCTCACATGTCTGGAATTACATTATTCACCTCCTGATTATTAGGTAGATTTATCCTCCTGGGTAGAGGCTGCTTGCCCTTCTTGCTCTTCTTGGCCTTTTTATCTTTGCTGATGATAGCTGCATCATTGTCAGAAGATTTGTATTCTTTAGAATCATCTGAAGAGTTGAATGTAGAGATAAGTGTCAATTGGTCTCATATCACTGTAAGTTCTGGATCAACTAATCCAGAAGGGGTTACCCAAATGGGAGTGCTGAAGTTCAAGCCAGAAAAATAATCAGATCCTCTCTAAGATTCTCTGGGTTGAACCTTATTATATGGAAGCATATTGATTTCCATCTGCAGTGATGGTGGCAGACAATGTGGCAGCATGAGTTGCTATTGGGAGGATAATGCAACTGCTAGAGGAGATGGTTGTCTCCTTACCAGGCATGATAAAGGAGCATGTGTGCTTCTTACTGGTTGCTTTTATTGTGAAGAAGTGGGATTACTCCTTGACTGCATTGCTGTGGTTGGTGGTGGTAGTAGAATTGGCACCACAACCATGGGTCAGTAGTCAAATTTGAAATTTTCTTCTTTCTTGTCAGCTGGTCTTGTTGATTACAAGATGTTCCTGTGTTGAGTAGGACGTTTGTCATCTTCTTGTTGGATCAGCTCTTGTATTTGACCCTTCAGCTTGTTCATGTAGTATTCATAGAACATGCATTGCTCAGTTAGACTGGCTAATTTAGCCAGTATAATGGAGAAAGTCTCCACATATGCAATATGTTGATGGTCATCAAATTTGAGTTGATATATGAGGTCCATTGGGACCCCCACATCAATCATTTAGTGAATGAGGATTTGTGTCTTCTCTTGTTCCCAATCTGTTTTGCATTTAGAAGGCTCCTCTCAAGTCTTACCTTTTCCTTTGTCCTTAGACAGTGTAGGCCTACTCTCTGGTGTAGGAGGCAAAAAGCATGTTGGGTTCTGCAGAGGATTCACATTAATCCTCTGTAGCTGTGGTTGTTGCCTTGAGGGCATCGACATACTCTCGAGTGTGTTCATATGTACTTAGGTAGGTACATTATTTAGATGTTAATAATATAGCTGTTGTTCAACCATTAGCATTGGCATAAACAGTTGTTCAACCATTGGCATTAGCATGAACAGTTGATATGGCTGGTATAGTTATGGATATCTGTACATTGGCTATTTGTAATATGGTGAGTATGAGTACCTATATGTCATTGGGTTAAATTGCAGTGGTGGTGGGTATGGTTGTTGCTGGGTCATTGGTTGGCTTCTTGCCTGTTCACCATATCCAGTGGTGTTTGGGTCCAATGTCATGTCCATCAGCCTTCCCCCTTCAGAACTCTGTGAGTTCTCTATATTTGCAGAGTCACTTGGACCCTGCTCTAGTGCATTATTGTTATGTGTCATGGGTGAGTACTATGTGTGTCAGTATTTGTTGGGGTCTATGGTAGTAGTTGGTACTTGAAGGGTGAGTAATAATGTTTGTCTCAATGTGTAACAAGTAACTGGACTCAGGCTCATTGGTGTGCCTTCCCCATATGGCAATCCTACTACTTTTCTAATCAGTCAACTTCTAATCCAGGGTAATTGAGTGATTTTGGATACTCCTCTGAGTTCCAAATATCTGTCAAGGGCTGTAAGATCCTTGCAAGCTTGGTATGACTTCCAGATGATATTACCAGTACTCCAGCAAACCTTGAATTTGAGGTTCTTGTTATTATGGCTATTGAATTTATGGCCAATCAATTCATCAACAAACTATTCATGTTTGTTATTGATCCCAAAGTCATATAGTTTAGGCTTAGTTTGGTCAGGAAATAATGCATTATTTGATATGTTATAGGGTTTTAGCAATGACATGTGGAATGTAGGGTGTATTCTACATTTTGTTAGCACTGGCAGTAGTTTGAGATAATAGTTTGAAGACTCAGGCCTCACCTCCACTATCCTAAATAGTCCTATATATTTAGGACATAATTTATTGAACCTTCCCTTAGGTAGGTTTAAGTTTTTTGTTGATAGGTATACAAGGTCATTGATCTTGAGGTCAGGCTTAGATAACCTGCATTTATTTGCTTATTGGGTTTGGAACACCCTCAATTTAGTAATCATGTCATGTGCTATTGCTATATTTATTAGGGCCACTTTGGCAAATTTTTTGATTCCTTGAGGGAGTGAGTTGTCACCCCTGACTTCTTTTATCATACTAGACATGTAGCCACCATTCAATTTGAATGGTGCATATTCTGTTGATGCAGATATACTAGAGTTTATTACAAACTCAGTTAAAGATATTTTTTCTACCCAGTTCTTTTGATCATAGCTTACAGTCACACAAAATATTTGTCCAACATTTCTGTTCATTTGTTCAGTCTGTTCATCAGTTTGTGGATGGAAGGGTGTGGACATTAGGAGCTTGGCTCCTAATAACTTATAAAGTTCTTTCCACCATGTAGATAGTCACAATCACTTACTATTGAGCTTGGCAATCTATGTAAATAGACTATCTCCTTCATATATATCTATGACAATTTGGATATGCTCATCTGCATATGCACTGGTATCAAGTGCACCATGCTAGTCATATGGCAGATCACAATCCATAGATAATCATGTCTCTTTGACTTGGAAAATGGACTGATGAAGTCCATTCCAATAGAGTCTCATGGTTTAGTGGAAATCAGTAGAGGATATATTTTACCTCTTGGCTTGGTAGTTGGTGCCTTGGTATGTGCACACATTTCACAGAACCTACAGAATTCTCTGCAGTCCTTCACTAATTTCAGCCACTAATACCATTGACAGAGGTATTTCCCAGTGTGTTAGTCTCTGAAGTGACTAACAATTTCATGTGCCTTGTCAATCATTAGAGATACATACTATATCCTGTTTTATATTAATTTGTTTGTGAATAATACCATCATCATCAATGGTAAAGTCTCTGTATTTGGTCAGTGATTTCTTTACCATACTAAATATAGGATCTTTGTCATATTCTAATTTAATAGAATCTATGATCTCATCAGTCATCTCAATCAGTGGATTCTCTCCATCAGTGTCTGATATCAAGTCTCTTAGAGTGATATTAGGCTGATCTCGGAGAGTCTGGATAGACTGGTTCCTCTGACTCAGTAGCTTGCTGAGCTGCCTTCTAAAGCTCAAGAGCTTTGATATCTCATTGTTCCTGTCTTTCACAGAGACAAATGCTTTGATGTAGGTTTTTATTGTTGATGGTGTTGATCCATACCATGAGGTTATTGATCTCATCAACACATTGCTATAGAAGATCATCTCCTTGGGGGTCGATTCTGTAATTGACTTGAATGTAGTCTCCAGGAGAATGTATCTCTCCTGGTTTGTCACTCTCATAATATCTAGATAGCCAGTTGGCAATCTTATTTGACTCTCTCTTCATGTAGATAATGTTGAAGTCAAACCTTGACATATAGTCCATCTATCAGCATTGTCATGCCAATAAGTGAGATTGAGTTTTAAAGAACTCAAGTGCTTTGTGATCCATGATCACGTGGATTCTATATCTGAGAAGTTTGTCTTCCCACTTCATTAACACTTCTAATATCACAAGTGTTTCTATTTCATGAACAGTGTAGTTTTGCTGCATTGGTGTGAATCTCTTAGACATGAATCCTGTAGGTCTGCAGTCAGTCCATGATGGTCCTTGACCATACATCACTCCGATTCCTGTCTTGGATGCATCACAGATAACCTATATTGGATTCTTATTCTGAGCATCTACTAGCCTGATGATCAGGGTTTTTTCATATATTACTTTGATCCTGTCAAAGCACTGTTGATGCAGCAGCCTCTAATGAAATGGGGTTCCATTCATTGTCATAGACATGAGTGGCCCCATATATGCCATAATGTCTGGCAGGAAGTTGAATAGATAATTTATTAATTCAATAAATTGTTGGATGTCATAGTAGTTGTGAGAGATACACCATTCCCTCAGTTTATAGAGCTTATCTGAATCAGGGTGGATACCCTTATCATCAATTATGTGGCCTAGGCATTCTACACATTTAGCATAGAGGTCACATTTCGACTGCTTGATATATAGCTGCTGTTCACACAGCCTACCAAATACAATCACTAGATGCATCTGGTATTCCTCTATAGTGTCTGAATAGATGAATATGTCATCTAAATAGACATGTATGCATATACCAAGCACATTGTGGAATATAGCAGTCATTAACCATTAGAAGGTTGCAGATGCATTGCAATCTCCTTGCTGCATCACATTGCTGATGTATGTTCCTGCAATGGTCATGAAGGCTGATTTTGGTACATCTTCTAGTCAGATGTGTACTTATTCATACATATCAGCTAGATCTATTTTTGAGTGATATTTTACTCAGGCTAAGTCTTCTCAGACAACTTCTTGGTCCAGCAAAGGAATGATGTCCTTTATGGTATTGTCATTGTGAAATCTTGTATCTGTGACAGTCCTTAGTTGACCATCTTTTTTTAGTATGCAAAGAAGTAGTGCAGCTTAGTCTGTAGAGTAGGGTTCCCACTATTTGGCTCTTATGTATCTCACAAGTTTATCATGAAACTCATCTCTTAGTGATCAAGGGCAACAGAGTAGGTGGTATTTATACCTTTTGTTCCTATCGATCAGCTTTATTTCATGATTTACTTCACAAAACAGTGATAATTTCTTAGGTAGGCCCTGCATGATATTCTGGTTCTCTTTGAACCACTTTTTGCTTAATACAGATATATCAGACTTCTTATACTTATCAGGTGGCTTCTTCACCTGACAGCTATATTGTTCCTCTATTATGTGAAAGTTTTGCAGTTTTGTCTCTGAGTTATTCTCAATGGGCAGTCTAGTTATGAACAAACTGAATATTTGTTCCCTAGCCAGTTCCTGGGGGTAAAATGACCATGTAAATTCCTGAGGCCCTAGGACCTCTTCTTCTGTGGGATATGTGTATTCTGTTGATGGCAGTAGGATATCTCCTAGGCATTTCATTTTCCATATGCCACATACCATAGTGTTCCATTTGTCAGGCATTTGAGCATCATAATACCACTTGAATTGTGACAGTCTTATTGGAGTGTCATACAATTTATGCTTATCTACTATGGCCATAAGATTTCGAAAGGTCTGTTAAGGCCTCCAGCCAGCCCAGAGAGTGCATATATACCCTTTGTGGTTGGCAATTGCTGTTGTTCTTAAAGTATTTCTGCCTTTTTGATCATGTTTTTTCATTGTTTCAATGAAATTTGTTTGGGCTTTTGAGGTTTTCTTTCCTTGTTTTCTCTCTCTCAAGAATTCTTTAGGTTCTCGACATTTTCCAATATATGCTTTGAACCTGTTGGTATTTTATCACCAATGTGGCTACTGTGATCTTCTTGAAGATCTTCTACTGATATTCATCTAACTCATTCTTGACAAACATCCTGAGGAAGTCATTTCTTCTCTCCTTTCTCTACTGCTTGATGATATTGCAATCAACTGTCAGATTCACTGGCTATGTCTACAAACTTGTAGACTTGACTTCCCATTCTTACTTTGTTCTTAACAAAGTCAAGTATGACATTGTTGGCTCACATAAACAGCATGCCAATAATTATATCATAGTAATCAAAGTTCACTACATCGATATATGTTTTAATGAGGACATCCCCTATTTTTATCTCAATATTAGCTCTGAAATTGATGGTTGAACAGCTTCCCACCATTTCCAATTGGAGCATGTATGGGTCCATGAGGTCATAGACTTTGATTCCTGCTATATGAGTGAAGCTCAGGGTTATGCCCATAGTAATACTACTCAAGTCCCATAACATCCATGCACCTATGCCATTGACATCTATCAATGTAGTGAGGCATTGCTTCTCACTAGGTTTTGCTTGAGGACACATTATTTTGTTCTTATGCTTAAGGAGAGTTACTCTCCTTATTTTAACTTTCTTGTTCTCATTTCTTTTCATTTTCTCTTCCAGAGTGAGAGATAGCTCTACAGTGAGTCCATTGATGATGATTTTATCATTGTCTGCATCTTGGATCATGGCTCCAAACTCATAGTCTTCATCTATGTTGAATCCATAGTCTGACTCAATAACTTTGACTTTAACATATTTGTCCTTGCTAGAGTTGGCTTTTTGAGGCTTGTTTTTGTTAGCCTTGTTGTTGTTCTCATTTGGTGGATCCTCTCTGGGTCCATTGTCTATATAGTTTAATTCATCACATCCTTCTGTGATAGTATGTGCTGCTTTAAGATAACTTTTATCTTTGTTATCTTGAGGGCATTTGTCTGCCCAATAGTCGATTCCACCACATTTTCAGCAAGGCCATGCCACACTAGGTCCAGAGTTAGCCTGGAGTAATGCCTTATTGGCATATCTTGGATTGTTCTTCAGTTTCTTGAAGGATGTATTTTTTTTATATAGCTTGTTATCTAGTTGTCTGCCAGATTTTCTAGGCATTGAAGAATGCCTTAATTTATTGGCTGGTATCCTATCATGACCAGCTGAAATCTTCTTTGGCACCCAAGCTGTTTTTAACTTGGATGACATTTTTGGAGCTGTCTCCAAGCTCATATTACTTGTCTTTGTTACAGGTGCTTATTGGCAGGACCTCATTCCCAGAGGGCAATGAGCACCTATCTCTATGGGTCAGCAGTACTTCGTTGCGAGTGATACTTACGTTTTCCCAAAGAGAAGCTGACTACACAAGTCCTATTCCAAAGGGACTGAGGGGAGACATCTCTCTGTCATCTTTGCATACCCTTGCAAATCGATATGCCTCTTGGTGGAGATGCTGGTGTGTTGGCATATGATAGGGTCGGTGATAGTGGCAGAGTGGCTAAATCATTCTTCATCACATCAAGAGCGATTTGGATTCATGGAGTCATAAGTCCACTTTGGTAACTTCCTGTAAGGAGCTGTCATACAAGGACTTGCATAAGCACTTGTCCCTGGAAGTCCATATAGGGATGACACCATAACATGGGTGTATTGTCAATAATCTTCCAGCCATTAGCGACTATGTCAGGTGATCGATTCTTGAGTGTACAGATAACCTTTCCGTTCAGGATATATTGTCTGAAGGGAGGATTATTGTAAGTGTCTAGAAGAATAGGATCAAGATAAGGCTTCTCTGGTAACTCCTCTGGGAGGAGAGTCAGGATCCTTATTTCTTTGTCATCTTCTCTGGTAGTTCCCTTAACATCCCAATGATAGAAATTCGAATAAGGCATTGAATTATTGATGAGTTCCTGGGCCATTACATTATCCCCTTCATTTAAGGTTTTTTCTAAGATACCTTCTAAATGAGAGGCCTTTGCATCGTTAAGGAGTGTGGTGGCTATGTCGTGTTCAGGGTGATAAAGTTGTTGTCAAGTGAGTTGGTAATGGTCATGAGCAGCACGAGGAAGCAGGGGTAATATAGCATAGATGTTTGCATTCTCTCCAGTTCTATATGGTATTGGTCCTACAATAGTGGTTTTTGCATTATAATGTATTCCAGTTAATATGTTCTCAGGTTCATCAGTGTCAGACACTTCCAATATTCTTGTAGGGGTAGTCATCATAGTTGGTGTCATAACTGTCATAGTAGGGTGAAGGATATTGTGATAAATGGCTGAAAGGACTGGTTTGTATGGCTCCTTCTTCATGGTTGTGGGGGCATCAGTGGCCACACCTGCAATTTCTATGTCGGCTCTGGTCCAGTTCTCTTCAAGCATGGTTAGCATATCAATAGGCAGCTGGAGGTGATCAGGCTCTAATTCCTCATGGAGTAGGGCATTGTATCTTGGGTACTTGATGTTGAGCTTCTCGGTGATTTTCCCAGCCATCAACAGGGTGTATAGCAGTCCTGGAGGCCACGTTGGATATTTGAGAGCTTCTTGGGCAGTTTTCTTGAGTGTTTTGTTGGGTGTCATTTTGAGGAAGAGCAGAGGGGGGTGATGGTTGATCTAGAGTATCATGTCGTTCTCGGTTCATTGATCTTTGAGAGTTCTTGTGCATTGGGTGAGGGTGATTCGCATATGATGGGTCATTGATTCACTGGTCGTCTTGTTGTCTTTGTTGAGAGCAGTAAGTCATCTGTTGCCATCTGGAATCAATAGTTTGATGATGTGGAGGGTTTCTTGAATAGTTAGGAGGGAGATCCACATTTTGAGATTCGATTGTGCCTCCTTGTGAGTTTCTTCTGCCATTGAGAAGTGATGGTCAAGTTTCTCGTATAACTCCTGTAGAGAGCACAGGAGCTCTTGGAGGGCAGGGAACTGCAAAAGTCATTGTAAAGTGATTTCCATCTTGCAAGCTGAGGTGAGTGCTGTTTGACAGTTGACCCATAGAAATTCCAATGTGAGTAAACCATATCGCCTTTCATAAATTCTCAGTGAGGTGAAGGCTAGTAAGACTTTGTTGAGCTTGGTCGGCTTGGTACAAGTAGCAGAGTAGCATTCTCGCATAATGTATGCTAGAAGCAACTGTCATCCTGTAGTAGTTGATGCTTGCAAGTGTTGCAGGAGTGTTTCGTAGGTCATCGTCCTCAAGGGGCAAGTTATCCCAGTTAAGTTGTGATAGGGAATAGTTGAGGGATCTATCCAGAATTGCAGTGTTGCCTGCAAGGGAGGGAGCCTGGACTGGGTTTCCATCGACTGTGAAGGAGGTGTATTCTCCATTTCAATTGATGAAAAAGTTGGGTAGGGGTCTGAGAGTAGAAAGTCAAGGCATTGGCACAGAAGGTGATGTGGTAGGAGTTGTTGGCAACGATATGGCCAATGGACTAGGGTGGTGTATGTTCTCGCCATCTTGACTTTGTTGATTCGGTGTTTCAGGAGGAGGAGTGTTATGAGGGTGATGAGTGATAGTTTCAAGTAGGCAATTGAGTTGTTCAGTGTTGGCGGTGGTTCGAGTGATGTTATCAATTGGCTCAGGAGTTGGGGGCATGTCTAGGGAAGTCGATGCAGGCATTTATATCATTGTAGGATGTCCGTTGCCTTTTCCAGGTTTTCTGGTGGTTCCCAAGTATTTTCCGATGTCAGATAGCCTTCCCACTTCATAAAGTAGTGGAACCTATTCCTGATTAGTTTGTGATTTACAATTGCTTCTACCTCATAGGTCTCTTCTCCTTCATCCAGGTCTGGTGGCGGTCTCTTGTGATGTTGTCTGTACAGAAAATTTTCTGTATGAGAGATTAGGAGGGATGTATGGAAGGTGTTGTGTATCTTCCATTGAGGAGGAAGTCGCAATTTGAATACTACTGGGGACTTCTTATCGATGATCTCGAAAGGTCCTTCTTGTTTCGGCATGAGTTTTTGGTATTTTCAGTATAGAGGTAGGTTCTTGTTGTTCAGCCAAACCTTTTGTCCTATTTCGAGGGTTGGAAGGTGCAGATGACTAGTCTTCTTCATCATCTGTTGTTGTACATGATTATGTGCTGAAAGGGTGCAGCTCCTGGCTGCTATTAAAGTCTTGGCTTGGGAATCAGCATCGGGGTTGTTAGTTTGGCCTTCTTTCCATAGAAGTGATCTAGATTGTTCTCCTTGATAAAGTTCGAAGGGCATTTTCTTTCTTCCAGAGTGTGGCCTGTTGTTATGTACATATTCATAAATAGTGAGGTATTTGCTCCATTTGCTTGGGTCATTAGCTGTAAAAATAGCTAGATAGGTCTCGATTTCTTGATTAAATTGTTCAGTTGTTCCATCCATTTGTGGATGATAAGCGGTAGAGAAAGCTGGTTGGATATGGAGAGCTTTGTAAAGGGCACACATTGATTTAGATGCGAATCTGGGGTCGCAATTGCTAATGACCTTATCAGGTAATCCAAATCTTCTAAAGAGGTGGTCAATTAATAGCTGGGTGATCTGAGATAACATAGCCATTTTTGTCATAGGGATCAATATTATCCCCTTCATTAAGCCATGGTCCACAATGGCTAAAATACTATCATATCCTCGTGATTTTGGAAGATCAGTGATAAGATCCATCAAGATCTGGGAGAAAGGTCGTGTTTTAGTAGGTCCTTTGATAGGTTGTAATGGTGGGTGTTCAGGTTGTCATATAATTTTATGTGCTTGGCAGTCTCTGCATCCTTTAATGTATTCGATCACGTAGTCTCACATATGGGGCCAGTAGGCATAGAGTTGTAGTTTTCATAGCATTTCAGCTTGGCCAGGGTGTCCGGCTGTGGGATGGTCATGACATGCTTGTAATAAGCATTGGCAAATATCTATGTCATTAGATATAATGGGTATTCCATTCCTATGGGGTGTATCCATCATAGGAGTATCCCATTCCTTTACTTCGATTAAGTCTTGTTTATTCTTAATTTCACATAATAATTTGTCATCGAGGATGTTGATAAATTCATCATTGAGGAGCGTTATTTTGCATTTGTCTTGATCAGTGGATGCTAGATCAGGTCATCTAGATAATGCATTGGCTGTGACATTTTTCTTTTCTGGGATGTGCCATAGTTTCAGCATTGGTTTATATTCTTCCAGGGTCACATGCCATCATCATTGTTGGGGATTCAGGTCTTGAGGTTTTCTCCATCGAGTGAGATTTTTGTGGTCAGTCCAGACTATGACCAGATGTCGTGCTCCTAGGAGATGATGTCACCAGATTTTCACAGCATGAATAATTGCAAGTAATTCTTGCTCCAAGCAGTGGTAGTTTCGTTCACTAGGTGTGAAAGATTGTGAATGGAAAGTGATAGGCTGTTGTCATCCTGCAGCATTCTTTTGATAAAGAATGGCTCCAGAAGCATATGCTGATGTGTCAGTTTCTACTTCATAAGGGAGATCAGGGTTTGCCTTCGCAAGTACAGGTTTCTTGTTAAACATGGCTTTTATTTCTTGAAAGGCTTTATCGTGCTCCTTCATCCATTCAAATGTCACATTAGTGGACATGAGGCGATTAAGGGGTGCAGTGATTTTAGAGTAATTGCATATGAATTGTCGATAGAAATTGCAAAATCCCATGAATTTGCGTACTTCTTGCATCATCATCAGTGTTGGCCATTTCATTATTCCTTTTAATTTGACATGGTCCATTTCGATAGTGGAAGGAGTAATCATGGCACCGAGGTATTCAATTTGTTGCTTCTCGAATTCGCATTTTGATGGTTTCAGATAGAGGTCATGTTTTCGAAGAATTTCTAATACTTTGAGTGTGAGTCGTTTTAGTTCTTCTTTGGTAGCAGCATGGATTAGGATATTGTCCATATAGATAAGGACTCCTTTCGCATGGATGAGAGGTTTGAATATTTCATCCATCATCATCTGAAAGGTGGCTGGTGAGTTACACATGCTGAAGAATATTACTGTGGGCTCATATAATCCTCTAGGCATTCTAAAGGTGGCCTTCCATATATCTGGTAGGTGAATGTGAATGTTGTTGTATCCACTTCAAATATCCATTTTCGTAAAGTAGTTCGATCCTTTGAGCTGGTTGAAAAGAGTGGTGATATTTGGAAGGGGATATGCATTTTTCTTTGTGTGTTCATTAAGGTATCAGTAATTTTGACATGGTCAAAGTTTTCCATCTTTCTTTGATATGAAGAAAAATGGTGAAGCCATAGGCGATTTTGATGGTCATATATATTCTTTTGAAAGGTTTTTGCCCAGGAATTTGTTGAGTTCTTCGAGTTCCTTGGGTGCAAGTTTGTAGTTTGGGAATGGTTTCACTTCGAAGGTAGGTAACATCTCGATTTTGTGGTTCCATTTTTGGTCAGGAGGGAATTGGCTTGCTTTCTTCTCAGAAAATATGTCGAGGTATTGATGATAGTTGTTTGGCATGATTTTTCAAGGGTCATCAGACTTCTTGTTGCCATATTTTTGGGCTAATAATTGTGAAGTGTTGGTTTTGACATTTAGTTCATCCTCATCATCGTTGCAAGTGTAGTTACAATATTCATATTCTTCTGATATTTGATCGCATATTTCTTCATAGATCTGTTGTCGATCCAGGGAAATGGTTCGATTCTTCCAATCAATGTTGGGATTGCTTTGTTGTAGCCAAGGGGTTCCTAGGATGAATTGAGGTTGTCCTAGTCCTGTCACTGTGGCTTTGACATTTTGGTTTTGTCCATCAACAGTAAGCTTGATGTCTACATAATTATTTGTGTGGTTTATTGATCCATCTGCATTTCAGATTTTCGTGGTTTTCGACAAGGGTTTCAGGGGTAGTCTCCATCATAGCGCTAATTCGGGGTCAATGAAGTTATTTCTGGCTCCTGAATCTAGTAAGGCAGTGAATGTAACATCAGGGTTGGAGGGAGGATGAATAGTGATAGGAAGATGGAATAGTCATTTTTTATTTGCAAGATTCACTTGATTAACTTCTTCTGGAATTTTCGGGTTCTTGCTTCCTAATTCCGTTTTGTAAAATTTGGCTTTTTGCTTCATGATTCTTCTATTTCCTCATCACTTGTTTCTTTGGCATTGAAGATCCGATGTTTCCCTAG
>KQ962140.1:84939-153849 GCA_001563735.1 Leucoagaricus sp. SymC.cos | reverse complement strand
GAAGAAATGTGGCAACATACTACATATCTGGAAATAGTCTGTCAAATATAGAACTCAGATCATGCTGGGAAGTAAGGGTCGAATATAGAGTCATTAGAAGGATAAATAAATGAATCCAGATCAAAGATGATGTCACCATCCATATATGGGAATGAAGTCTCAGTGATCATAACAATGCCCATTCTTACCATAGAGTGATCAGCTTGTGCAGTGCTTAGGCTAATTGATCAGTCACAACCAATTATTACTGTTTGCTTACCTTTCTGCTCCTCAGCCAGTTCAGGAAGGGAGCTTCCATCCTAATGTTATGGGTGCTTATTGGCAGGACCTCATTCCCAGAGGGCAATGAGTGCCTATCTCTATGGGTCAGCAGTACTTCATCATGAGCAATACTTATGTTTTCCCAAAGAGAAGCTGACTACACAAGTCCTATTCTGAAGGGACTGAGGGGAGACATCTCTCTGTCATCTTTGTGTACCCTTACAAATCGATATGCTCGATACTGATCTGATACTCATACATTTCAGTCTAAAATGGGAATGACCACATTTCATCCTACTAGGATGATGAGGCAGGAATAAGAATTTCTACTCATGGGAGAGCAATGTTCTGTCAAAGACCATTGGCATGAGGTTAACTTGTGGGTAGCTCCATAATACAGGGGTTCTTCTTCTGACAGTAAGTCAATCAGTGAAGGCATGAGAGACATCTCACTAAGGTAAAGCGTCTTAGGAGTTATGTAGATAAGTAACCAAAGAGGATGGAAGCTAAGCTTCCATGAGAGCACCTCTTTGCTATATATACATTCTATCTAGATACATACAGATTCTTTTTCCTACTGCATAAGTTGATAGAAGTCTACATAGTGAAGTTCCTCATACATGAGGCATAAGCAAAGTCTGCACATAAACTATACTACAAGTCTATAGTCCAATAATCAAGAGAGGAGAGTAAAACGTTCAAGAGAGGGGAAGAGGAAGGGGACATATGACATCACTGTCTAATAATACATTCGCTAATTAGACATCAAAGTTGAGAAGTCCGAAGTTTATGTCTACTAGGGTAATGGACCATAAAACTATAAAAGTCAATCATAAGAAGTCGTAACTAATAATACATTCACTGATGATGACTCAGGAATTAAGAAGGTTGATCATCAGGGTAATCAAATGGAAGACAGCATAGGGGTGAGAGTAAAGAAGTGTACGCATTAGTCATAGTTCCTACATTGGTTCTGGGGAGAGGGTGTAGCGGGAGTGGGTGTAATCAGTAGCATTAGTCTTCGGGGAGATGCTTCAGCTTCATGAGATGTTGCATGCTGATTTGCTAGTGTCGGTGGAATAATCCATGGAGTCCTCAGTGGGAAGAGGAGGGGGAATAGGTCTTGGCAGAGATGCTGGCATGTTGGCATATGATAGGGTTGGTAATAGTGGTGGAGTGGCTAAATCATTCTTTATCATGTCAAGAGCGATTTGGATTTGTGGAGTCATAAGTCCACTTTGGTAACTTCCTGTAAGGAGCTGTCATATAAGGACTTACATAAGCACTTGTCCCTGGAAGTCCATATAGGGATGACGCCATAACGTGGGTGTATTGTCGATAATCTTCCAGCCATTAGTGACTACATCAGGTGATCAATTCTTGAGTGTACAGATAACCTTTCTGCTCAGGATATATTGTCTGAAGGGAGGATTATTGTAAGCATCTAGAAGAATAGGATCAAGGTAAGGCTTCTCTGGTAACTCCTCTGGGAGGAGAGTCGGGATCCTTATTTCTTTGTCGTCTTCTCTGGTAGTTCCCTTAACATCCCAATGATAGAAATTTGAATAAGACATTGAATTATCGATGAGTTCCTGGGCCATTACAGTCTTTCCTTTGATTTCCTTTGGAATAAAGTGCTAACATCTTTACAATGTTCATAGTCAAGCATGTGCTTGACAAAATCTTCAATACTATTTACTTCAGGAGACAGTCCCTTATTAAACATCAGGTACTCCAACATCACGCTTGGTATACCTTGCATGAATGTCTGAACTAGAGAATAATTATCAGGGTGTATAGCCATCACCCTTGCATAGTCTAGTATGTGGTCATAGAAGGTTTGAACACCTTCTTCTACTGAATACTTTACATTTTGGAGGCTCTTATGAGCTTTATGCATTGAGGTCAGTCTCTCAAACTGATCATATAGAGCTATTATTATGGATTTGAATGTCTAATCATATTTACTATGATTAATACTCATAACATGTCAATTATACATGTCCTTCACTTCACCAATTAAGTGATATTGTAGTGCAAATATACAGGTCATATCTGTATTGTCCTCTTGTGGGTTATCTAAGTTCCCACCCAGTCCTTTCATCAAGAAATCAATACACAAGTTGAGGACAAAGTCCTCAAGGTCACTGTACTTTGTGCTACTACCATAAGTTATAGTGGCCTTTTCTGAAGGCTTACTCAGTTTATAGCCTTCTGGTAATACTATTCTTTGTGCTAAGTATTGATCAATTGTTTGCTCTAGTCAATTATACATGACAGCATTGTATTGCCTATGAGTTTCTGCAATCCCAGGGCTGGATTCATCTGGTGCTATATCTCTAAATAAGGAGTATTGTTGCTCCTTATAATATAGTGTGTCAGGCTGATATATCTCTCTAAAGGGGGATCTGAACTCTCATCTCTCATCTTCAGGTACTGTATCACCTGTGTCACTGCCTTTGGCTGATACCAACATGTGTATGGGCTTTTTAAGGGCCTCCTGTTATCCCTTTGCTGGTGTGCTGGTGACTGGGTTCACAAATAATGGACCATTACCTTTACTAGGTTCTGGCTTAGGTAGTCCTGCACCCAATGACTCAATTGGTATATGATCTTGGAATATAATCCCTTGGTTATTGATATTTGAGGATCTGTAATTTCAGATATCCTCATTATGCATCTGTTGTAATCCTACTCAGTCTGTCCATGTGGCAGCCATAGATACTCTCATCATTTGATGATGAGTGGTAGCTGTAGGTGGACTAGCAGCGATATTATATACTGTCATTATCATAGGTAGTGGGTTCTGAGGTTGATCACTAATCTGGACAGGTAGTGGATTAGTCTGAGTGTTAGCCTGGCTCACAATTGGTTAGTTATGATTCAGATGCAGAGGTGGCTGTGGTACTACTACCACAGCTGGCCTTAAATTTAGATTGTATGATAATAATGTCATAGTTATTCTTATTGGAGGCAGTAAGTTTAGTACTGGCTGTGACTTTAATAGTATTTGTGGGATAATGAGCAGCTTTGATATGTCCCACTGTGACCTTTTTCCCTTATCCTCTTTTTGAGATAGGGGTTGAGTAAATAGTGAAGGTGATTTCATCTTTGTTGTATTGAATATCTCAATTGGTTTAGTTAACATCAGTTTTGCTTGATTTGTAACATTTATGTGAGGTTCTTGAGGAGTAAGGTCCTCAAGTTTTACCTTTGACAATTGTCTATGGGTTATATCCATGAATATTCTAGGAGCTGTCCTTTACACTGGCTCTGATGAGGTTCCCATGCTATAAGAGATCAGAAAAGGAAGTTGTGCCAAGAGTAACTCATCTCTTTGCCTAGGGGATAAAAGTATGAATGGTACCAATGGTGTACATGCATCATCAATATTGGCCAATTGGACTGATTCAGCTCTCATGGAATAATAAGTGGTTGCTAAGTTAGCAACTGATTCATCCACTTCTCATCTGCTGGACTGTGATATTTTCACCATAGAATTGTCTCTGGATCAAAGGGGATTCATTCCCTCCAATCATTGCTGAGCACTAAGTTATGCATTGTAGGATTTGAGACTTTCATTTAGGTGTTGTGGTGTGTTAAGCTGCTTGATAGCTTGGCCAGTATTTATTGTTTCAGATATGGTTGCAGAAGGGGGATGTCATGGTTCTGGTTGTGGGGTCATTGGGACCCAACAAGAGCTAAGGAATATTCAGGGAGGTTTTCTTCAATTATGCTAATTCTGATTGAAGTCACTGGTTCTTTGAGGGTCAAAATTACCCTCTCAAGGTCTTTTTTTGAACTGGGTGAAAGCTTCAGTTTCCCAAGTGCCATATATCTCATTTATAAGTGTGGATACATTAGATTGAGGGGAATTCATTTCCTTCTTGATATCTCTATATTTTTTGCAAAGGCATTGAATTGCCTTTAGATACATCTCCACATAGATGGGGTTATCTGTAGGAGGTGCTCTTTGGTTCCTTCAGAACTATTCCTCTGTTATAGTCTGTGCATAGGCGCAGATCTGTTCTCAATGATGTGGACTCAACACATCATTTATTTGAAATAGAAACTCAATCTTGTTCTCTTCTTTGAATATCTCTTCAAGCTCAAGTACTTGAATGTCAGGGAATTAAAGGGATATGTTTTCTATCCCTTCAGTGATAATATTTAAGCTGCCCTCTTGTCTGGACAGGCTTTTGTGGCCTAACCATATATCATATGGTTGCTCTGTTGGCAAGTTACTAGGCAGAGGTTCCTCAGGTACCTCATATTGTTCTGCAAGTATTGGCTCAGCATTGAGAAGGGCTGAACCAACTTATAACTCAGTGGGGTTCTTAGGCATATAGACCTCGTGTATGTCTATACTCTGATTGGTTGGTACCTCCATGGTGAGTGTGGTGCCCCAGCATAGATCATTGGTGTCATATAATACTGTTGTATTATTTTTTGGGTCTTCGAAGTGACCTGGTGGGTAGCTTCCTTGAGAAGTTATCAGAAAGGTTAATTTTATAAGGTTAAAGCTTCAAGTGGGATTGTCACAGTGATATTGCTATCGTTTTCAGTGATGACATGGCTACATGCATTTACACATGCAATATACAGGGTTATTGTAAGAAATGTAAGGCTAGGTCTTATAGATATCAGAACTAAATCTTACTTCACACCAAAGTACAATAAGCCCATGTTGTATTGGGTATGTACTTGTAGTGTAGGTGTAAAGTCAGCTCCCAAATAGGGATGCTGACCAAAGTACATGATCATGTATTAGGTAACAATTTGATAGTGACAATATATCAGTATTTTATGTCCAATAAAAGATAATATACTAAAAGGCAGAATAGATAAGAATAAAAGCCATTGTAAGGGTATAATCCTTACAATATCATCACCATAGTCACTTTCATCTCCAAGTGATACCATACCAGTGTTAGGAGCAGAAGACAGAGTAGATAGAATAGCAGACATAATTAGTAATGAGAGAGGAGGCAAGAAGATAGTATCTGGACAAGGAGAAGAGGGTCATGAGAATAAGAGAGAGTCTACATAAGTAGCAGCTGTGGGGACTGATGATGTAGCCCCTAGACATTCATTCTAAAGATACAGCACTTTCTCATCTGTAGCCTGATAGCATGTCTTTTTAAATTTAAGCCTCTTAACAAGAGACTCTCTAACTAGTATGCTAAGGTGTTCTGCTAGAGGAACCAGTAGAACAGTGGACTTAAGAGCACATAATGCCCTAGCATTATTAACCTTTTGCTGGGTCAAAGGACTTGAGACTTTGGTTTTAGAAATGATGGCTGGACTAGCAACTATAAATGCTGAGAAAGCAATATAGTTATCTGCTGAGCCAGTGGCAGTAACAGCAGGTGATTGAATCTCACTATCAGTGATATTGGCCTGTTAGCTCTTTCCCCTCTTATCATACTTGTATTACTTCTTCTTCTTTTTATTATTGCTACCAGAAGACTGTTGGTTTCTAGAAGACAGACCAGGATTGGCATTTCCCTGCTGCTGTCCTTGTGGATGTTGCTACTGTTGCTACTGGGAGCACTACTACTACTGGTTGTCAGAAGGTCAACTACACTACTGCTGCTACTAATTAGAGTTTGATAGACCTTTATACCTCATGCTAGTGTGTAACATGTTAGCCTCATAAATTTTCACTTGATGCTGGTGTTGCCACTGTGTGATAATCACAGATCAAACTGAAACAAAGATGATCAATGCAAGAGGATGTGTCTGAAGATAAGTAGATACTACAAAGGACTATTTCTTAGAAATTGCATTCAACAAATTTATAGCTCAAATAAAACTGTTAATGTTAATCAGAGGATTGCTTCTCTCCAGATATGAGTAAGCATTTTCAAGCAGCATAAGCTACAAGGACAGCTCAATATTGAAATTAATACAATATGACAATATGAATTGATAATCAGCAAATATAGATGCAGTGGAGTGAGTTCTGAAGAAAGTTGTCAAATGGATCCAGAGAAGTGCAAAAGTTGCTTAATTATGATGGAGAAGGTGAGAAGTGAGACAATTGTTAATTATCCCATATGCCATTTGATCAAGGGAGGTCTAATTAGCTTGAATCTCAATGGACTCAGTGGTGTAGATTGCAAGAACAGTGGCAGCAGTCTGCATTGCAGCAACAGCAGCTGTGGCCTGTACCAACTGCAGTAACACATAAGTACCATCTATGATATCCATAGTGGTGTATGTACAGTAACACCAGGAATAATTGTCATCGAGAGAATGTTTGTCATTGATTTAGACCACTCTACCCAGTTCTTCTCTCCAATCAAAAGCAGAACATTAGCAAGTAAACCATAGTGTTCTAAAAAAGACTAAGATCAGTGATTTGTCTAAATAAATGAAACAAAGCAATTATAAGCATCCAACTATACACCTAAGTATGTGTAGAGAATATAATTTGGGCAAGTCAAAAGTTTGGCAGGGACACTGTCAACAACTAACAACAAGTTCTGACTACCCCAGCATGTCAGCAAGTGTCAAAGACATTTCAGCAATAATACACTTGGTGGTTGGGGCCCATAACCTGTTGAAAGCAGTCTAAAGCATAGCACAGTGCTAGGAATAGAAAGAACTAGTCACTTACATTGTTTAACAGTAATGAGAACAAGATATAAGCGAAGTGTTGAGAGATGCTAAGGAACTCAAGTAAAGTGCAGAGAGGATTGGATTCAACTAAAGAACAACAGAGTAAAACTATCTACTTAGTATATACAAAGGAGAGAGTGGATGCATAAGCAATGATGTCATAACTACAAGTAATTGCATGTACTACTACTAGTGAATAGCAATGAGTAATGCTATGGAGTCCTAGGGCATAACGAATGAATTATGAATGCATATAATGCAAGGAATCCGTATGCTCGTAATCAAATCATAAAATGTAGGATACCCTGACGGTATATGCACTAATAATAGATAGACACGTAGAGCATTTACTTATTTCAACATCTTATTGTGCTAAAAATACAGAAAAATTTGTCAATGATTTTGTTTATTTTCTAAACAAACATCCGTAGCTTTGGGGGGCTTCAGACCCTCACCAGCGAGCTCAGAATCAACCCCCCATCTGCAGTTGTTGTTCCAATTGAAATATCACGCGTTGTCACGCTGTACAAAGTGACGGTAAATACCAGTTTTCGGCGCTAAAAAAAAACACGTCTACCTCCCCACAATCGTTGAGAATGCACACATAAACTGGTGCACATGTAGTACTCAAAGCATACAACACATCTATCAAACTGATTCTAACTGAAAATGTTGAAGGAGCTGTGAAAAAAATAACCTTGATTGGCTGTACAAGGTGACGGTTGATCATTGTACGGTAGTGGGCGTAGAACAAAGCAACAGCTTAAAAAGGGAATAGAAAGCCACTTACCGCACTTCGAAGCGCTGAAGCACGATCAAGGGTCAGTGCACGATGAGATAAGTAAATTAAGGGCGTCGGGCGCAAAACGGAGGCAAAGACATCTCCCCCATCTCATATTGCAACCCCCTTGTGCTATTGAATTCCCAAAGGGCGAATCTGGCGGCGTCACGCAGCATGTCCAATGAAGAAGTGCAATCCCAACCGGAAAGGCTTTCCTTCCAAGGATCTTGTTTTTGTGGAGACGCTACGTTCAGAGTGGAAGGGGAGCCCCTAATCAGTGTATTTTGCCATTGTACAGTCTGTCAGCGTTTGAACGGTGAGTGCTCAGTTTTTCAACTTAGATCTCGTTGAGCTGAGCGAGCCGTTCAGGCTGTTCAGTCGTCCATGGACTACACTATCCTTCAGGGTCCTTCACCTGGACGCACGGAAACCCAGACGCCATTTTTACAAAAGCCTCGAAAGGACACGCCTGGACGGTCTGGAGGTGCCAACGCTGTTATACATTCATCGCCGCTCACAACGGGAGCGAGGAGAAGTGGTCCGTGAAGGGCTCCCATTTCAAGAGGAACGCAAAAGGCTCGATTGAGAACTGGGACTTGGTCAAACCAACGGCGCATATCTTCTACTCAACCAGGATGTTTGACGTTCTCGATGACCTGCCAAAGTGGGAGGGGTACGAATATAAATCTGCCAGAATGTTCGTAGGTGCAGTGGAAGAAAATTCGGAAGGCAAGGTTGTGGCTTGAGGGTGAAGAGATCGGGGGTTTTGATGTTTTTGGCTTTTATCCATGTATGTGCTCCTATGACGGAGACTCTTTGTACGTCACCAGTCCGTCGGGCACTTGTAAAACTCGCTTCAGGCACTCGCCTTGGATCAAATGCGGAGATTCCTCAGCAAGATCAGGCACGAGTACAACACTGGAAGCCGAGGGCGCTTTTCTGTGATCAACGGTGCGAACAATCGACGTATCATCAACAAATTTTACTGGGTGAAGACCAAGCCCACGAGGCATACGGTTATCGTCGCATGTTATCGCTGCCGTGTGTTTCAAGGGTATGAGCGTCCCGAAATTGCCGAATGTAGTAGCTCAGAGTCTCGAGTCCCGAGTCCTGCAAACTGATAACTTCGCCATCAAGTTAACAAGGTGGTGAAATCGAAATACAAGTACCTAACTAGAGCCTATACATCAAATACAGGAAGAACCACTAGGCTGGAAACGTAAATTAATAAAATCGTCCCAGCAGAAATCCACTCAACAACATTGTGCGGACATGAGAGAACTGGTACAGAAAAATAAAATCGTCGCAATCGTAAGAATTACTGGCGTCCGGCATGTTCGCTCTCGGAGGGTGCCTGATTCATAACTGATGGTCTTCGTTTCTCATCTCGTGATACGTGCACGCTGGGTCCGGGGTTGGTGTAAGCAGGAGCTGCACCTGAGGGACCAGGCAAATTTCCAGAATCCATTTGACTGATGAGGTCTGCCGCACCAGACAAACTGGCGGAATTTCCATGTGTGAAATATCCAGCACTCGTGGCGGAGGAGTTGGAGTGGTGTGAGAGCATTGAGCTCACTGATGGACTCTTCTCGTGAGGTTGCCTTGAGGGAGGAGTAGTTATAATCGAAGTGGATGCCCCGTAGGTTGAAGCTTGATCGGGAGCCTGAGAGGAGAAGTCTCCGTGTCCATGAGGAGCTTCAGAGTATGCAGGGGGGTTCATGCGGCCAGGGCCCTGGGCCGTTGAAGAACCGCCAGCCACTGCCAAATGCGCTGAAGCTTCAGACCTCTTCCTGTCATGACCACTTATGGGGCCATCTTGCGAGGACGATGGCCTCTCAAGAGTGAACGGAGAGACGACACCACTCGAGGTGTGATAAACATGAGGTGATGGGGTGGTGCCGTGGGGTGGTGGAGTGGTGAGTCCATTTGTGACCATGGACGCCATCAATGATTCTTGGCCAAAAGAGTTCCTACTCGTGTTGTGTGTGCGGAAAGTAGTTGGACTGTAGAGGAGCCGACTATCAGAGCCATTCGATGGTGACGTGTGTCCCAGGGGGGTGTAAGCGAGGTTTGCTCCAAAGGTTTTGGCAGAGAGGTCTGAGGGACTTCGAACATGGTGATCGACGGGACCTTGAGACATCACGGGCTGAGCTACTCGGCCCTGCCTCTTCTGGCTTCGACAATATAAGAAAAGGGCTGCTGCTATACCAATTGCAATGGCAACGATGCCTCCAACTACCCCGCCCACGATCGCCCCGACATTGCTACTATGTTTTGAATTTTGCGGAGTCGAAGTAGACGAAGAATTTGCCTGCCAGTCACCTGGGTCTACAAGAAGATCGAGGGTGACCGAAAGTACTCTATCCAAAGCAGAAACTTACTCTTTAGTTGAATGTTGTAGGCCTGGTCCCCGTTGAAACGTTGATCCTGCCACGTTGTAGCTGACGAAGTTGCTGGTCAATGTTTGTATTTTGGTCGGCCTGGAAAGACTTACGGTCTACCGCCGCATAGTTTGGGAAAGTCTGACCCCCTGTTATTGGTGGGGCTTCGGGGTAAGGTCTGTAAGCGGGGAAAAACATGGTTAACGAATTTGTCGAGCGATGGAATGTTTGACCTACCGGCCTGTCGTAAGATGGGATCCGCATGTACCATTGCTCCAACTGAACCATCTGAAAACTGATGATCAAAGAAGATAAGTGAATTTATGGGGCCAACGTACGAGGGTACTGCAGCCTGGGAACCTTGGCAGAGTGAACATGCACTGACAAGATTATAAACAGCCCAAGAACTAGACAGACGTAAGATCTTGCCAAAACGGAGATGGGAGGAACTCACCAAGAGCACGCAGTGGAAGTGATATTGTACTGGTTATTTCCACTCAACGGAACCATATGATACTCTTAGCACAGTATTTCAGTCCCCCGCCGTAGTCAGAAAGAAAGATGCACGTTCAGCTCACCAGAGGAAGCGCACGGCGAGATGAGATACGCAGCCAGGAGGCAAGGCTGCATTCTTGCCTCGTTGTTCATCCAAGACCAATCCTGAGCAGTGTTGCATATTGCGTCTGAGGTAGGATCTCTAGGTAGCAGTACCGTCCCCAACACTCTATTCGTCACCGCAAGCAACACCCAACCAGCACCACTAACTACCGATGAGCGCTGTGACATTGTTCAACGAGTTTTGAGTTTTCCAGCCTTGACAAAAACGAAAACGCGCGTTAAGGAAAGCCTGACTCTGTTGAGAGCACGGAGTTGAAAGAGGTCAATGGGAGCCGAACGAGGCAGCGAGGGATAGCGACAGTGCTGGCGCAAGGGTCACGCAGGTTAGTGAAGGTGGTCGGTTGTTGAAGGTTAAAAGGGTAAAGGCCAAGATGCAGAGGCAGAGACAACGACAACCGAGCGTCTGCGTGAGGCAGTGACGGGTTATGTTGGTGGTCGAGAACAGAGAGAAGGGGAATAAGCCAACTCAAATCGGCGATATGAGAGTTCTGCGCCCGATAGACGCTCGTGCTAGACCCCAGATGGTCCCATCAAACGGGCCGGTGTATTCATGGAACCTGCGAGTGCCTTGCCGTGCCGGCTTCCTCATGTGAGTTTCGCTGCCTTACTTGGGGTCTAGCTCGTGCTTGAGAACAGCGGTCGATTCAAGCAGCGATATATTCGTCTGTTCGCGAATATCTATAGTTCATAAAATCAGAGGAAAAATATGTAAGCTTTCCAGCACAGCTTATGACGTGTTCGGTGTGGCGAATCCTGTACCGGTGATAACCCCGTTAGTACGCGACGTCTGGCCAAAATGGAACGCTTAGTGACACTGTTGGTGGACGCTAGGCTCGGGGAAAACCAGAGTGAAGTGTTCTAGCACTACAAGAGGTGCTCGTCAATCCGATCAGCTGGTGTATCTAAAGATAGTCAACACATATGGGAGCGAAGTGCGTGAAGAATATGGGTAGATGACATTGATCTCTGGTTATTGATAGAATCTTGTCTGCCCATGATCAGTAGCTTGTCCGACTGATGCGGCAAATAATCAGCTCGGATTGCCTATAAAAGTATCCTTCTTGGATAAGCCACTTGCTCTCAACTTGACGAAGCTCTTTAAATGGTGATCTTCCATCTCACTGTGAGAGTCGCTTAATGAACGCCTTCCAAAAGCACCCAAGGAGAGAACAGGTAAAATATACTCGAACATCAGTGGCACGAAATGAAGGGGGGAAGGAAGCGGTAGACCCCCGAGATGAAAATGATGTCGTAATACTAGAAAGTCAACCGCAGTCAATAAAGATCGTAATGTTCACGACGTCTGAAAGCTCTTAGAGTGCCTGAATAGGACACACGTAGCTTCCACACATCGGTATGTCACAGCCGAATGATTTTCTCGTACTTGACAGGATGAGTTACTCTTTGGAGCATTTTCAAGTTCTAGCCTCTCGGTTCACTGTTCGGACTCGGCCTTCCCTCACCCATTTTGTTCTTGGGGTTCGGAAGCCTTTTCAAGTACTTCGGCTACAGACAAAATATCCTGAATTTTCACAAATGATATAATCCTCCCTGTTCTTGGCTATGCCAGTCTCCGGAGTCTGGATGTTAGTTTATAAAAAAATGAGATGACAGAGCTCATGCCGTCGTGAATCGTGATCCATTGCTGCTCGCCTTAGAATCTATTGTAGAGATTGCACTGCTTTAGCTGCAAGGCGAACAGACCTCCTATACTAGTAGCTAAAGAGCACACAACCAGCCTTCGGCCCATGCTTAACAGTCGGGATATCATGGCCATCTCCGACCAAAAGACATACAGTCCATTGACACAGACTCGGACATGACCGCTGATTTTTACTGCTGGAACGGCTGAACTGCGGCCAAGAAGATTCGTCTAAACAATTCCATGATAGAATCATGCTACTTGAGCGCTCAATTACCCGTATGAGGAAGGGTAATATCAACGTTCCACAAGGCCTTATGATTCCGAAGGCCTTCGCCCATCACTCCTGGGAATAGTTTGTGCTTCCGTCAGACGAGCTCAAAAAACAATGACATTTCGACATGCCGTATCAAGGGGCTCTCGCTCACATCGTTTCCAGGCCCATGAACATCCTTCCACAATCAGGGCCTGAATATCACCCTGTCCACGCGAGCACCAGCTGCGTCACTGACAAGATCTTCAGAGTATGGTTTAATCACATCATAATACGACAGCAAAAAAAAAAACCAGTAATTAGTTATTGGCTTTACCAAAATACTTGAACAAAACCCTGTACAAGCCAAGAGAAATCACTCCACATTCAACAATTCATACTCCAATGTTCTGAGATTCCATACCCATCTCCATCCACAACTTCTGTGCCGTCTCTCTCACAGAAGGCCTAACTTCTTGCTGCACCTTCTGCCGCTTGTTGGATATCAAATCAGTGTCCGAGTCACCGTTTAACACGCCATTTACAGCACCAGACTGTTGCTCCTCACGCTGCTGCTTGCGTTTCATTGATAGATAGTGCAAATATGTCAGACTATGCTTGGCCGATGGTGCCCGAGGCGCATTAAGCGGAGGAGCTGAAAACCACAACATCTCATTGGTGTATGGATCTCGATCAAAATGTTTCGCTATCATCGGGAAGAAAAAGAAAAGCATACTGTTTTAGTAACTGTTGTCTTTCCGAAATGGAGAGAAGTATAAGACTCACTCGTCTCGGGAGGTAACTTCTCGATTTGAACGTTGCTTCCTTGAGATGAACCCCCTGCAGCGGTAACTACCGATCTGTCAGGCCCTGGAGGCCTGTATGGCTGAATCACTGCAGGCTGTTGTTGAACCGGCTGTTGCGGCTGTGGTGTTGGTGCAGTAGACCCAGAGGCGGTGGCTTGCGCTGTTGTGGAAGGACCGACATACTGTCCTTTACTAGGTCCAGCATCTCCACCTGACACCTTCCTCGTATTCGTCTTCTTCTTGTCACCATCCACGCCCATAGCATCATCCTGCGCCGAAGCTACAATCCCTCCAGGAGCCTTCACTTTACTTCCTTTGACCAAAAACGGACTGGGATACCTGATCGGGTAGACCGTCCTTTCAAAAGGATAAATCGGCATGAACTCGGTGCTCTTGCGCACTTCCTCCGGTATACAAGAATTCCAATTCTTAATCTTCACAAACACACGGTCGCGATCATTGTAGCGTGAGTCGCAGACATAGAGTGGGAAGCCCAGGTACCAGTACGGAGGACGTGGACGACCGCGGATATGGCGGGCTGTAAATTGACATGCGATTTTTTCAATGATGTCTTCGACTGGATGATCGGCGAAATGGCCTAAGCGTGGGTTCAGTATTTAGTTGAGGACTGTTCGGGGGCCTGAAGCTTGAAGGGAAGAAGGGAAGGGCGCTCACTGGTTTTAAATACCTCTCCCTCCCAGAATTTCCGTTCGGCGGGATGAAATGTCTAGATTGATGTTAAATCGACTACATTGGTTGACAGTGTTTGAACATACCTGTTCTGGCCTATAGTACCATGAGACAGTAATGCCTGGCTGCCCTGCTTTTGCGCTAGAAGTTCAATGCGTCAGAGGTGCGCGGTATGATTCATAGATCAGACACATAAACTCACGCTTCTTCTGATATCCAACACCGAAAGACTTGAGCAATGATAGGTCGACTAGGATCATCAGGATTGCTCAAATGTACCCAATCAGCTAATTTCAGCGTCCATCCCTTGTGATGCACTTCGTCAACAAATTTCCGATCCTTTGACAGGACGCGATGTGTTGTCACTCCAGCTACTCCGTCTGCATCACCTCCATGCACAGGTTTCGTTGTCCCTGGACCAGCGCGCAAGGCGGCAAAATTTTGTGTTGAAACATAGGGTGGTGTTGGAGGGTTTGCCGAGGTGAGCGCCTGGTATAGGCGTTGTAGGAGAAGAACGTGACCGTAAGCTTCGCTACATGGTTCGTAGAGCCGTCGTGCTTTTTCGAATAAGCGGGCCATTTCTTTGTCGAACTCCTTCGCATTTTCGTATTGCTTGCCTTTTGCTCGCGACTATGTGACAGGTTATTAGGAATCGGTGACGCAGGTTTTCGACGGGACATACCTCGATTATTTTAAGGGAGAGGGGTGTTGTATAAGATAAATGAGGTGTTGTAGACTCCTCGGGGATGGCTTCAAGTGACGCAGAAGGCTTGTTTCCACTGACCGAAAATAAGCATTGAACCAAAAAGACTGAAAAACCCAAACAACGCACACGACGTCCTTGTAATTCTTGATTGCTTGCAAAAGTTCCACCAACCTGTCCTACAACCGACATTCAGGAATTTCCACACAACATAAAGGGGTTCAACACACCGGTGACGCCTCCTCCATCCATCCATGTTCACCAAATCCAGGCCACCTGGGCAATCCCTTTTCTAACTGTTTCACGATCTCCTCACTCTCAGGATCTCGCTCAGCCACCGCCGCTTCATCTCCAGCCGCATCGTCCGCCGACACAATATCAACCTCAATCTCCGGTGATGCTTGTCTTTGAACGGATTTAGGTCGTATAGGTACAGGTTTGGCGAGTGTCGCGCTGGTACTTGGTGCGGGTGTTGAGCGTGTCATTTTTGAAGAACCAGAAGTTGCTGCTGCTGTTGTACTTGTAGTGTTAGTCGGAGGTTGAGAGCTTGTTTGTCGCGTTTGTTGAGGTGGTGGTGGCGCTGGTTTGGCGCTTTCTTTCTCGGGTTGATCGACGATACCGTGGACTTTCTGTGCTGATGACGGTGGTGGCGATGTTCGCATCTGTTGAGGTAAAACAGTTTTCTTCTTCCACTCGGTTTCCAATGCTTTCTGAGCATCGTGAGCCCATTGAACCAGAGACTGAGAGTGTCAATAACAAACCTTGAGTGTATCTGCGTCGAGTGATATTTGACTCTTGGGCTCATTATAAAACAATGCATTCCAGAAGACGAGAGACAAGTCTGTGTATACATCCGATGCCTCTTTATACCGTCCCTTCTCTAATGAAGCCTTGATGTTATTTATACAACGAGGTTCTGGAATGACCTGAGCATGATGAGAGTGTAGTAGGGGTCATCAAAGTAGTCAGCATACCTCATAATATTCCGGCCATTCCTTGCGATCAACCAAGTTCATGAACATCCCACAAAGCTCCCGCTTTCCTCTCTGCGTGCGAATACCTAGTAATATATTTATGATCTCCTCTAATGCCGTCTTTTGCGCCGCGGAAACTGGCATTTTTGTCGAGACGGTTTAGCAAGCGAAAATGAGATGAGGATATGAGGGTCGCGACGACCGCGATGTTTGGATGTATTTGGTACATACATCAATTCATTTCTTCCGTCAACATCAAAACATATTTCTATCTCGTACAAATGTTCAAGAATACAGCGATTGTCTATGCTAGTACAATTTTTGCGAAGTTTAATCTATTGTGACTGCTCTGAAAAGGTGAGTTTAGGCTTTTTTTTTCTCGTACAAGGGTATGCAAAATCGACGACGGTTTTCAGCAAAGTAAAATGGGCGAAAAATCATCACGCGTCTAGAACAAGAAAAAAAGGTATCACATCCAATCAAATATTCCCCATCGTAAAAGCAAATCAAAGCTGGTATCTTCATTCCGATCATATCTCTCGTCGTATCCCATCATAAATCCTAGAATCCCTTCAACAAACAAGAACTCGTCCAAGCATGATCCCTCCACTTTTGCCAAAATTGATATTCCGGACATCTTTTCCGCCCAATCCTAATCCATGTCCTAAACCAGGACCCGGAAGCATACCTTTCCACTCATGTGGGTGATAAGGTCTCGTAGAGACATTCTCATCCCAAGAATCCCTCTCCTCCCTTGGCAAAGCCCGACGCACCGGTGGCAAAGGCACAGGCGTCGATCGATAGAATTCCTCACAAGCCAAATTGAACGCCCTCAGCGACCACGGAATCCATAACGAAGGAGATGGTGCACGCCTACGACGTTTTTGACCGGGAAGCTTCTGGCCGGTACCGTCAGCGCCACCCTTCTGAGTAGGTGATTGATTAGAAGATGAAGAGGAGGAACTCGAAGTCGATCCGGTCGATGATAGTGCACGACCACGCTTTGATGCCCCTAGCTTAGCGCTGGATGGGTCATTATCATGGGACATGTCCGATGGAGTGCCACTACCACTGGCTGATGGGGAGGTAGAGGAGGAAGCTACAGCTGTGGCACCACCGTTCACAGGTTTTAAGATACACCTTCGGACGTGCCTGTTCAGGTTCGACGCCACGCCGAATCGACGGCCGCAAGTTTCACAAACAAACGCTGGAAGAAGAGGAACTTGAGTTTCCTGAATTCGAATATAGCATTTTCAAACTTACCCTTTTCCCCAGTATGCACGAGGAGATGCTGTTCCCCATGGAATGTCAGTGACTTTGCTACATGTACAAATTCCGAATCATGCGCTCACCTTTCTTAACGTACTAGGACGATCAAACCTACATAAGCAGACGAATGGATTAGTGAAAAGCAACTTTACTACCACTCGACCTGGACTGACCGTTTATGACACATCGTACAAGCATGCTTCTTCTCCCGCGATAACATGTCAGGAACGGGCATCAGACTCGTAGCATCCGCCACGCTAGAGGGCATCTGCATCATAGGAGGCGGCTGTTGTGAGGACAAACCAGCAGAATCCATGGCAACCTGTGGCGTTTGCTCCCGTCCGTGGCCATTCGGATTCAATAACACGGCCATCGCAGCAGGTGTAGGCAACTGAGCGGTAGGAGTTCGCACAGGATAACTCTGGGGCTGGCCCACCGTGATCGCGCTTTTAATCGTCGATGTCAGCTCCAGAAAAGCTGGGTCAGGTGGTAAAGCACCAGATGTGCTAGTGGTACTAGGAAGCCGAGGAAGCATTGGAGCGTGTAGCTGTGGATGTGCGAGGTGATGCGGATGAAGATGCGAGGGCGGAGCTACAGTTGCCTGTCCTGTCGAGTGGCATTCCCATTGCCATCCTTGGTTCTGCTCGTACGAGGCCGATATATCCTCGGTATGGCAATATACCCTGCCAGATGTGGACGATGCTGCAGCAGCAGCGGTAACAACATTATTGTTCTCGTTGAATGCCAGACCAGTGGCGTCAAAGGTAATACTCGGCGTCGCAGCAGCAGATGCGTACGTCGCTGAGGAAAACCCGCCAACACAATCAGCAACAGCAGTGCCAGTGGACGGGCCTCCGCGGTCAGTCATATATCGATAGTCTTCATGTGGGTATGCAAGCGATGATCCTCTCGAGAAGCTGCCAGAAAAATTATCTCCGCCTGTCGCGAAATATTGGTCATGTATCGTGGAGTATGTACTGGGGAGATGGTGGTAGTAGTCTATAGACGATGGGCACGATGAGGAGGTGATGGAGTACTGGGCCTGCATGAGGAGCGCGGGATCGGAAAGCGGGTGAGTTGACCTGTTGTAGAGATGTTATATATTTTCCGATCTCTTAATACGTCCTCTGTTCACGATACGAGGTGAGAATTCTCATCGAAGCTTAGGCACCTGTCCGCACCTTTCTCGATACCTTCGCGGCCCATTTACGTGGCCTCGCGGAGCTGAAACCGAACCTGGCATGTCCAAATCTTCCATCGAGGTTGATGAGATCACTGGAGAGAGGGGGGTCAGAAAAAGTTTAAATTTCTGGATTCTTTCAGATTCAAAGTTGGTCCACTTATCTCGAATCTCTGATCTTCTCGAGTATTCCAATTAGCACAGCGTGGCCTCGCGGCCTGTCAGTCTCTGCTAGCACTATCCGATAGAGCCGATCCACTTGAACGCGCAAGTACTACTCAGGGGAGGTCCAATGGAACAAGCAGAACCTTGCACCCACAAAGCCGTGGTCCGATTACGAGCAGTCTATTCTTGAGCTGAACTCGCAATACTCCGCTACCTCATGTCCAAACACATGTTGATGAATCCCCCTGTTTTCTAAAACGAGCTTTAATCGATAAGATGTCTGTATCTTTGCGCGACCCTCCCACCCCTATTATCGTGCGCGCAGCATGCCCAGTTGCTTGGTTCTCAGAAAGTATTCCGGACCTTTGAAATCGCCCCACCAGAAACACCGACCCTCCCGCCCGGAGGCGAGAACCCTGCCCGTCGATACTTGACTTGGTAAAAAGGAATAATTGGTTCGTATTCGATTGCCAAGGTCCAGATGGAGCTCGTACCGAACTTCCTTTACCTCATTATCACTTTGTAAAGCGCACAGTTAACAGTCATCACAAAAGTCTATCAAACTCCGAGTGATGGCATCGATGGATACCAGTTTCTCCAACCAAATTAACCTTCCACCCAAATTTCAGTCTCGACTCAGAAAACACCCCACCCTGAAATCAAGAAGAAGCGAGGGGCGCCAAGCGAACGCAACGGAAACATACATATGTACCCTAACAAACGGTCCGGTCATAGAATCATTTTCATTATCAGTTCGACAAAATTCCAGAACATGCTAATTTTAGGTTCTCTTTTCGAAGCGCCCTCGCAGTCCAAGAAACGACACCCCCTTCCAGCACACTCGTCGACGGAGCGCAGGCTAGAGTACTCTTCCTACCCCGATTCTGTCAATCATGTTCGATGAATTGCTTGCCGCAGGCAACAGCACCCCTGCGATCGGCCCCATTTACTCTTCAAAATCAGTATACTAAGTCTTTTTCTCGTGGTTCGGCTGGGGGTACCGAACGTCGTTTTTTATGAACCTGCAACAAGTTGAGCAAAAAAAAGAGGTGGAACATTTAGTTGAATGGGCCTATGCGAGCGTACCATAGAGTCTGTGTCTCAATCTTCCTTGAATGACTGTGCACATAACAACGGAGGCCGGACAAGAAGACTTGGTGGAATATCGGAGGAATACGTCCAAGTTCTCCGATACTCTTCCTCAGAGCTTTCCACCTATATTATTCTTCGAAGGGTTGCCTCTCCGTCGCAGATCATTACCACGACGGATCAAGTAAAAAGTGGCAATGCCAATAAAAGCTCTTGAAAGTATCATGAACACCCTGCGCATTCACATCCGAGGATGACTGACGGGACGATTCTCACCCACGCAAAACTCAAAAAACATGCTCTTTTCATCTACAAAACGCCGTTAACGTGATGGATGTCGGATGAATTCTCTCCTCGCGGAAACGCAGTATAGAATCGAAACGTCCTACTCGCACACATAATGCTACAATTTTAAGCAATTTATTCGTTCCTTTCCCGTCGATCTGGTTAACGCCCTCTTCTCCATCGCATACTTTCCCCCCGATTCAAATTCCAAAGCACACCACTTTTGCTTCAAGGGTTCAGAACGAATGCGGAGCGCTGCTCCGAACGCCGAGAACGATGCAAAAGAAAACTGGGGTCTAAACAAAATTCAAAGAAAAACGAAAAACGACAGTCAACAGCATCCATCCTTCTACTACCCCACCCACCCACCTTTGACACTCCCGTCCCCCTCCGGGCTCCCTCCTTCGACCCAACTCCACTACTAAACAAACTACTTAAACTTTCCAAATAACTTCGATCCAGCAGCTTCAATCTGTTCTCTCGTCTTCTTCCCAGCAACTTTATCAACAGCAGACATCGCAAATCCGAACGCTTGTTGTCCTGCTGTAGAAGCTACAGGAAAACTTGGGCCTGATGTTGAAGAACTTGGTGGTTTTGTGTATGTGTTCGGAGCTGGTTAACCGGATGTACATATATGATTAGTTTAATATTCAAGGAGCGATAATCAAATGAAAACCAGGGTTGAAATGAAATATGTATTAGATGAGATACGATAACTCACGAGGAGGAAAAGCAGGAGAGGTGTGTCCGGCAGGACCAGGACCAGGCACCCAAGCTTCCGGACCAGAACTAGCACCGGGTGCACCACCAGGCTGAGGAAACGACGCTCCACCAAAGGGTCCTCCCTGTCCTTGACCATGATTAGGCGGAGATGGATATCCACCGTACTGTGATCCGCCACCGGGTCCAGTAGGAAACATCGGTCCCGGTCCCGATCCACCACCACCACCACCACCAATAGGTCCACCACTCCCTAGGTACGAAGAACCATGTTGTTCCGCGAGTCCATGAAGGAAATGTACTCCATGTGGTACCGATGATGATGGTGGTGCCGGAGATGAACCCCCGTGTGGCGATGGTGGTTGATAACTAGGATGGTAACCAGCTGGACCGCCCGTTGATGGATTAGCAGTCGTCGAAGGCCATAAAACTGCATTTCCTCCTCCTCCTTGTGGCGGTGGCGGTGGACTATGAGGTGGAGAATTGTGGTAAAAGATTTGTTGACCCGGGTATGTAGACGTTTGTTGACCTGGGTATGTCGAAGATGAAGTTTGTTGTCCAGGGTATGTTGATATCTGTTGTTGTCCAGGATACGTTGAAGAAGGGGTATGTTGTCCAGGATAAGTCGAACTAGAAGTCTGTTGTCCAGGGTACGTCGAAACTCCATGTCCACCAGAAGTAGGCGGCGATGGGAAGGCACCAGGATACGAACTCACGCCACCACCACCTACGCCGGAATTTGGTCCCATAGGAAAACTCGGTTCAGGCCCACTAAACCCATTAGCACTAACAGGTCTTCCATGTGCATGCGCACCACCACTAATCGTCGCACTCGGTCTCAAATTCGCTCCACCACCAGGAAGAGTAGAACTAGAAGAAGGTGACGAAAGATGACCAGCACTAAACGTATGCGGTCTACTCAAATTCGCACCTCCCTGTCCGCCAGAACTTGGGCTATAAACAGCATACGATGCACTCGTAGGCTTATTCGCATTGTTGATCTTCCAATCTGGTGGTGGCCATTGAGCTTGAGACCACGGTCCCGGTTCTTGCTGCTGTTGTTGCGGTTGCGGTTGATGTATATGTACTGGTCGGTTTGGATTCGGAGATGGAGGATACCCAATAGTCGAAGGTCGAGTAGCCATAATAACAGTTGGCTGATGAGGTTTCCCCGTAGCGGAATCAGGTTTGGTATTCATATTCGGCGAGGGTCTACCATAATTAGCAGCAGGATGAGCAGGATGAAGAGGTGGTGGCGAGAAAGATGTCGGTGTAGATGAGTTTGAGGTTGGTCTTGGTGAAGTCGGTTTTGAAATAGTTGTTCGTCCGAAATCGGTCGTGAGTGTAGACATAGGATCTGATGGTGCTCCGTATCCGGAGGTGTGGAGGTGTTGACCTGGGTATGTTGATATGTTTACATTGGGATGAGGAGAATTTGAAGAAGGGGGATGGACTGTGGGTATCGGACCTGTAGGTGTGTTTGGTGCTGGTGTCGATGTAACCGGTATAGGACTTGCTGCAGCCGGGGCGGGAGCGGGGGCAACGTTGGACGGTGCTGAGGTGGTATTGGTATTATTAGCGCCCGTCACAGCCGCTGCAACAACTGGTGCTACCTCCTCTGCTTCTAACGAATAAGGAGGCGGAGGCGCTTCCTCCTTCTCCTCACCCTGCACCTTCAACCATTCTTCATACGACTGCCCGCCACCTAATTTAGCGCCATCAGCGTTAGAAGCGTTCAACGCTCCGCCGGCGGCACTTCCAAATCCAGAACCCACAGATTGCAGCACCGAAACTTCTTCATATCTGGGACGACTAGACCAATAATCTTGTAATTCCTTAGATGGAAATGTTTCGAATATTCTTCGTTCGTCACGGAGTACTTCTGCCGCAAAGCCGCAAATTCGCATATACCTGTATACAGTATAGAGGGTTTTTTCGATCATTAATGAATTTTGAATAAATGATGCTGTGCACCTTGATGGCGCTACTTACCAATCTGATGGAAGATCATAACCATCTTCGTCTAAAGCCATAAACCTGAATTTGTCTGATTCAGGTAAGAGTCGTCTGTGCGGAACGACAGGCATAAACGCAGTTCCTTCATCGTATCTAAGTTGTCCATCCACGTTTTCAGTTAGCCATCGTTCGGTTTGAACGGACTGATCTATATGAAAAGAGTTTGATACGCACTCGTCCCACATTGCTCCGTACATCGTCCGAACACCGAGTTTACGCGCGTTGTAGATTTGTTTCCATAAGAATCGTCCACCATTACGCTTGGTATCATTCCAATGCCATCGTCCTTCAGATAGGTTATAACCCTGGCAGCCAGTCAGTGGATGATCCACATATACTTGAAGTAAGCGTTGACTCACCGATCCGCCAGGAAACACGACAGGGATGTAGTCGACCTTTCTATGCCCCTCTTCAACTCTTCTCTTTAACAGCTCTGAATCACCCTTCATCTTTGTCTCCGCGAAATTATCAGCTTCGAGTTCAGAGGAGTACCTGCCAATCGTCCAAGGGGAGAGAGCATCGAACTCGTTAAGCCACACATCCACGAATTCAGGGTTCCGATCAGCATCGCCCTCTGAGGTTCTCCAATGAGTTGGGACACCTGCCATGATGTATGCACCTCCCGGTGTGACACTTCGGAAGTTAGCCACTATGGACCGAAGGAGCGCTGGTGTGTGTCCAGCACCATCAAATCCGAATCCTATAGAAAAGTGGAAGATAAAAGCGGAAGAATCAAGTGTGATCAGACCGAGATCTCCATATGAAAAAGATCCTCGCTTACCCCATAATACAACAACAGCTTTTCCTTTCTCTCTAAGGTAATTAGGACTGTCTAGCACGCCTTTTTCGCGCATGAGGTGTACCCAATCCCGTTCGAGGACTCTTGCAATACGATCGGCTGGGACACCGGATACGTCATACCTTAATGAACGATTGTGGCGATCAGAATATGAAGAGGGGAGAGTAATGAGTACTGACATGATCGCGAATACACGGCCTTCTTTTTCTGCTGCCTCTCGAACACGATCGCCAACCTCGTCACGTATCCTCCTCATCCCTTCATTCCCAGTTTCAAGATCCGTCTGACCTGCAAACCGTTGAAGAAAGGCTCCATCGACGCCGTGTTCTGCCATCCAATGGAAATGTCTGCGATGCAACGTTATGAGAATGTTCTAGATAACGCCACATTGAAAAATAAACGCGCCTCTGCACGGTTTTGCTGTTTCTTGAGGAGAAGAGGAAGACTTGTTCGCCGGATCTGGTTTTTAGGCCTGGTGCTGGAAAGAGTTCGGAAGGGGAGTAGGATGAAACATCGGGCCACAAGTCGGTGTTAGGCCGTCCTCCATCAGGTATAGGGTAATTAAACCAGTGTAGCCAGCCATGGTGACCTGTTGTCGAGACTATGAGCGAGGATCTTGAGAATCAGCCGAGTGAGACATTCACCTGGTCCCACTGGCTCTCCGTCGCCGGCACACGTAAACCTTTACAGATCAGCTTGAGCTGCGACTCATGCTTACGAGCACCGAACATACCATCCCTGGTACCCAACGAGAAACTTGTCCTGAATAGTTGAAGGATTGGACCTGGGGACGTTAGAGAACAATCAGACTGGTTTTATCGCAGAGAAACTCACCGCTTGATTCTACACTCTGGTTGAGAGCTTGAACTAGCCATAATGGTGGTGGGAGAAAATAAAGAGATGTTGGAGAGACCAGCGTCAATGTCAGATCAATAGTACTACCAATCTAGTCCGCACAGCTATTATCTAACAATGAACACCATCGCCACTGAACTCGCCACCATTCTAGTCACCCATCTCAACGAGTACACGTCTTGCACATTTGTCATGTCCAGTCCACGACTGATTGGCGCCTAGGACACCACCTCACAAGAGACTACTCGTGGGCATCGCAGGTATTCCAGCGTCAGGCAAGTCAACCTTTGCCCTGGCTTTAGCCAAGGAACTTGCACAGTCACTTGCGGAGTCTCCAGCAGAGGCCGCGATCCTCGTGGGACTTGATGGTTGGCATTATACCCGGGCAGAGCTCGACGCTATGCCAGATCCTAAACTTGCACACGACAGACGTGGTGCCCACTGGACTTTCAACGGCCCTTCCTATGTCGATTTCGTTCGGTCTCTTCGCCAGGATATCACATCCTCTACTTCAGTGATTCATGCACCATCTTTTGACCATGCAATCAAGGATCCAACCCCTGACGCTGTCGCTATTCAACCTCATCATCGCATCGTCGTCATTGAAGGACTTTACACTTTCCTTTCCATTGATCCCTGGATCGAAGCTGGAAAACTCTTGGACGAGCGTTGGTTCGTTCAGATAGACACGATCAAGGCGCGTGAACGCCTCGTGAAAAGACATGTCATCACTGGAGTCGCAAAGGACATGGAAGAGGCGATCTGGAGAGCAGACGAAAATGACTTGCCAAGTAAGTATTTTTGGCGTTCAAAACGTAAAGCCTTCTAATGCTCTTCTAGATGGACAATTCGTTATTGACAGCATGCTACAGCCTACGAGAGTCATTTCGAGTGTGGATGACCCTTCGCTGACGCCTTGATCACTTGTACTTGTTGCTTCTAGGAAATATGAACAAACGTTATACCCTTCTACAAATCGAGCAGGCTGACCCACTCTGTCAAGCAATACGATCATCAAGCTATCCAGCCTCTCTACCTCCCGCGTGCACGTCGACTCGTGGATACTCTATACCCGTCACGACATCCTATATGACAATGCATCCATGCTTCGTTTTAAGCTACTTGTCAAGTTTTACTCTAATGACTCGCAACCTTTGAACCCTAGTATACTCTCAGGCACCATGAAAGCTATCGATCTCATGAAAGAAAAACAAAAAACAAACCTCCTGGACCATGACCCCGTCAAACACTTGTAATACCCGCAACCACGACCCAATTTGCCGACTTATCTTCGCTCACTCCTTCCACAAGTCCAATTACTACATCCAACCCTCCACCTGCCCACGACCTTCTCCAAGTTAACGTCGATGTCATTTATCATTATAGCGGTATTCGGAGCGCCGGTACGACGGACCAACTTGCTCCGAGATCTCTGATCTCACTTGGACACCTTTCCGACGTTATCTTTCGCCTCAAGGCTAGACTTCATTCCGCGTGCTGGTCTAATACTAGTTTCCCCCACATTGCTTCCCGCGAAACGTTGCTCAGGAGTAACTTAGCTGCTTGACTGCTGAGGAAACACGTTTTCTATGGCTCAATTTGACTTCATCATCGGTACAGTCCTTCCCCGCTTTCTCCTCTCTCGTCTTCGGCCCGGAACGCTCTCTCTCTCTCTACTTACTCCAGTTTGCACCAAAATCAAATCGAATAATAACGACAACCATTCTCGTAACCATGACAAACCGAACCCTCCCTACATCCTTCTTCTGATGATACTTTGTCGTCGCCCAAAACATGGCACACGACCCACTCAACTCCGTCTCCATCATTACTAACTTACTTACTACCCAAAGCCTTCTTGACCCCATCCATGCGATCCTTCTCTGTCAAAAATTCTCAAGAATAAAATAAGACACTTTCTTTCCTCTTTCACTTCTTGTCAAACAAGGCCCACCGCCCAACCTTCGCGGGATTCCAAAGGGGGTGCATATGCTCTGGTGTGTTGATTAATGATCTGTACAACGGATTCTTATTGGCTCTTCCTAGATCTCGACGTTCGACGTTATTCTTTTTCCCATGATGTGGATACTACTGGAGTGCTTCTCCCTTTTCTATGATGGAACCTCTGGCCTTCATAAAGTTTCGATCGTTCCTCTTTGGATGGATCTCGTATCAGAAGTGTACACGGATCTGTTACATCGGCTATCCGGTTTTCCCGCATGTGGTCTGGTGGTCGCTGTTACACAGCCTACGAGCTCGAGTCGCCTTTCCTATAACAGCTGTAGTGGTTGGAACGAATTGGATTCTAGAATGTCCGGGTACATGGCACTGTCTTTGGTGCCTGTGCTGTGCGTATGCGCGTTATTACCATTGTATTCTGGCCAGTGACTCACAAGAAAAAATGTCATCGAAGACTGTTCTCGAATATCCACGGAATCGTTACAATCGCACAAAACGCTGTTGAAGGTCCACACTACTACAAGCCTGCATTGGGAAGTCTACCTGGCCCCATCTGAACGAAAACGATAAAACGGAAAACCACCATAACACTTTATGCCTGCTTTTTGCTATTCTTATTATTCTTCCTATTGTTCCGCCTGCTGTTATTCCCCAATCCCCTTGCCTCCCGCTCTTTCTCCCCCTTCCGCTTATTCTGCTGCGCGACTCTCCAAAATATGGTACCCTATTCAAGTATGCCTCATTTCAACGTTACGTCCGAGAGTGGGCGAAGGGCGAAGAAAAGCACTGACGTTATAAACAGCTTCAACATCTTCTCTTGTTATTTTATGCTCCGGAGGATCAAGCATAACAAATAATGGGATCCACTCAAAGAAAGCGCAAATCCAACTGAACTATTTGTTCAATACCACAACAAGTGCCAGGGAGGGAATAATCAGCGACGTGGTTCTCGAGGTCTAACGTTCTAGTCGGAAACATACATACCGGATCAAGAGGATTTCTATCCCCAGCCATCATTTTCCTTGCTTCATGAATCGACATATGCGTGTGTGGGGGCTCGGTATACATTTTGAACATGTAATCGAATCTGTCTGGATCGAATTCGCCTGTTCCTGTGTAGATTTCGGTGTCTGACCCGTGTTTTCCCTGTGTGCAGTGGTAAGATATCTGTTAGAACAATAATGTGTGTACGTGGTGGAGGGGTTGGTGCCTTACCTTGTGCATACGGTTGACTTTGAGACGGAAGAAAGGGTCTGGGAGAGTTGTACCCCATGTAATCCATCTGCGAGGTGGTGAACCATGATCAACGCGTTTCTTCTCCTATGGGCGTGAGATGCACGCTCGAGTAATGGGCGACTTACGAAAAAGCGAGATGGATGGAAAGCATTCCGAGAATCGTCCAGAAATATCCAAAGCCGAGCTCCCGAAGTCCTCGATATCTACGACGAGAAGTTCAGCACTCAGTACTCAGCGCCTTAGCCCGAGACCACGACACTAAGGAGAAGGTACTGACGTATCCAGCGGCCAAATTATGCCATCCTTATCCTGATCAAAAAAAGCTAACATGGTCCTGAAGCTCGCTGTTTCGTTTATCGGAGTCCCAGCCTGTACCAGGAGCATCTAGTGTTGCGTCTGACGGAGCTACCATTGTGTTGTGGAAGGTCGTAGATTGAGTGAGACGAAGGACTTAAGAGTCTTGGGTCGCACATAGGGTTTTTTTCCCTTTATTTATATAACTTCCATTTTAGTAAGTTACGTTTCTTGAATTGGTGAAGAGGAGATCTACGAGCACGGACAGGGGAATGTATTTTAACACTGGTACAGGTGCTTGACTTTGTGTATTTAAAATTAATATTGTTTATTGCCCTTTTAACATGTCGGCGCATGTTGGTTTTCTGTCAGAAATTCGGTAGAAAATCGAACCCTATGAAAAAGTTGTTAGCATACATGATGGTGGTAATAACGTCTTGATGCGGGACTTACGTCGTAGACCGCTCGAACATCATCCTTTCTCAAGTATCCGTCTTCTGGCCATAGAAGATAATATGTAGCCCACCACTCGAAGATAGCTGCTGACCAACCAAACTGTGGAGCCCTGAATGAGTGCTGCACTCAACCATATGACTACTTAAGTGCCGTCAAGACTCACCGGGTCAAATGCGTTCATGTTCCCATGAATCATCCGGATACCTTCAGTGAATGATAGCTTGTCGTGCGGGGGTTGCGAATACATATCGAACATGGTGTTGAATCGGTTTTCGTCAAACCTTCCGGTGGTCGTGTAAGACTCTGAATCTGAACCGTGTTTGGCCTGAGCAAAAATCGTAAGTCTTCTCTCTTCAATGTGCAGAAATCAAGAAGGAGCGGGAAGGAGCGAGGTGCTCACCCGATGCATAAGTCTGATCTTCAGTCGAAAATATGGATCAGGAATCCAACTGCCCCACGTAACGTATGAAAAGCCTCCATGAATGATTATTACGGCAACTATAGTCCAGAACAAATTAAAGTGCAGCTCTCGCATCCCTCTGAACCTGTTCTGAAATATGAGGAAAAAGGCTTGAAAAATAATGAGAAAACTACACAGACGTGTCTGAGGGCCAGATAATTCCGTCACCGCGACGATCGAAAAAAGCGACATGGTTTTGAAGGTCCGAGTTCTTTTTTCCTGCGCTGTATCCGGTACTTGGAGCAGAGGCGGCACCGTCGACAGGCTCGACCATATCAATCAGTAATGAAGGAAAGATAGATCAGTCAGAGAGGAAAAGGCAATAGAGAAAAATAGCGAGTTCACGGTTTCGTGAAGTTCAAGCTTACGCGCTTAAGAGATGACGTCATTAATAATGAGGTCATCCCGACTCCCCGCCCTGACGTAGCCTTTTACGCTTTAGTCCGTCCACGAGAGAAATGTTGTATCACAACAGAGCAGGATTATGTCGCCAAGAGTGGCCTCGAGTTGACAATCTCGTCGTGAGAGCCTGAAATTTAACGCGTGAAGAAATCAAATTCCGGAGCTGTTTGAGCCTTGGTGAACTGAACAAGTTGGCTGAGGGAGAAACGTTGAAAAGCCGTTCTGCTGAAAACTTCAAGTTACCGAAAAAACAGGGACAATAATGCCATTAACAACGTTTGGGTATGACATCCAACAATTCGATTTCGAAAATCAGAGTTGCATTGGGATAGATAACTGGAGGATACCCCTCACTTCCATATGCCTAAAGAACCACAATATCAATGCACGCAACTCAATGAAGGCACTCATCTTCAAGCTCACAAGGTCGGAAGAAATGGTCAGAACAGCTTTTTGTCCCTTCGAAAGGCGCATGATGCCTAACACACAGCCACAGTCAACTATCGAAAGCACACGACCTTGTGGTCGGACAGCCACCAAAGTCTATTCAAGGGCAAAAAACCTCACCTTGATCCCATCCTTTTATCACCTTTCCGGTACCAATTTCCGTTTCGAATGGGCAACCGCTGGGTGGGGAGGGTCGTATGATCAATTAGCTCGCCGGGCTGTGTCGCCAGAGTAGATCTTACTGATCGTCGGTACTGTCGAATTGTCTTCCTCTGTCATCCCTGCCGATGTAGGTGATTACCACTCTGTCTTTATGGATCGTCAGGTATTGCGAGGATACCCATTGGGAGGGAAGTATGTACCGCCTCGTTTTGGAAAGGTTTTCCCGTCTCCGGGTTTCAATACGTCGATATGTACTCCCTGTTGATCCAAGTGGACACATGTTTAGCTAGGGATGTAAAGTAGTGTATCTGCAGAACGAACCATGGGCTGCTTTGTCCGCCTGGAACTAGACTAGGGTTAGAGAGTATGAAGCGCCGAGGGCGCGTTGCTTTTCTAAGCGCTTATGGAGACCCACCGATAATACCGGTTCTTAGTTATGAGAACGGTACTCGGTCTGCTTCCCATCGGATAGAAGGAGAGCATGGGAGAGCTCAGTAATCTCAGGGTAATCTCGAAACAATCGCAGCTTTGTAGTCATGATTGATAACTATGCTTGTATCGAGTTCACAAATTACAAATTTATCGACTCCATTATCTATGAGTAGACACCATTTACGCGGATTTCCCGTTGATCTTCAGGAGTTCGACGTCAAAAATGAGATCAGAATTGGGTGGGATCCTGTTTCCTGCACCACGAGTACCATATCCCTGTGTTGAGCGTCAGATTAGTCCTGGATTATCCACAGACGATGATCCTCGAGACATACATAGTCAGCAGTGATACGTAGTTTGGCCCTCTGTCCGAGAGATAGCTGTGGTACACCTGAAAGGAGTGATTAGCTATGCAATATGTATCAGTAGAAGTCATTCGTACCTTCATCCCATCCCTTGATAACATTGCCCACGCCGATTTGTGTCTCGAATGGCTTGCTACTATGGCGAGCCGAGTAAATAACATAACAATTACCAATGACGGAGAAATATACTCACCGATCACGGCTGGAGTCAAATTGGGATCCATCACTGGCGAGAGTGCCCACGTAATGGATAGTCACCGTGTCTTGAGGGGATAAATAAATGATGTCGAGTGATCAGAGTCCAAAGGTTCGTATGCTCAAGGACGTTGACCAGGACTTACCGCCCTTCTTGGGGAAGTTGGTCTTATCTCCGTCTTTGATATTCTCTATTGTTACTCCCTTACACGAAATAGTGTAAATAGGAGAAGGGTCTCGGCAAGACAACGTCGGCTTACCATGATGTGGTAGTGGTGATAGTGATTAGTGATAACGTTAGGGGTTATTTTTCCTTTTTAGCGAGTCTCGCGCTCCGTGTGACTCGGCTAATCCAAACAGGTCTGTCACCCATACATATGTCACAAACTTTATTTATGGCTTCTGCAAGCTTAAATTTTGCGCAACGCTTAACGTTTAACCTTCAGCGTATAACATGCCCCCACAGAAGTTCTCAGATTCTCAAAGCATCGAGAATTTTCGTGTCCTATCTGAAGAAGACCTGGCTAAGCTGTCTCTTGATCGACTTTACGCGTATTATGGTCAGCTCGTTCAATGGGAAAAGGCAAAAGCCGAGGTTGAAAGTCAAAAACGCCACGAGGCATACCTACGTCTCGTGGAACGTAGAAAAGAGGAGGGCCAGTGCTCGGCTCAAAAAAAGGAGCCGAAAAAAGGTAGAAAGGAACCTGAAAAGAACGCGAAGGACCGTCGCGTACTTCGCTTCGACAATGGCGGGCCTGCCAGTGGTCGCAGCTCGACTACTGTGACACGCACAGACGTGAATATTAAAGGACAATCTACTACCTCTGAGGTAGACCAATCTCGAGGCATTGACCCGCGTCTAGTCTTTAGTTGTGTGGAAATAAAATATACTCCCACACATCTGGAGAAAAGGGCTGAGGCCGAGCGTAAGCCGCCTTCCCACCAACATATTGAGGAATTGCCCAAGTGGAAGAACGACGGAAAGCCTCTTCCATATGTCAAGGAGACCATCCCTGGAATCGCTTATCCTGCCACGGCCTGTTTTCCGAATATTTTGTACTTGGAACACAAGGATTCGTACACCCCTGAGGACGTCGCGGCGGACAAGGCAAAGGCGAGAAGATACCCCAACAATTACGTTCATAGTGTACGTATAAACTCTTCACTTGATGGTCACACCGACAAACTTTGACGATTGTTTCAGTATACCGTGGCAAAAGACGGGTGTATCTATTATAATTTCGTGTCCTGGAGACCTTCTAGAGAGAGATGCATCTCATGCATCAAGGAAGGCCTTCACTGCTGGCGTCGCGTCGTTCCGAACGCCCATCGCTGCCTCCGGTGCAACTTCAGGAAAGGAAAGTGCGAAGATGAGTCAGAGGCCGAATCCTCTGACGGCGAAGGCGTACCCTCGAATACCCAGGAACCTTCGAAGGAGGTCAAGGGTATCAAACGTCGACGACCTCAAGAGGAACACAGTGATGAAGAACCTATTGGCCCCCCTCGAAAGCGTCAAAATACTTCGGTCGCAAAGTTTGATCAGCTTTCTGTAATTACTGCATTGCTAGAGGGTATAGTCAAGGAGTCTGCGAGGCATCATGCGGCTTTGAAAAGCCTGATTACGGACAGTCTTAGGGACATTCATGGGCAGGAAAACAAGTGAAGAAGGATAGCTTGCAAGAGTGGGATTAGTTGTAACTTCTTGACTGGATCAATTCGTTTTTGAGTCACCATGTATTGAAAAAGGGCTACAAGGATCTGATGGGATGGTTGTTGCGAAAGTTTATGTATCCCATTCTTAGTGATCAGGCGCTTGCTTTATTTTGACCACAAAAGGCACGTTCGGGAGCATCCAAAAATGAATTCAGTGACACTGTGCTTCACACTTACTGCAATGCATCCACGAAGCTTTATCTATAGCATCAAGGCTGACGTTACTGTCTGACACGACGGGAAACGAGACTAATCCTTCACGAAATTCGGCGTCAGGAGGTTACATCATCGGAGAAAATACACAAGTCATTACAACTACAAGATCTCAAACCACCCAGAGTTACAAGTGACATGACAAGAAGGGAGTGGTCTTGTTCAGTGTGTCGTCGAATTTAGAGCGGACAGACCGTGCCAGGCGGGCAGTAACAGCAGCTGTAAATGAATGTCACGGGGGAGGCTCCATTACACGAAAGTCAGGCTCGTACTGTCCGCCATAGACTGTGAAAGGGCCGCAGCAAGCAAAGTCTTTCGGGCCTATGCGACTGCAATCAGACGACGAGAATTGTGCGTGAGAAATAAAAAAGACGCACAATCCTGGAACCACGACCAAGTGAGAAAATGAACGAAGAAAACGAGGGTGAGAGGCGAATGTCATGGATCACTTACGGCGGCTATGGTGCCTAGGGAAGGTCGTAAATACTTATCTACAAATGAGGCGTAAGGATGAACACTCACAATACGGAAGAAGGCCAGTTTTCTGGGGATTTGGAGCTGCCATGACAATGGACGCGAAGGTGACAATGAGTAGAGAGGTGAAGCGCATGTTGATTCGTGTGCTGGAACCCAGACTCGCATCGAACGCGGAGTTAAAAAGAATTCCACAGGCCTCACAAACACCTCAGGACGCTCTGAAATTGAATATCGCCAACGACCGATGGTCTCATGTCATCCACTGGTTTCATTTGTATCATACAGAAAGGGGAAAATTCATTGAATGTCTGTCTGATACCTATTAAGCAGGGTTCATACGGAGAAGCCTGGTCAGGTGTTATATTTGAAGAACCACGGTGAAGACGGCGAAGTCACGAACATTAGGATTGAGCGTACAGCGTCGACAGGTTAGATTATGGCATGAGGAACCATCACAATAGACCAACAATAGATCGTAATAATAGACCTGAGTCGATCCTGTTGGATATGGCTTGCATTTCAACGTTCTCCGAGAGGACCCTGCTAATCACGGGTTCTAGCGAGGGCGTGAATAAAAGGAGAGAGCACAGATAGATTCGTAGGCAGAGAGGTTCAGGGTTCTTTGTTTGAGCAGAATCCGAGCGGTAAGACGTGGGTCATTTATTGATCTGGGAATCCGGAATTGAACCGACTTGTGTGTCACTCAGAGAGGAGTCCATGGTCAGGAACGATTGTATTCGACTTTTAAGTACAAGAGTTGGGTCCAGCAAGTAGAGCGAGAGTTTAGTCATTTGTTTGTCGAAGAGAGGTAGACGCAAGGAATGAAGAGGCCGAGGAGCAAGGGCTTGCATTTCGAACTTGACTGTTCTTCCTGGAGGGTGAGATAGACAAAGGGTATGACCAAAATGCTTGTGTGTTGTTGTAAGAAAACGAAAGTGTGTGAGATCCGTTGATACTTAAGCGTACCTGGAAGCTCGCACCAAACAACACAGCCTGAAGAGAGCTGGGGAAAAAGCGGCTTATATAATATCGTTTGCCTCCAGCCCCCTCCGTTGCCGCCATGATAGGTCCCGAAATCCCTGCCCATCTTCTCCAAAATACTTCTGCTGGCGGATATTCGGACGAAGATGAAGTCGGTCCTTCAATAGGTCCACAAATTCCGTCAGGACTAACCCACTCCACCCCTCCCGAAGAATCTGAGGAAGCACCGACCCACATTGGACCTCAAATACCTACTGAACTACTCAAACAACAGACTCAGGAGCAGCCTGTAGATGACGACGATGAAGATGATTATGCTCCTGCATTACCTCCAGAGCTTCTTGTGCAACGGTCTAAGCCTTCTAACTTGAAACCTAAATCTCCTTCACGCAAACAACCACCAACGCGTGCTTCGTCATCTGTATCTGCTCCTGCCTCTGGCCCACCACGTCGTCCCATAGGTCCTGCTCTTCCCTCTCATCCTTCTCACCATTATCAAGACGATGATTCAGACGACGATGACGTCGGTCCCAAACCGCTTCCTTCGGGTCTCCAACCCATGCACGAGAAAGATGCTGTAGCGGAGTTTATGGAGAGGGAAGAGCGACGGCGGAAGAATGAAGAGGTTGCGAAGGAGCCGAAGGCCTTGAAGCGAGAGGAGTGGATGTTGGTTCCACCAAGTGCTAGTGATCTATTAGGCAGTAAGCGGTTGCCCTGAGCATTCTTTCTACGTTGAATTGACGCATTTATCTTCCGATAGACCTAGATACGACAAAACTCAAGGCTCGTCAGTTTGCACGGACGAGTGGACCTGTGAACAAGGGGGACAACAGTCTTTGGACGGAAACTCCTGCAGAACGTCAGCAACGAATAGCGGATGAAGTTGCAGGGAAGAAGAGACGTGCTGTTGATGTTGCGAATGAGGAAGCTCTCGGTATAGGTTCGTCTGACAGGAAGCGGAGTAAGAGAGAGGAGGAAGACATTAGACGAGGCGTGGACGAGTATACTGTATGTTCTCTCTCCGTTTTTTTCCTATGAATTTGATCTCATTCTCAAACGATGCAGAAAAAGCTCCGGGGGCCGTCCCTTGTGGAGCAACACGGAACACATCAAAAGTCGGAAGAGGACGACGAACCAAAAGCTATTTGGGATCATTCGCGAGACATGGCTGTTGGAGGGCGACTTATGGACGACAGCAAACGAAGCCAAATGATCCGCGAAGCCAAAGGTCTTGGGGACCGATTTGGCTCAGGAAAAGGGGGAAGTTTCTTGTGATTGACGACACGGAACCTTTCGTACCAAAGACTATTCAGTCCACGCTGGTTAGGTATGTTACCGAGTAACACCTGGGCAACTTCGTCGACCATGTTTAGTCCGGGGAGCGGGATGGACGCGATCTGGATGGATACGCCACCACTTTAACTTCATGGCATCGTACCACCGGCTTCGACTTCGTTAAATGGTACTACTCACTGAGATCGAGAAATCCTACTTGTGTTCGAATTGTGACCTCTGGAATATACTCTAGCGGACAAATCCCCTGAACATTGATTGTAGCTGAAGTGGTGCAAATTGGGGTCACTCAGGTGTAATGAAATAGCTTTACGACCGACTTTTCAAGGTTCTAGGTGATGCATATATTCACAAACTGACCCGTGACAGACCACGTGGGATTGACGCGCGAACGCACCACCAATAAATTCAAGGCGGGCGGGAAGTGAGGCCCCCATTTTTCTTTCTTCCCAACCACATCCTGCCACGTCGCTTACCCACAATGTCTATCCCGTCTTTTATACGTCCCGAAGACTTCCATGCGGAGCCTAGTGCTCGCCCAGAACCTCCTCGCCAACCCGCCCGTAAACGAACCAAGCTCACTGCTCCCAAGTCGCGTCGAGTCGATGAACAGGAGAAAAGTGCCCTTTTTCGGAGTCCGAATGGCACGCCTGTGATGTCCCTTCCTAATGAAGTACTTGTCAAAATTTTCCAGTTGACCCTTCCCCATCGACTTTCGCCCGGGCAATTTCGCCCGCCTTTCAGAGCTGAGGAGAATTCAGGAAATCGTTTTATAATCATCCTCAGCGCCGTTTGTAGGCATTGGCGGGGTGTCGCCCACTCGACTCCTCGCCTCTGGTCATCCGTTGTTCTGCGTGTGAGGGGTTCGAAGGACATCGAGAAGAAAATTGCATTCCTCGAGCAATGCCTAAGGCTAACGGACACACACCCCCTCTCTCTGTCCCTATCGTTCTCTTCTGCCCGTCCTGTTGTCCCAAATGTCCTTCTTGATTCACGGGTTGATTGTCTGATTATCCGTAGTCTGCCAAGGGTCGAGGAACTTCACCTCGTCAACCCTCCTACTGCTTGGTTGTCACACCTTACATCCCTTTCTCAGCTTGTCATCTGCACCATTGACCTTCAGCATAATTCGCATGAAACGCTGTTGACATTCTCCGAACACGCTCCGCTGCAACAGCTTGCCGTCCGTCAGCCAAGTCAGTCAAAACGCCTAGTCCAAGTAAGGGCACCCTGGCCAAACTTGGTGACTGGCCTAACGCTCTGTGACGTTGACATTCCAACTGGGCTCGCGATTCTCGTACAATGCCCCAATCTGACCTTCTTCGATCTCTCTTCGCGTTGGGCAAAAGGAAATGAACCTGTCACCCTTGTTGCACCCACGTCTTTGCCGAAGATGGAAGTTCTTGTGATTAAAGCCAAAAAGTGCAATTGGATTCGTGCCGTCGCTCAATATCTCAGCTTCCCTGCGCTCGTGGATTTGACGTGGGTTGTCCAGGGCCTTAGCTCCAAAGAACCTTGTGTTCAGGGATTCTTCAATCGCTTACCGGATTCCCTGACCAGTCTCCACCTCCACCATTTCAAACCCCAGCTCTTTCGCAATGGGATGATGATCAAAGACTTGACGGTGTCACTCCGTAATAGCTCAGAGATCGACACCGTACTCCTTTATGTGTGGCCACAGTTACGACAAAAGGGTCGGACTGTGCCTTGGGAAGTAAAGCCCTTACCCTCGTTGGAGACGCTCTATCTCAATTCGGAGGAGGGGCTTTCTTTGTGGATAGTGGACGACAACATAATTCTCAAGTTTTTGGAATCATTGGGGAAGATCAAGAACACATTTTTCGAATTCAGAGCAGACATCCCTTGTGATCCAACGGAAGCCAGTGAAAAGACCCAGAGGAGGATAAAGGCGCTTAATCGCAAGAGTGGCTTTCGCATTGAGTTAGGTGAAGAAGGTTCAATTTGGGCTCGGATTGGTGACGAATGAGGGGTTTCTCATAGGTTTTCGCAAGATTCGTATACCCTGTTCTATTATTGATACTCGAAATTCTAGTTCATCACTCGTACATGTAGTTCATCCTCATGTCCTTACGAACTTCGCATTACTGACAACATCTCTTTCTTGGCCACACTGGTGCACCCATCACCACCCTCTCATTCAGCTTTAAATTGGATAGAAGTCCCCCCCGAGTTGTCGCTCGGGAGAAGCACTATAGGACCTGGCTCTGGGGTCCAAAATCTCCGCCTCCTGGAAACTTGTCCAATAGACTCAGACTCCACTTTCGCGGGCTGTTCCTCTTGCCTAGCGCGGACAAGGATAATACTCTCTGGGTCTTCCCAAACTCCGAGCACCATCGCCTTGTCTTCCTCCGTGAGATTAGCGTAGCCATCAAACTGAGTAGGTTGAGGAAAGGCGCCTTTCACATGTCTAAGGTCATCGGGGGACACACATGTCCAGTGATACCAGACGCTGTTTGATTGAGAGTGACAACGTCAACGAGAATTAAAACTCTAGCAACAGTGGAGCGTCAAAGGCGGGAGACACTTACAAGCGATAGCTATGTTCGCCACCGAAATAAGCGAGGACTCCAAAGCGAAGGTCCCCAGTTTCGATAAGAGCGCCTGGCGATTATTATGGGTAAGAATTCGATAATAAGGAACGAGATGATCTCAAACATGAGCATGGCGCCGGGCCTATGTATTTCGAGATGAGCACAAGGCCGAATCAGCGGCTGAGAATTTAAAAGAATTGAGACTGACCGTGACATTGAGCGCGATTGTTGGGAGCATAGTCGAATCGATATTGGGTGGGTACTGCGACGGGATCGATCATAACTCAATCATGTACTTGGAAGGTGGACCGTGGTGGGAAGAAGGAAACGTCGGTACACGGAGATTAAATTCGGTGCGACTACATTCGACTAGTAGGTGGTACAGTAGCGTTCCACACGTTCATAAACCGGTGGATGTGTGAGACTATATTCCGGAAACGGAACACGCCTATACATTATCATAGAGCCTAAGAAAAGTGTTAAGACCCGGGCGAGCATTTGAACTCTGATATTCAGCGGGTTTCAAGCTTTTTCTGGCCCGTCGGTGTCACAACGGCAGATACTTGTGTTCATGTTTTGTTACGCTCCCTCAACTCCGTCCAGCCTGGATGATTTTTGATTTATCACAAAAAGGTGATCAATTATTTAGTGTCAATCGTCTACTCAGCGCCGGGCGCTTTCACGTGAGGCTATCCGAGTTGCTGCCAGGTAAGCAGTAAGAGCCGGCAGCGAAGCTAACTACCTTTCATTCATTAGTGCTTTTCAGCAGAATCTATACCTTAAAACTGCAAGACTCACATCCTCCTCAGTCTCTTACAACCCTTCAGCCATACCTGGCAAAGACAAACGCGGCATGTTCTCTTTTCAGTAAGCTAAACAGTCCTTGTGCTCGAGTAGATCGAAGGCCAGATTGCCAGTGAGCGGTCTCATTGAATCAGGTTGATTCATAGTCGGATTTGAAACAAAAAGGGGACGGGCCCAGAGGTGACCCGCGAAGAGGTATGGCGCGAAAAAAATTCTGGTCGTACTCATGAATGGGGCACATGGGATTAAAGCTTTTGAACCAAGCCGGGAAGACAAAGGCGCATTCTGACTACAAAATGATCCGGCCAAACTTCGAATCTTATGTTGAGGCTCGCCAAAGGGGAACTCCGGAGTCAGATAGTATTTCACGTTTTTTAAACATACAGTCCAGTATGTCCCCCTTAAAGGTAATTGGAATCTGATTGGGTGGATTACAGGATTTGGTGCAGTCAGAGGATATGGTGGACGGGGTTTCAAAAGAGTAAGTAGGGGAGTGGCAAGTCTGGCACGGCCAACACCTACGTCGATGGCGTGTGACTGTCACGTTTGGTCGAAGAAGGGACTAAGAAGATATATGTATGTTCTTGCAATCTCCCCAATCCTCCTTCGTGCTTCACAAAGCAATTGAGTAGTTATTCACTTCTATTGACCCCGAGTTTTCTCTATCAATGTCCGAGCTGGCTGATCTCATCGATCTTGTCCTCTCCGAGTCTCAGACGCCCGCCGAAGCCTCTCTTCCAACCCCTGGCCTTTGGTCATACCGTCGTCCTACTCCTCTCCCTCCCTCCCCTATTCCAGGCAATTCTGCTCCTAATGAGCTTTCTCCTCTGCCGTTTCCTCGTCAGGACTTTGGGCTCTGTGCGACCAAGAATGGGGACATATACTTTTGCGGTGGTCGCAACCATGATCATCCAGGCCTGCTTTACCATTATTCAACCAAGAATAACACCGCCACTGTTCTCCAATGTGGCGGTGATGATCCAGGTCCACGCTATGACCACGCTATAACTATGGTTGGTAGCAATGTTCTCGCCCTTCAGGGTGGAGCGGCTTGTAAGAATGGGGATAAAGTAGATCCGAGTTTGTTCCTTCTCAACCTGGGTATGTGCTTTGTGGGTCCAAAGAAAATACCAAGGCTTGATTCTGATACACGCAACAAACATTTAGTCTCCCGCAAGTGGCTAAGGATTCCCACAGCTGGTAGTGCTCCTGGACTTCGTTACTGCCATTCCATGGTCGTCATTGGCACGACCATCTTCATGTTTGGTGGTGATTCATTGCAATATCCGAAGGGCTCTGTCAATGAGCTCTGGGCCCCCGACATCAAGACAAGTATGTCTAAGTGCTTTGTCAAGACATTTCTGATCAGTTTCCTATTCCGGCATTCTAGTCCACACACAACCTAGATGGGAGTTGGCCATACCTTCTTCAGATAGAATTCCTTCTCCACGGCACTGTTTCCTCCTTGTTCCATACCAGAATCAATTGATATTGTGTGTAACCATGACCATTGTGCTAGGACTGAGTGCTAACATTTGTTTCTGATGCAGATTTGGTGGCTGGTGCGGATCTTATGGGCAGTCAGCTGAAACCTGGTCCTTTAACCTGAATACCAAAAGGTGGAGTCAGTTACAATGCACAGGTGACATTCCCTCTCCCCGGAGTAGGATAGCCGGTGCTGTGCTTGATGATGTCATATATGTCATTGCTGGCCATTCTGGAGGTGTGATCAATGATGTTTTTGCATTCAGAATTTCAGGTAGGCTCCTTCGCTACCCGATTTCCATGCCTGTATATTGTTGAATAAACAAACTCTACTACCCCGCTTCACAAAGATCACAGATGGTTCAGGGTGGCGAGTACAAACGAAGCCCAAAGTTTCGAGCCTTGTTTTGAGCACACAGCTGCTTGTGTAGGCACCAAAATCTTTGTTTTTGGTGGGTGCTTTGAAAATGGGGCCAACACAAAGGATTTGATAGTGGTTCTTGATACCAGTCAGTAGCCTTTATTTTATCTCGCACACCGTTGTTTGATTCCCTGTTTGAAAGAGCATGTAGAAATTCCAGAGCTTCATATGTGTACGCGATTAATGGAGATCGAAAGCAATGTAGGAGCAGTTCTAACTTGTTTGACGGAGTTGAGAAAATAAGCTCAATTAAAATCCAGTTGCAACTTCAAGTAGGAGAGGTGGTGAGGGAAAACTCAGAGCTTAGGAAGAGACTTGTAGAGTTAGAAAGAGGCAAGGAGGAGACGATGAAGCAAAACTCAAGGCTCCAGGCGAGGCTTGTGGAGCTCGAAAGAGACAGCAAGGAGTCGAAGTGCCAGGAACTTATCACAGTTATTCTCCACTCCTGTTCCAAAGCTGACTCACTCACTAGTCTACAGGGTATGGATGCCCAGGATATGGCTGATCTCTTGGCTTTGGTGCGTTTTCTCCATTGCATGACTGAGCTCTTGGGCTTGTTCATTTTTGCTAATTTTGACTACAGGCGCTCCGAACCCAGGAGCTCCAGTCAGATACTAATAGAAGACGTGTCCTCCATCTGCTTAGGAAGCTAGCAAAATCTGCTCAAGTGTTTCTGAAGCACATTGAACTTCACAGTGTACAGTGCAGTCTCACTGATCCAATCCATGACAAAGGCAGTTATGGATTGATTTACGAAGGCGTCTTCGAAGGACAAAGAGTGTGTGTGAAGGCCGTTCGCATTGACGTGGGATCTGGCCCAGCAGCTAAGAAAATTTTGCGGGTATAACATCGTTCTCAATGACTATGCCTCACTCATGCCCCAGGTAATATGTTTAACCAGGCGCAGGCTGGAGAGCTTGCTCTCCTTGCCCATGTCTCTCACCCAAATGTGATCCCACTATATGGTGCGTATCTTTTGGCTGAGCACAACCCAAGGATCTGCATTGTCTCGCCCTGGATGGAGAATGGAGATCTTGCTGATTACCTCACAAAGTTCCCCAACACACCTCGAATTCCCTTGGTGAGTGGCTGAGATGCCATCATTACCGCCATACGAGCCAGCTATCTCACTTTACTGCCAGATGTCTGATGTAGCCTCTGGTCTGCAGTTTTTACATGATATGGGCATTGTCTATGCCAACCTCAAAGCGGCGAGTTACTCCATTGACCTGAGTAAGAACTTTGCAATATTCAATCTTTGAAATACAGTGAAATGTCCTTGTATCTGGGTCACACAGGGCATTGTTAGGACACGTGATTTTGGCGCAAATTCAACTTTTGTGCCACCCTGCACCAGACAAATGGTGCATAAATGGCGCACATCACTAATTGGTATTCTAAACAATCAATAGCTGTTAACATTTCATTATAAACATAGTCACTGTGACCACACAAGCCATATAATATAATCAGTTATCATCCCCCGCACCTAGTATCACTCTCAGTTATGGGTAAACATTTCCTTTCAGTTGTTGAGTGTGTGTGAATATCAAAATGCAATGTTCATAAGTAAATTGATTGACTTTTCCAATGAGTCAAGCAGCAATTCCAACACCCCATACTTCTATCTTTTGTAGGTATTCAAATATTCGGCTTAGAATTGTCCACAAGTACTGTTACTAACAAATGGCACAGGTGGCGCAATGTAGGCACACATTGTGCCAGTGTGCGCCATTGCGCCATCCACCTATGCCACTCTGTACCACAGGCCAATATTGCCTTGCACCAACCCAATCAACCCCATGCGCCAGTTCCATTGGGTGCGCCGGCTTGTAACGTGAGTCACAATTTGAAATCCTACCGTCGAAAATATATCACACATTTCAAATAAGGTAACAATAGATACATGTGTGTTTCTTTGTATTTACAACTCTGTTAGTGGATGAAGTCTTTGTCTTTGTAGTCACTGCAATTCTCCTTCATGGACATTGAGAGATAGGTAGAAATAGCATACTATCCTCTTAATATGTGTTTATTGTTATATAGTCTCAGGTAATGCATGTGTCAGATAGCATTGACTGGTGCAGGACTAGCACATAGGTGGTGCAAGACTGGCACAGAACTGGTGCAAGACTGGTGTAGAACCAACACATGACTGGCCTTAGCTTTGTTCATAGCCCATGTTTACTGCTCTCATGGAAGTTCAGTGTATTTCACTTGGGTGAGTTAATAATCTTAAATGCTTATGAGCATCGAGTGCCTACATGAACTTGTAACCCAGTTGCAGATTTTTTTTTTTTTTTAATCAATAATTTATTATGCGGTGCGTGGGCGCAGTCCGCGCCTAGCTAAGTAAAACAAAGCTAAGAATAAGTATGTATGAGACGATTCAAAACTAACTAACACTATTTAAGGCATTGAGCGAAACTGAAACTACATAGGAGTCATGTATCGTGACATAACTACATCTACGTATTAGAGTTTTATCAAAACAACTAATGCCAAATAGGATGGAAAAGAAAGAGAAAGAGGTGTAGGAAAGTGGTGTGTCCAAACCAGAAGGGACTTACTGATATACCGACTCTTTTCGAAAAGATGCAGGTGTGAAAGTGAAAGTATTATTTATTGCACGGAGACGTAAAAACGCGACCTGGCGTGCAGGAGGAGTAACATGGAGGTGCCGTGAAGGCGCAGCCCAGCATGTTTGTGGTGTAGTAGGTAGAGGTGCTAGCTCTAGTGGTTGGATTTTGCTAAAGGCGAATGTGGAATGATTGGCAGCAAGAAAGTCAATGAGATGTTGGAGGGTAGTGATAGGTTCGTTGCTTCTCCAGTAGAGTGGACAATCCATGAGGATATGTTCACGTGTTTTGAATCGGAATCTGCAGCGACAGCCAACAGGTTTGTGAGGGAAGAATCTAGCTCGATATGAGCCAATGGGAGCATGGTTAAGAATAGCTCGGATAGCTCTGATGGTGATGCTAAACGACGTGACAGGACTGTCATCATTGATGGTGTTGGAAGGATGAAGTTCATGGAGCCAGGAGCCGCTGCCGTGATATTGGGGTTCAATGAAACCATTTTTGAAGCATTTGCTTCATAGAAATAGAAAGCTATGACCCTGGAAGCTGGGGTCAGATGAGAATAAGTTCCGCCATCGTCGATTAGCATTTTTTGTAGCTCTCTTGCATAAGAAGTCAAAGGAGCATGAATTGGATTTGGCGTCAAATTGTTGTTTAGACGCTTGAAGGTAGACTTTGTGTAGCATACAGCATGATAAGCCTGGACGATGAGGTGGAGCATTACAGTCACACTTGATGCTCTGGAATGGGATGTACCAGAAATGTATATGATTATGACTAGAACATTCTAGCCAAGGGCAAAGGGTGTTAATAGTGGCAATGGAGTGAGTCTGGCCCCCATGAATCGAAGGGTCTAGAACACGATGGGTAGAGGGCATGTGATCAGTGATGAGGGTGATGCGATCGACATTTGGTAAAGAGACAGCCTTGCATAGACCAAAATGAATAGAAGCTAATTTAGCCTCAGATAGGGTGACAGTCCCAGAAGGGACAGAGAGGGAGTGAAGGAGATGACTGTTGCGCCAGATATGATATGAGGTGACAGCTTGATGACAAGTGGAACAGGGGATGTTGCCATAAGCTACGACAATGACGTGATTGTCAATGGAGTGGATGGAAGCGAGTTCTGCATCTAATTGTCAGGAGTGGATACCGAGTTCCTTAAGGCTGGACCTATTATAATCAAAAGAAGAAAACTGGTCAGCAAACATATCAAGTAGACAATGACCAGGCTGGGAAGACTCATGGAACTATCGGAATTTTTCATCAAGTTTTTGTAGCGAAGAATCAGCTTCAATAATGGGCCCACTGATTGAGACTAGTTCTTTGGCAGTAAAGTGTTCAACTGCCCTGGGATGAGGAAGTGCCCCTTTAGAATTGTTAGCGCTCAGGAGAGATAGGATGGGGTGTGACTTGTCGAGGGTCACATAATGATATGAGGACCATTTTGCGAGTTTTGAGAGATGAAAGTTGATAGGAATAAGGCCAGCAAGGGCCTCAACACCACCAGTGGGCGACATATGAAAAGCTCCAGTAATCCATAAAGCAGCAATTCTTTGCATTTTCTGGAGACTTTTGATGTTTTGTGAGCATTTAGCGTTAGTGAAATACCACAGGTGGTATCCGTATGTAGCGAGGGGAACAATGCAAGAGCGGTATAGAAGCCGTTTTTGAGTAGGGGTGAGTCCTCGGCTAGAGTTTCCGAGGAGGCACATAGCGTGAACAGTGGACAAGGCCTTGGTAGACCAGTATCGGACATGTTCGTGGAATTTGAGTTGGCAATCGAAGTAAAAGCCAAGGTATCGCCAATGTTCTTTAGGCTTGAGGGGAGCCTGAGAGGTGAATGGAGTGAATCCTAGGTCAATAGAAGGATTAGCATCTCCATGAATACGAGAGAAATTGAATAGTTCAGATTTTCCATGTTCAAGTATAAGGCCAAAGTTGTCGAAGAGCTTGGTGAATACTCAGTAGGCTTTGGCAAGGATATCGTGACAACTCTTCCACGTTTCTCCTTGTCCTATGAGAAGACCATCGTCCACAAACGATAAAACCGTAACAAGTCCAGCCAAGTCTTGACTAGCTATGTAAAGTAGCGGGGCTAAATAGAGTCCAGAAAGAATTGGAGACAGAGTGGAGCCTTGTCCTACACCGATGTCGGCATCAAATAAGGGGGAAGAATGAGAATTATATGAATAGGTCATAGAACAGTTGATCAAATAATTGGAGAAAAATTTAATGATGCAGGGAGAGAATCCCTGTTTGCGAAGAATGTCTATCAACAAAGAATGATTGAGAGAAGGGAAAAATTGTGCAATGTCAAATGCCAAAACACTAGTACGTAGCTTTTTACTCCACCCAGCTCATATAAGGTGGGTGAGATAGACACCAGCATCTTCAGCACTTTTCTGAATGATGCCGCTGAATTGGGAGGGGAAGATAGTGTTGAATTTGCTGGCTTCATATTGCATCCTATTAGCAAGTATTTTCTCGATGAGCTTGCTGATAGTGTTGAGCAGAACGATGGGGCGGAAGGCCTTAGGAGTGTCATAAACGGGTTTGTTAGGTTTAGGGATGATGATGGAGATGGACTCTTTGAAATGGGAAGGGAAATATCCTATGTCAAGACAAGCATTAGCGAGCTTCAACAATGTGTATGGTACATGTTCGTCAAGATGAAAAAGAGATTTAAGATGAGACCAAGTAAGATGATCGATACCTGGCGCTGACTTGTTGGCGCAAGTTTTGAGGCTGTCTTGTAGTTTGAGCATTGAAAATGGGGTCCAGGGCCAGGTTGGTATGTCATCCAGGCGTTGGAGAATTTGGTTGTTGACAGGTCTGTTGTGAGCTGTGTTGTAAGTACCATTGAGAGCTTTCCAGAGGTCGTCCAGAGAGTCGCAAGGGCGGTTGTTGTAATTAATTGCTTTGATGGGTGGCAATTTGCGATCCTTGACCCAAGCCATCAAGTCCCAAGGTCTTGTGTTGAATTCGGCAATTTCGTTGATTTTGACGTCAAAAAATTTTTGTTTTGCTATATGAGTAGTTCTTCAGAACTCCTTCCATCTCAACTTCGTCTTTTCACTTCTATATAGACGTAGTGTATTTGTACACTCCTCGTTCCACCATGGCTTGGAGCGCAAAGTAATATTGTATGTAGTTGCATGTTTGTCCCATAGCGACTTGATAAGGGCACTAATCTGCACTGAAAACGATTCAATTTCGTCTTCTGTCGAAAGACTAGAATGCCGAAGCGCTCCAAGCCCTCCAGCCAACTCGATTAAGAACTTCTTTTCTTCGTCAGATTTAGGTTTGATAGAGCGTCTAGTGATAGGAACGCTCATAGGATTAATGGGGACGATGACGCTGATGGGTGCATGGTCAGACCAGTCACAGATGTCTTCACATATGACGCATTCAGAGCCTTCGACTTGATTTGAAATGAAAACAAGATCGATGATGGAGGGTTTCTTCCTGGGGTCAGAGGGGTAATGGGTGGGCATAGGGTTGGATGGTGATATGCGATCGAGACCTAAACCCAGTTGCAGATGTCACAGAAGGCTGGTGCATGACTGGCGCACAACTGGCGCATGACTTCGAGTCAGTACACTCGCTATTTCATGTATTTCTTACATTTTTATGTCTGCAGTCTATTGATCTATGCTCATAAATGGCAATGCCACTGGCTGACTATTTCAGTATGTCGATGTTGTTCACTGCGCCACCCTGCTGATAAGTGTGCGCCATCAAAAGTTGATATTTGTTTGCGCCAATCACCTGCGCCAAAATGACCAGACCCGGCATTGTTGACCGATTTCGGGGTTTCGACCATTTTGAACACAGATGTGGGAACCTCGACTGCCGGGGACTTTTCCGGGACAACATACTGGATGGCTCCAGAGCTCCTTGTTGCGGAGGAATCACCAGTGCTTCCTACGCAGCAGAGCGACATGTGGGGATATGGTTGTGTTTGTTTTGAGGTAATGTGCCCAATCTGACGATTTCAATGGTAATCCATTCAACTCACTGGAGATAAAGGTGGTGACTGGCCTACCTCCGTTCATTGAGCACTACAAATTTCCCATACAACTGGTCGGGGCATTTATGAGGGGTGGAGTTACCCCGCTACGACCGAAACGAAACGGCCCTCCGGTCGTTGTTGACAGCGGACCATTGATGACGTTGGCAGAGAAGTGTTGGAATTACGAGCCAAGTGAGCGGCCAACTATAGCAGAGGCCGTGCAATTCCTTGTCGAGTTGAATGTTGGGGATAATCGGCCTTCGATGGACGAAGAGCTCGGGATATTCGAGGCAGTGAGGAGCAAGAGGGTCGAGGTGGAGATTGACTACCGACGCCTTCTCTCTGTTGTACGGAAGGTGAGTTTTGGTTGCTCTGTGGGTGGTACACTACACTAGCTTTGGATGACACACGACGTATAGACCTAAATTGACGAATACAATGACGACAAATGTGTGCAACCAGGAATTTACGATATTGTTTGATCGATAATGAACTCCTGTATATGCACTTTCCCTGCTTTGTTTCCTTTTTTTTTTGGCTCTCCATTCAGTACCCTGTGACCGCACCGTTCTTGGTCCTGGTCATTGACAGTCGCAAACCTTGTGAATTGTTGAATGCGGATATCTACACGTTTCAGCTCTACAAAATACTAATGATGGTTGATTTTGTCATGTTTTTCGGGCAGCGCTATACTGAGGAGGATACTTGGATTGCCTCTCAGTCCGACCAAGACGACGATATCTTGTATCCCTCCAGGTCCTTGCTATTTGGTACCTTCGATCAACCGAACGGGCCAGGTTTAAGAGAAGAACCTCTAATAGTGGGTCTACTGCTAAACACATGATGTGAGATAACACAAGTATGATGAACCAAACGTCTACAAATCATTTAACAAGTCATCTAACCCAAGTAACATACGACATGCCTTATCGGATTTTCCTTTGGTTCTCGAGTTCATTCGAAGGTAAACAGCCTGGCATATTCACGTCTTTCAAAATCCACCGCTGAAACTTCCTCAAATCAGGCCTTCTTTCCTTCACGGAATCAGGGTGAACTAGAATACGATATTGTTTCGCCAACAAAGCCAAACCAGACCTTCAACGACACGGAACGAGGACGCTGAGAGTGATTACAAGGCCGAGTGAACGAGCTCTGAGTCGGTAGTTGACTAATCCGCTGGCGAGAGTACGAATGATGGGGGAGACCGTCAGAGTCGACGACGACGTAGGCTTTGGCTCGACTTTTTAATGTTGGCTTTGAAGCTTATTGTAGTGCAGGTGTATGAGAACAGCGTTTTGTCGAGGACAGGAACGTGAAGGTGAGGGTGATGGGCAAACTGTCGTAAGCGACGAGGTTGATGAGCACCAGGAGAGTACCGCCAAAGAGGAGAGAGAAAGGGTTTGAGAGTGTGTCTGCATTTCTTTCTAGCTTGAGGGTGACGCGTCCAGTGGTAACTAGATGAGACGAGATGAGATACGATAAGTGGGCACCAATAATGACAACAACTTGCCTGGAGGATGAGCACTCCTATGTAGGTCACCCAGCACCGTCCTCCTCAGCATGGGAGGTTAATCTCTGTTGTCATGAACCGCATGCTTTTCTACAAACGCCAAAGCATCTCGTAGTGGATAGAGGCGAGCAATCGAGCATTAAACGAAGGCGCTGTAGGGACGTGGAGAGGCGTCGGTACTGATAACAGGGAAAAATTCTAACGAGAGATCAGGTTGTAAGGTTCCGCATGTTTAGGAAATTTTTCGTGAAGCGACATCCTCGGACTGCATGCTTTAAAGCAATGCTTAGCCAGGGGAAGACTGGACCGTGACGCCCTTTTGAGAGCACGTGACTGCGTTCTGCATTGAATGAGCTCCTCGACTCGGGTACACAATGGCTGTATTGTTTGTTACATTGCGTTCCATATGCCTCCAAAAAGAGCTCACAGATATCCAGCGACAGTTTCCTCATTACATCGGTGAGATGTGCCAGGACTCGATCAACTTTATCCACGCGAAATACGTGAAGTGGAACGGCTAATCACTGGCTTAGAGGGGGAGAAGGGCGCCCTCTTGCGAGAGTCGAACGAGGTACAGACGCCGGTGATGTCTCTTCCTAACAAAATGCTCTCGATCATCTTCGAACTTGCTTGTCCTCAGTACAGTTTTGCGCGACTTGTCGGTGGTTCCACCTCTCAATTCAGGGAGCAAAAGGACGATCATTTCCGGATGATCCTCAGCGCTGTTTCTTCGCGTGGGCGGGAGATCGCTTGTTCTACCATTCATTTATGGACAACTATTGTGCTGGACATAACACTTCCAAGTACAGGGAGGAAGGGTAGACTTCTTGGACATCACTTGGGCTTGACGGGAACTGCATCTCTTTCCTTGTTTTTGCAGTTTTCCGAGGGCTTTTCCCATAAAGACAAAGGCAACACCCTTCTCGACCCGAATGTTGACTAACTCCTGGTTGAAAATCTCCCAAGAGTCCAAGAGCTTTATATACTCGACCCTTCCTTAGCCTGGCAGCCACGTCTTTCCTCCCTTTCACGATTAGTTGCATGTTCACTTTCCCTTTACTTCCATAACTCACACTTTCAACACGCACCGCTGCGATATCTCACCATAAATAGCCGCCATCAACTAGAAATCACGTAGCGCCATTGACAACGGTTACCTACTTAAACCTTGACAAGGTTGATAGACAACCCGCAGTGATAATCCTTGTCCAATGTCCTAATTTGACATATTTTCGCAATGCTCTTGATGCGTCATGGTTGCCGAGTGTACCTGTGACGCTCATTGCGCCGGTCACTTTTGATGACTTGAAGGTTTTAGAAATAAGGTGGCTGCGTAGAGATCCTTGTCCTTGGATCCGTGCTGCCATTCGTTATATCAATTTCCCTGCACTCGAGTCACTCACATGGCTTGTCGATGGTTTTCACACGGCCGACCATGATGTGTAGGCTTTCCTTGACCGCTTACCCGCCACTTTGATCCAACTCGAACTCCACCCTCACAGCCTTCAGTATATCCACAATGATACCAGGATCGAACAGCTCAAGATTCATTTTCGCGGCACTGAAGAGTTCAAACACGTACTCTTGCCGGTGTCACCATCAGTGGCTACTGGTCAATAATCCATTGTGAAGCCTTCCGGAGCTGCAAAAATTCGTGCTCAACCCGGACATATAGGACTCGGAGGTGTCACTGCTGAGGTAAATGCAAATTATGCAGAGCTCGCTTTAGATTTTCTAGAATCTGTCCTTGATCATCCCAGGGATTCAGTACCCGTATTCTCGTTCGATGCACGTTTTTACGGTGGTGAACGGGTCATTCCAGATGTATGGCGGAGGAAGAGAAAGTTGAGGAATCCTGACGTTCACATACGCGTGATGCTTGAATCAGTAGAAGGGTTGATTCGTTATACTTGATTGAGGTATGAGGTACCTGGCGAAAAGTAAATGAGCTTAGGTTGATCAACCCTTTGGGAACCACGGCAAGCACCGACTGGGTCCCACAGTAGCTATCAGCATAGAATCGTTGTATGTGATAAAAGCTGCCAGAAACACCGTGACGGATTAAGTCATGATTCTGAATCAATAGTAGAATTCATTATTGTAGCCGGTTCTGTTTCTTTTTGTTTCCTCGAAGTGAAATCAGCTACGCTTGTCGAATTATTGTCGGTTTTAAATCACTGATATTCCCTCTCCTGGTCACGAACCAATAAACGGATTTTATTTCTGATCTAAACTTCAATTTTGATTCGCTGCCATTCTTCAGCACCTTTCATTGATTTTGGCTCCGACTTTGAATCGACGATCCTTAGATCAATCAACAATTTAGACTCGTTTATAGATTCGTAAGTACTTTCGGCGACAGTTATCGACGCTGAATTGTTTGAAGTGAATCATCAGAAAAGTTCGAATCCGACTGGGAGCCGAACTGATGTACCGGTGAGGCACAGGGCTGTCGACTGGGAGCGGAGGAGGAGCAGGATGCAAGCACCTGATGCGGATATGTTGTACTTAGACCGGATGTGGTGAGAATTAAGCTGTTGCATATTGCAGCCACTTCATGCCATTATATTTGAATTTACAGTACAAAATGAATCTGTATGGACTGTCAGGAATAAATCAAATCCTTCCAAACAGAACAAAGTAGACAGTACAATGTACGCAGAAAGCACGGTCAAGGCAATGTCTCACTGCTGCATAATCAACTGGGATAAAACTGAACATACTGATGACACTGAAATCCACAGCTGACTTGGGTCGCACTCCTGGATTATAGTGTCAGGATTCACAGCGCGGATCCACTGGTTCAAAGTATGAGACTGTGTGGGTTTCCTTGATGACTAGGAATGCCATCGCTTGATCTTCTATTGTAATGGATGTTACAAACGTGTTACATCTGATAGCAGCTTTTCAGCTGATTTCCAGCGGTGGGACTCTGAACAACTCGGACTGATCTATTCACAGAAGTTATGAGGCACCGAGAGTATGAGGCAAACTCAGCTATTGTGACAACACTTTTTCGAGTAATGCAATTGTGATCTAAATCAACAATTTATTATGCGGTGCTCGATCGCAGTCCGCGCCTAACTAATTACAAACTAGCTAGGAAAGTCCGAGAAACGAAACGAAATGAAACGAAAACTAATTACTCATGTTCAGAGTGTTTTTGTAAAACTATAGGAGATGTGATGGCAACTACAGTACTATTACAGAGAAAGAGAAAGAGGGAGACTATAGTCAAGCTCAAAGGAACTTACCAGAATACCAAGACATGGAAGTCCCGATGCATGCGGAAGTGGAATAGATGGGTGAAGAGACACGGAGATGTCATAACGCAGCCCAGCGTGTCGTATGGGGGTAGCAGGAAGTTGTGGGGGAGGCGACAAGGAGATGCTTAAGTGCAACCCAGCTCGTCGTCGTTGTATAGTATGAGGGGGATTGTGAAGTGGGGCATCAGAGCTGAATGCGAATGCTTTCGGGTTACATTCGAGGAAGTTGATAAACTCTTTGAATGTAGATATGGGCTTGTCCTGTCAAACATATAGAGGACAATTGATGACAATGTGTTCTCGGGATTCCATCCAGAAGCCACATCGGCAGCAGGTAGATTCTTTTGGGAAGAATCTGGATCGATAGGTCCCGATAGGGGCATGGTTGGTTATAGCGCGTACAGCATGAGTGATGACGTTGAAATTGGTGACGGGTATATCACTAGTATCGAAGGAATATGAGGCACGTAGTTCTTTGAGCCAGGAACCACCATTGTGATATTGAGGGAGAATGATGTCACCTCGGAAGTGTTTGCTCCGCAACATGAGGAAAGAATGTCCTCGATATTGTGTGTTGGTACAGAAAGTGTGTTGCCATTGTTTAAGGCATGAATCGGTGGCTTTCTTTCGAAGATAAGACATGGAGACGCGTGGGCGCAACCCAGCATGTCAGTGATTGAGTTTCACAGTCAAATGGACTTTGCATAGTAGGCAACAGGAGCAACCGGGTTTTTCGGGTGCTGAGTTACAGTCGCAAAGGGCAAATTTGGAAGGGATGTACCAGAATTCAATTTTATGAAGGCTAGAGCGTTCTAGCCATGGGTGTAGGGCATTTGCAGCTGCAATTGAGTGATATTGGCCCTCATGTATGGAAGGGTCCAATAGGCGATGCGACGATGGTAAGTGATCAGTGAGGATGATGTAGTTGGTGATGTCATCAGGGAGTGAAGCCAGCGCTTTGCATAGTCCAAAACGTTGGGCAGCGAGTTCAGCCTCAGATGAAGTGCATCGTCCACAGGGAATGATGGTGGAATGAAGAAGGGCACCGTTGCGCCAAATTTGATAACAGGCAGATGCCTGTAGGTTGAAATCGTTGGGAACACTGCCATCGGTAACAATGACGGCAGTATCAGGGGAGGAGTGGGCGGAAAAAGTGTGTGCATCGAGTTTCCACGAGTGGTTTCTGAGTTCTTCAAGACTTGACCTATTGAAATCAAAGAAAGAAAAACGATCAGAAAAATTGTCTAAGAGACGTAAGCCAGGATAATTAGCGTTATGTAAAGGAGTAAATTTTTCTTCAACATTAAGGAGAATATCATCGGCGTCAACAAGGGGACCTTGAGCGGTAGCCCTGTTATGTTCAGAGAGAAGGTCGAGTGACCTAGGGTGAGGGAGGGCGCCTTTAGCATTATGAGCGCTAAGAAGAGTGTGGATGGGGTGAATTTTAGGGAGCGTGATGTATTGTAGACATGCGCACTTGGTCAGTTTTTTAAGGTGAAGATGTATAGGAATGAGACCAGCAAGGGACTCAACAGCTCCAGAGGGTGAAGTGCAAAATGCACCTGTGATCCATAGAGCAGCATTTCGTTGCATTTGTCGTAAAAGTTTTAATTTGTTGATAATTGGAGCGCCAGCGAAGTACCATAAACAGCATCCATATATGGTGAGGGGGATGACACATGAATGATATAGAAGTCGTTTTTGATGTGGCAGAAGTCCACGCATTGAGTTGCCAAGCAATTTCATCGCGCAGACGGAAGAGAGGGCTTTTGTTGACCAGTAACGTACATGTTCGTTGAAGGTCAATTTGCGATCAAAATAGAAACCTAGGTATCACCAGAACTCCTGGGGTTTTAGAGGAGAGGTAGTGGTGAAGGGCGCGAAGCCAAGATCAATGGAAGGGTTGTCATCTCCAGGGATTCGAGAGAAGTTGAAGATTTCGGACTTGTTGTGTTCCAAGAGAAGTCCAAAAGAGTTGACGAGATTGACAAGGGAGCGATATGCTGCCTTGATTTTGTTATGGCATTCAAGCCATGTTTTGCCTTGAGCCACGATAGTACCATCGTCTACAAAAGATAAGAAAGAAACGAGACTGGAATGTTTCTGACTAGCGAGAAAAAGAAGAGGGGCTAAATAGAGACCCGAAAGAATAGGAGAGAGAGTGGACCCTTGTCCTACTCCCGTGTTAAAGTCAAATCGAGGTGACAAAAATGAATTGTACAAATATGTGGTAGATCGACCTATCAAATAATTGGAAAAAAAGGAAACAATTTCAGGTGCGAAACCCTGTTTTTTGAGAATGTTTAAGAGCATCGAGTGATTAAGGGAAGGAAAGAATTGGGAAAAATCGAAAGCTAGAACTGAAGTGTGTAACTTTTTATCCCAGCTGGCGCATATGAGATGCGTAAGAAAGACACCAGCATCTTCCGTGCTTCTTTGGATGATTCCCCCAAATTGAGAGGGGAAGATTGCTTCGTGTTTGACTGCCTCGAATTGCATCCACTTGGCAAGCATTTTTTCAAAAAGTTTTCCCAAAGTGTTTAATAGAACAATGGGTCGAAAGGCTTTTGGTAGGTGATAAGATGGTTTGTTGGGTTTAGGAATGATGACCGAAACCGATTCTTTGAAGTGAGGTGGCCAATAACCAACAGATAAGCATGCGTTGGCTAGTTTGGTAAAGAAGAGGGGAATGTGATCGTCGGTGGATAAAAGCATTTTGAGATGGGCCCAGGAGATATGATCAAGGCCAGGCATTGATGTATTGGAGCAAGTTTTAAGAGCTTCAGTAAGTTCTAGGAGGGAGAATGGCGTCCATTTTCTTTTGGGGATGTTGGGTAGATTGTTGAGGACATGGGCGTTAATGGGTCTGTTAGACGCTGAATTATAAGTCTGGTCGAATGCTTGCCAAAGGACGTCAAGTGAATGGCAAGGCTGGTTGTTATGGATGATAGCTTGTGCAGGTGGGAGCTTACGATCTTTGACCCAAGGCATAAGATCCCATGGTCATTTGTTATCCTCAGCGATTTCTTCGATCTTCATATTGAAAAACCTCCTCTTAGCTAACCGCACCGATTTTCGGAAAGCGCACCAGTTGTCTTTGACGCGATCATTGCGATATCGCTGTAGTGCTTCTCTACACTCATTATTCCACCATGGCTTAGAGCGCATAGATATAAAACTCGTCGTGGCATGCCTTTCCCATAATGCACTGACGAGGTCAGCTATCTGCACCAAAGCATTTAAGATGTATGCTTCAGTCGAAAGATCAGCTGACAGGAGTGCTGAAAGCCCAACTGCCAACTCGTTAATGAAACTTTGTTCTTCATCAGAACCTCGTTTAAGACCCTTTCTCTGAATGGGAATGAATTTGGGGGAAATAGGGATTGTGATGGCAAGCGGGGTGTGATCAGATTGCAATCGGTATTTGGGAAGTATGTAATGACCATCGACATTGGCTTTGTTAGTGATGAACATAAGATTGATCGTTGTGTTATTTTTGGTAACATCGGCGGAGTATTGAGTGGGTAGATCGACAATGGGAATGGAACAATCAAGACCGAGATCGGTCATGATGTCCATGAGGAGGGTAGCATGTTTGGAATGAGTATCGCAAGTGATGTCCCATTCTTTGGATCGTATGTTGAAGTCCCCACCAATATAAAGCATTGGAGGAAGTAGATTGACGCATTGCTGAAGATGATTTAGAGCAGCATGTTTGTCGTCGGAGTATATGTTCATTAGGTGGTGGACCTGTTGTTTATAGGACAGGGACAGGATAAGAATATCGCGGTCGAGGTCGGTGTAAGAATTGATGAGAGAGGGTCGAAGATATGAAAGACGTTTATGGATGTATGCCATAACTCGAGGTTTGGTGGGTAAGGGAATACATGGAGCGAGATAGATCCAGTCAGGATGGATCGGTGCTCCTATGATGTGTTTGCCTAGAATGGAGTCAGTGGAAACGGTGTTTCTAACTACATTCCAGGTGGGTTCTTGAAATAAAATAATGTCAAAGTTATCGACCAAGGTAACTAAAGAAGTTTCCATAACTGAATAATTATGATTAACATTGAAAGAAAGAATGCGAAGTGAATCGAGACATAAATTCTTCATGAAGGAACATTGGACCCTCATCGGTCCCATGGTGAAAACGTAGCTTGCTTGCGCTGGATAGTGACTTCAATGCATTGAGCCCTTTGGGCTTTAGCTTCTTGGGCTTTGTTATTGTGCCAAGTACGATTGAAACAGTTGCGCCAGTATGGGCATTGCCTATCATTGGCTAAGTGATTGCCTTTGCAATTAATGCATTTGAATTCATGAGGGCAAGGCATGTCCTCTGCAGTGGCCTCTCGAGGAGGGTTTGTTTTGGGATTCGCTTGACAGCACCAGGCTGCATTGTGATGATTCTCGGTCTTGTGAGGACCGCCGCACTTAGTGTATTTCCATCCTTGAGATCTACACTTAGCAGTAATGTGGCCCCATTTCCAGCAGTTCTGGCATTGGAAAACCCCAGGGTGCATGTTGCATGCCCTGATGACAGCTACGTCTTTATCAAAGTTAAAGGAACGATTGGTGAGGAGTTTGGCATTGGTTCCATTTTGTGAATCCCAGATGTCAAACCAAATGATCGCCATATCAGAGTGCGGAGTCGCTCTCATGACGTGCGGAGGGGAAGCAAGAGTAATGTTTTCAAAGAGAGGGTTGCAGTTCATGACATATAACACGTTGTCAGCCGTCAGCTGGTTAGAACCGTCATCATGCCAGTCTGTCGGTGTATAAAAGTTAACACCAACAATTTTGAGATAAGATTTGGACATTGGAACCCTAGGGATAGGGACCTTGTCTTTATCACATTGAATAGCTTTGGAAAGCCATTCGTGAATAATGTCTTGTTCGCCAGGAGTGGGAACAAGGTTAGTAGAGAAAGCAAGGCCAAATGCAGCACCAGAGCATCCTTTAGACATGGCTAAAACGTGAAGCTTTGAATGTTAGTTGATAAGGCCGCGATTAACAGTCTCGAGAATATGATGATGTCGCTGTAGACAGTTGATGGTCACTGTCTCGGAATAGGGAATAAGGACCTGTTTACAGGTCGGTCCTCGAGTAGTCGATTTAATGACGAATTTCTTCTTCTGTGGGATAGAAGTATTGTTAGTGTTTCCACCATCGGCGTTTCTGACAGCGGCTTGATGAATGGCAGCAATACGGTCAGCAGGTAATTTGTCGCCGTAAAGCTTAACAAGTTCGACCAAGTCAACCACTTGTTTGGTGGTGTTGGTAGAGGGAGTAGGGGCGTTTGACCAGAAAGCCGCAGCATATGACTTGACCGGTTGCGAAGGAGGAATGGAGGAGGGGTTTGCACCTGAACATGGTGGATTACTCACTTTAGGTGTGGGCAGTTTGGGCGGTGGTGGGAAAGCCGCTTTGATAGGTGGCTTGGGAGGAGTACGCTTGGGCGTAGGTTTGATCGGAATTGGTTTGACGCCTTGAGTTTTGACGCCTTCAGTTGATATCATCTCGACGTCTTGATTTTCGAGGGGTTGTGAGGAAGGAACAACTTCCTTAGCCTTGCCTTTGTCTTTGGTTTTCTTTTCGATATATGGTGGCCTAGTTGGGAAAAAAAGCCTGTCCATAAGTTGTTTAAGAGTGAAATTGGTCACATTCTTTGGGACATAACCCTCGATAATACTATTGTCTTCTATGACAGTATGTTCCCATCCACCGTCATATATAGCAGTGAGTAGATAAGCAAGCTCATCTGCAATTGCGCCGCTAGGGGTAAATTTGCCTTTATTAACTGGAAAAAGGCGAATCCAATCTGTGCATTCTTGAAGGGTCAATGACGCTTCACCAATCATCTCCTTATACTCTTCAACTGGAGGACTACGAGGTCGTAAAGGATCAACAACATTACTGCCTTGAGCAGCATCGATTGCGTCTGAAGTTCCAACATCTTGCATATTAAGATCATCAATGTGTGGCTGTGGCTGTTCAGGAACAACTGCAGTAATCAAAGCAGCTCCAGTTTCTTTATCAGAAACAGGAGGAGGAGTGTTGTTGTTGTGTGAAGCATTAGCATCAGCGCTAACAGCTTTGAGAATAGCCAGGTTGAGTTTTGGAATGGGGGGTTCTGGAGTAATGCCAGCAGGGTCAAGGGCAGGGAAAGGATCAATGTCTTCGGTCCAATCGCTGAGTTGGGCATGAGGGTTAGGCCCAGAAACATGTGGACCTAAGTGCATAGAGGGAGTGTTTGAGGTCAAGGAAGCATTTTTGTCGATAATGCTTTGAAGAGTAGGAAGGGGCTTGTGAGTGTCATCAGTGACATTTTCGAAATGATGCCACATTTGGGTTGGGTTTGGTTGAACTTCGAAGTCAGTGGAATGCTGTCAATGTTCACTAGGAATTGATACAGGAGAACGAATCTCCATGTGTGTCGTTGCGGGATGGGTGCCCATTATTTTCATGGGCCTGGGAGTAAGAGTGCCTTCTATAATAGAAGGTTGCAAATTGGGTGGAGTAGAGCGTCCTCGTTGGACGGCTTGTTGATTAGGGGGAGGTGATTTGGTATGAGGCACCAACCCAGAGTTTTGAAGAGATGGACGGACAGGTGAGGTAGACCTGGACTGATGTGAACGAGAGGCAATGGAGGACACCCTAGAGTGAAAGTATCTGGATTCAGAGCAGCCTCTGACATTAGGAGGAGGTCATTCATCATCAGAGGATGAATCATATTCAGAACTAGCCTCATTAGCAACAGCTTCGGACATAGCTCGTTCAGTAGCTTGGACGTCAACAGTGGATGTGTTGCGCCCAGCATGTGTAGTGATGGCCCTCAGCTTGGCCCCAACACCAGAAAATATTCCACCACCTTTCGGATTCAACTCTCTGCTACTACTATCCATAAATTCGTCATTGTAGATTGTCGTATTCGCAGTAAAACCACTAGAGAAATATCGATGATGGTGGTTTGTGGGAAAGAAGGATTGTGACAACACTTTTTCGAGTAACGCAATTGTGATCTGAGCTTCAGTGGTTGATGATGACTTGTAAATTAGTGCAGTTGGCATCTGAGTATAATTTTTGGCACTTGTGGCGTTGTGCTTCCCATTAGGGAAAGTGTAATGGACGTCCAGCTCCTTGAACGTTCTTGAACCCAGTAAGTTTCCCTAGTGTGGCATTAAATGAATATCACCGTGACAATGACGATGCTGAGCTTCTTATTCTCCAGAATTGTTGACGTCAGATTCATTGTCACTGGACAGATGTTCATTGGATGCTCGAAGTGTACACCTATGACTCCGAATCCTGAATCCAGATCGAGTCAATGCCTGTCAACATCTCAGATTATCGATACGATCACTCCTGCGTCTCCTCAGCTATCAGTGCACTGGCCTTTGTGTACTCTCAATATATAGTAATAATTGGTCCACACAAGTAAGGCAACTGCTGGTAACAGTGTCTAGTATCCCAGCCCACGCCGGACAGTGGCCATCACGGTCATCAGCAGCGGATTGATCCAAAAAAAAGAAGTGCAGACTCCTTCCCAGTCACGGGATGCTTTTATGTAAGCAGACGTTGAGCCGGAGAATTCCGTCAACTGCTAATGCATCCATTCCTGTATTCCTCGTCCTTTTGCCTCCCAATACCGCTCCTTTCATCGATTACATAAGTGCCTTCAACATCTGGTCTTACAAGTTGGCCAACTCCTCTTGTGCTCAGCTCTCTTCTTCAACGACAACTTCACTTTGCGCAACTCACGCATCTCCGGTTATCATGTCGAGTTTTGTCTTCACCTGCTCGAAGTGTCTTCGCGAAGATGTCAATGCTCTCTCCCAGCCCATCCAAGTTGAATCGCGCCGGGACTCGATCATGCTCATCCAGTCCAGGGTACAGGTTGTGGAACGACGCATTGTGGAAACAGAGAAAGAGAAATCTGCTCTCTTACGATCGCTAAATGACGCGCAGTCAGTCGCGATGTCCTTACCCAACGAGGTCCTTTCAGTTATCTTCGAGTTTGCTTGCCCCCAGTTAAGTCTTGCACAACGCGACGATACCTCGGACAAGTATCAAAAACGGAAAAGAATTGAACATTTCCAGCTGGTCTTGAGTGCTGTTTCGATGCGCTGGCGAGAGGTCGCTCACTCAACTCCTGGCTTGTGGACGTGCATTATGCTTGGTATAGATGCCTCAAATGTTCAAAGGAAGAGTGCAATACTGGGGCACTATCTGCGCCGAACACAGAGTGTGCCTCTTGCTCTCACACTGGACTTACTACCAAGCGTTTCCCGTGAGAGGAGTTCTTATTCATCCGAGCGTCGACCAACTCCTCGTGCAGAACCTCCCAAGGGTCAAGAAGCTACATCTCACTTCAATGTCCCGCGCTTGGATCCCCCATCTTCCTTCCCTTTCTGGACTAGTCACTTGCTTCCTTGGCACTGCCTACCGAACCGAGCCACTCACATTCTCTCAACATGCACCATTGCAGCACCTTACGATCGATGGGTCGAGACGGTGGTTTGGCTACGAAGGCCAGTTGGATGCACCATGGGCGCTGGTTACTGCATTAAATCTGCATAATGTCGGGAGCAATTCGTTGGCTATCCTCGCCAAATGCCCGAACCTGATCCATTTCCGTATCCGTCTTATCCATGAGTCATCGGATCCACCTGTTACTCTGGTTGCACCTCAAGCTTTGCAATATCTAGAAGTCTTGGAGGTTGATGGCTGGGACTGTGGTTGGATTCGTGCTATTGTTCAGCGCCTCAGCTTTTTGGTGCTCAAGGAACTTACGTGGGATGTCAAGGACCTTGATTCCAATGATCCTAGTGTAAAGGGATTCTTCAGTCGCTTGCCAGGATCTCTTGTCAACGTCGACGTCAACTTCCCTCTTTTTCAACATCTGAGCAACGAAATTCCGATCCAGAATTTGTCGATAGTGTATCAAACCGCAAGCGACTTCCGTTCTCTCCTTCTGCAGTTGACACCAAAAGAGTACCGCGATCGTGAGATCAATGTTGCCACAAAACTTTTGCCACAGTTGAAAAGACTCGAACTCTGCCACAATGGTTCGATTGATAACCTCCCGCCCCTGACAAAGGTTGCAAGTGTTCTCTACAAGTTCTTGGACTTTCGGCTGGATATAGGGACGGGTTTCTATTTTAGAGCAGACATCAACTGCACAAGTAAGCCACGAGGGCAGGAGGATGAAATGGCCTATGACGAGTTGGTGGAGCGGGGCATCGTGTTCGACAAATACCCCTGGTTTATAGAGGCAATTCTAGACGAGGAGTCGATCGCGACTGATGACTAAGTATAAACTGACATGCATCTCAATAATATATACGTTTGATGGTATGTAGTAGATAAACTCATCTTTGAAAAGTCTTGCATTGTAAATGGATGAACCACTGAGCGCCTGATGCCATTTAACGCACGTGAACACACGTCCCAAGCGCTCTCCCTTCGGAAACGCTGTTCATCTATCACACAGTCGACGCGCGATGTCCAGCCTCTCTGTTACTTGTCCAAAATGCCTTCGCAAAGAATCCGTCAGTCTTTCATCCCAACCCGTTCAATCTCGTGTCGAATCGCGTTTACAATCGATCACACTCATCCAAACCAGGATGCAGCAGGAGAACGACTTGTTACTGACTTGAAGAACGAGAAATTTGTCCTCTTGCGAAAGTTGAATGACATACAGTCACCCGTGATGTCCCTGCCAACCGAGATCCTCTCAACGATATTCAAGTATGCATGCCCCAAATTACATCTCCCACCAAATGGTGGTGAGTTCTCTTACGAAATCCGGCAAAAAATACGGAGAGAACAAAAAGCGTACCGTTTTCAGACGGTCCTCGACACTGTCTGTACACGCTGGCGGGATGTCATTCGCTCCGACTCTAGCCTGTGGGCATGTATTGTGCTGGATATATCTCTCGAGAATAGGGCGAGGAAAAGCAGGCACCTAAAGGATTTCATGAGCCTCTCAAAGACAGCTCCTCTCTCCTTATTCCTACACTTTAATCTTGCTTTATGCCCTCCGAGTTCAGAGAACTTCCTTGTTGAACCGAGCATTGACCAATTCCTTATTCAAAACTGTTGGAGGAGGCGTGACAAGTGAGATGTTTCTATTTTTACTTATCTCTTTCCCCTCTTTTCACCACTTCCCCTTTCGCTCATCCCGCCATTTCCAAAAGGTCGCACCGACCATTCTATGCGGCTTGTCCGCCTCGCCACCCCGCCAATTGTTTCCAAAAGAAAACAACTATACAGTTTTGATGGGGGTATTTTCACACTTATAAAAGGATAGCGATCGGGTGGCTTTTCCTCAGCGGTTACACACAAACGGTGTCGCTGAGGTGAGCCAGTCCAAAACCTCCCGTGATAGTTAGTGTACTGATGTATAGTAGTACATTACTCTGATAGGTACGAATATACGAGCGGTTACACACAAACGGTGTCGCTGAGTACATTACTCTGATAAAAACCTCCCGAGGGTTGAAGAACTCTACTTGTGGTGGCCCACCGCAGCGTGGATTCTACAGCTGCAATCCCTTCCGCAACTAGTCGCCTGCTCTCTCAACCTTAACAATGAGAAACCGCTTACATTCTCTCCATATGCGCCACTCCTCCATAGGCTCGTGTCAGGCCGCCTGACAAGCTCCTTGAGTCGAGTGGATGACGCCCCTGGACGCGAATCACTTCCTTGGACCTGAGCGGGGTTGATAAAGCAGGGGAGATTCTTCTCAATTGTCCCAACCTGATACGTTTCCGCGCATCAATTCCCTCCCAGAGCTCAGGGTCGCACGTAACTCTCACTACGGCTCGGACGTTGCGTAACCTGGAGGTCTTGGATGTTGAGGCGTTTGACTCTGGTTCAATTCGTGCTGTTATCCGGCATCTCAGCTTCCCTGCACTCAAGAAACTCTCTTGGAAAGTTGTGGATCTTGATCCCGATAATCCAGGTCTCCAGGCATTTCTTCACAGTTTGCCACAATCCCTCGTTAAAGCTGAACTCACCTATCCCATGTTTCAGTATCTCAACAATGGAACAGCAATCCGGGATTTGCAGATCCACTATCACACCAAGACGCACTTTCAGCCCCTCCTCCTGCAGCTATTGCCCCAGCGAAGCTCTAGCAATGATGTTGATGTCATTGCAAAGTCATTACCGCAGCTGGAAAGACTTCAGCTCTGCACAACCAGTCAAAATGAATGTCCACTTCTGCCAGAGGTAGTGGGGCTTATCTATCGATTTTTAGAATTTCAATTGAATGCCGGAGGAACAAGATTTCATTTTCGTGGGGAGGTCAACTCTTGTAGTGAGTCTGAGAGCTCCGTAGATGCTACAATGTACGAGAGGTTGGTCAGGAGGGGTGTTGAAATTTCCCTAGAGGACTGGTGGATAGAGGCCTTTATTAATCATTAGCTATGTACCCATGTCCCAGCGGTTCGTCATTCAAATTGTATACTTCAGGAAGATATGTAACATAATCAATATCTTATGGATATGATCCTTGTGTTCGTTTGGTAGTTCCACCAAATAGACGGAAGTCCCAGGCTAAATCATTGTGCAAGGAAGATACTTACCTTCGCTTGCACTTGAGTTGCCGGGTCTTATCTTCGGGGGTTTCCGAATCAATCAGTGCATCAGCGCCTCAAAGCTTCAACTTGAGCACGCACAACTTGGTCTTGACTTTATCGCCACTTGACAAACCGCTCAACGTGCATACGTCCATCACATTGTCTCTTCACAATGACAAATCCGTTTGTCGCCTGCCCTAGATGCCTTCATAGCGAAACTAGTGACCCCTCGGAATCGATTCACGACCGTCAAAAAGCAGCGACATTTCTTCATTCCAGGCTGAAGCAGGTGCAACACCTCATCGCTACCTTAGAAGAGGAGAGAGCTGCCCTTTCACGAAAACTGAACGAGATCCAGTCACGTACTACGTCTTTACCTGCCGAGATACTTTCGACTATCTTCGAGCACGTTTGTTGCGAATCTTGCGATACAACAGCAACTGGATTTGAAGAGGAACCAAACGCCACTTATTTTCCGTTAGTCCTCAGTGCCGTCTCCACGTATTGGCGAGCCCTCGCTCAGGTCACGCCTCGCCTATGGACGTACATCGTCCTCGAGGTAACTCCCTTAAATGTCAAGAAGAGGAGCGCGCTCCTGAGGCATTTTGTAAGCCACTCGGAGACGACTCCACTCTCATTATCTCTACAGTTTTCCTGGGATTTTCCTCAGTTGGACGAAACCCTCGTTGACCCAAGCGTTGATGAGTTCCTGATCCAAAATTTGCCAAAGGTTCAGAAGCTACGCCTCTTCTCACCGCCTCCCGCGTGGCTTCCTCACCTTGGAACACTTCCTCGATTAGTTGCCTGCTATCTTGACGTTCCCGGTAGCCAGTGGAACACTTTCAAGTTCTCCAAACACGCACCATTGCAATATCTCACCCTCCGAGGGCCGCTCGAGACGGACCCAGTGGTGGATGCGCCTTGGACGTCCATTACTTCCGTAACCCTCAGTAGGATGGGCGCTGAATCAACGGCGATTCTACTTCACTGCCCGAACTTGATTCGTTTCATAGTAACCTTTGATATCGATAGGTCGCCAGAAGCACCTGTTGCTCTCGTTGCGCCTCGAACTATGCAGTATTTGGAAGTATTGCACGTTAATGGTTCATACTGTGGTTGGATTCGTGCTATCCTTCAATACCTCAGTTTTCCAGCGCTGAAGGATCTCCGGTGGACCGTCGCACTTCTCATCGCCAACGAGCCCAATGTGCAGGGCTTCTTCCGTCGCTTACCCAACAGCTTGACCAAACTTTATCTCAGCTACCCATTATTTCAGCACATTAACAACTTGAATGATATGGAGGTCCAAGATCTATCAGTCGGTTATTACAAAAAGAGCCATTTTCGGTCACTTCTGTTACGGCTGACCCCTTCCGATGTCGTCCCAAGGCCTTTACCGTTGCTAGAAAAGCTTCACATTCGTGGCGAGGATTTCAGCGAGTTGCAGCAATTGCTGTTACCAGAAATGTCGGGGTTCATCCTGGATTTCTTACAACACCGGATGAGTGGGCACAAAAAGTTCGATTTCAGGGTGGATACCCATAATCCCGGTGGGCCAGTGAACTCAGATGATGTAACGAGATTGAAGGAAAGCGATTTCAATGTGGTCATACACGAGTGGGGGATACATGCGTCTACTGGCGAACAAATAGAAGGGGTGGTGCATGACACTTCAGAAACTTTCTTCTAGTATTGTCGTTCGCTGCTTTTTGAAAGCAATTGTTGACAAAAGCTGTGTATGAGGACCAAAATGGACAGCGGCATTACTTGTAACGTTAACGCTAAGCTACCCCAGAACCAGTTCAGACCGGTATTGAGCACCAAGTGATCATGATCCAACTCAGCGCTGAACAACTAATACAATGTACATAGCATAACTGAAAACACGACGGGCTGATCGAAGACTACATGAGAGAAACGTTGTTACATCTTTCCGTCTTGACAAAGACTATGTTATGGTAGATTCGCCTTCACTACTGACATTCCCGTAGCCATCATCACCGGCCCCGCCCTTAGCTATAACTCCCTCATCAATTGCAGATCGGAAAAATTCATCTCTCCAAACTTCGTAGTGGTCGTACGCAATCTGATGCGCTTTCCAGTGATTCGCGCATAAGGTCAAGTCGGGATACTTCCGCTCAATCCCAAACACGTAGAGATCCTTCATCATTTGACCGCAGTTACTCCACGACTTTGCATGCCATCCAGCTTTTATCGCGCTGTCACTCCAGAGACCTCGGGCCGTTGAGAGAATTTCCCTCCGATTATGTTCTGAATGCAATTTCCCTTTTGCGGTGACGAGATAGGTGTATGAACCCTTTTCGCCTTGCCAGCTTGCTCTTGTCCAAAAGAGTTTGCGAAAGTTGGGAGGCTTTTCGGGGGGTGGTAAGGGGAGTGGGTAGAGGTGTGATGGATCAGGAGGAGGAATAGCGGAAAGCCCGTTGGCGCGGTTAAATTTCTGGTCGAATGAGCTGAGTTTTGCTCCTAAGGAGTCAAGGCGAGAGAGCAATAAGTCGAATCTGCCAACGATGTGACACGTAAGTCGCCAGCAGCGGCAGCTTATGAGTGCGAGGACGTACCTTTCAGCTTCATTTAGGTTGCTTGGTGTACTTTTTGGTCTTATCTCGGTTGAGGACACGGAGCCTGTACGATCTGGAGAATTCCCTGTACAAATCTCTCCAGTAATGCCATTCACCCTAGGAGCGCCTTCGTCTCTCACAGCAACTATCATACAATTGGTCTTCTGTTCGGCCTTCTCCTCTCCATCCGTCGTTTTTGCAGTTTCAGGAACGTCTTCATCCGCAACGTGGCCCACTTTCCAGGCCTGAGTAACCTTCGCCTTATCAATGGTACTGAGACCTTCGAAGCCATCCAATTCGGAAGGTTGGGTATAATTCTTCTTCATATTTGCGAGAACCTTGGGAGTTACACAACCCCAATGTCTCCAAGCACTTTTTAAGTCAACCATAATACACGTTAACAGGAGCAAAAGATGGCGTCGATGAACACCCACAATGACTGATTTCCACGAACTTCGATTAGAACTCCAAATCGAAGTAGTCCTTTGTCAATAGGTGTTCCTGCAAGAGAATTCGAGTGTTAGCGGGAGTCGGAGAAAACAGGTAAGCCAAATAACCGCGGCATGGTTTAGGTCCTACGATTGCAGACAAATCAGCTCATACGAAAGCGATTGGCAGCGATGATGAGGGAAGTGTTCCGACCTTTACATTTGGCACGATTTGAAGCTGCGTATTCAAGACAATAATTACCAAAGACTTTCTCAGTCGTCGCCATTGCCAAGTAGAAGGATACTTGGGGTGTGGTCGCTGACAAGTTGCAACGAGGTCAGAACGTGTTTGACGCTATTCTTGACCGTGGCTCTTCGCCTGGTTTTTGACGTCATCAAGTCATCGTGCGGTACATAAATGCAGAGTCGATCTACGAGCACATGTTATGCTCTTGACGCTCGTCTTGGTCAAGGCATAGAGCTGCGTCAGAGCTCTGGAGTGAAAATGCGAAGGACTTAGTCATAGGAGCTAGAGACGAATTAAGAGAAGAGATATTCGAGGTCAGAACGTGTTTGACGCTATTCTTGACCGTGGCTCTTCGCCTGGCTTTTGACGTCATCAAGTCATCGTGCGGTACATAAATGCATCAATCTACGAGCACATGTTATGCTCTTGACGCTCATCTTGGTCAAGGTATAGAGCTGCGTCAGAGCTCTGGAGTGAAAATGCGAGGGACTTAGTCATAGGAGCTAGAGACGAATTAAGAGAAGAGATACGTCGTCCAATTAAGGTTTGACACTTTTGCTGAATGGCCTTACAAGGCTTCATGGACGTTTATTGAACATATGTATTTGTATTATCCCAACCCCTTGCACATTAACTATCAATAATTCGATTTCTTTGTTTGACTTTATGACCGAGTCAATGAATATCCTTATTGTCCCATTGAGAAACTCGTCGGGCTCTCAGAGTCCCGACCGTTTTGAGCGGTAAGATAGTTTCCAGAGCGAGTCGCCGTCGTCGTTGAAGACTCCCTTTGAGCCGTTGCATTGTTGCCGAGGGAAGAGGCCTCGGTCCTATTGGCCTGAGAGCACAGTTGTGGATCCGGCTCGGTGGACCGCGAGCGGTTTAAAACAACTAATAAATATTCGGAATTTACTTCCGATAGTTCCGCATTCAATGGATTCAATCGGATTATTGAACCCAAGACTTGCTTCTGTTCATTCAGTTTTCCCTTCTCAGGCCACACGACTCGGGCGAGATGAGGAGGTACCGACGGTGACATTGTCAGAGGCTCGGGGCTGGAAGGGTTCAAGTAGAAGTGGTGACGCTCCGTGTCAGGCGGGAGCGCACGACGTGGGTGAAGAGACGACATCTGCCGCTGGAGGTGTATCGCCTCGTTGTTATACCCTGTTGCTCACCACCACAAGCACCTTTTCTATACTTTCCTCCATCTCTCCTACGTGGCCATAGTACGAAGCTCACGGCCGAGGAATGGACACCGCGGCCCCAGAAGCAAGTTATCCATAATGGACCATCTGGAGGAAGCTCCCGGTATCAGTTCGACCAATCCCAAACAGCAGAAAAAACGAAGTTCCTTCACTTTCTCTTCAACCTTACGCTATGACTGCGAAATCTGGAGGTGATTCCCGGAGGATTTGCTGGCCGTACTGTCAAGTGAGACTGGTACCACGACATGTTGAACCAGCGACAAACCTCGATCCCTCCGTAATCTTCGATACCTCGTTGGTAGTGTCGGGTCATGAGCAGTAGGCGAAAACGGCTATCCTTACGACTACCCGAAATGGGCGTGTAAAAGAAAAGAGGAAATGGATCTCGGAGACTGGTGAGCAGACTCGTCATCCCAAAATTTCTGAAATCAACTGACGATGTCTAGGTGGGAGCAGCCACTCCGCACAACGTGGCCACTGCGCACGAAAGCCAACTTGTGTTCCTTGACAGTCCAGTCCTTACGCCATTTGCGAAGCAACAGCTCGGTGGTCCATTGAATCATGGACTTGTCGCACTCCCTTCCCTCCACGTTACTCGCTGCCTTTCTCCATACGCCGGTCAAGGATACAATCGGTCGCCCGTTGGTCAAGAGGAATCCTTTGTCGTCTTCTTTCCTCTGGGATCAGCTGAGAAGCCAATCGCAACGTCGAGTTTCCACTTTCTTCGGACGCACGGACCAGCACTCGACCGATCGGCAGCGACAGTGAGCGCCGAGTTGCCCTAGACGATTGGCCTTTTTCAGACTTCTCTCGTCCTTGGCAGGCAAGGTTTACCTTGATTTTCTTCTGATGCTGAGGAAGCTGGAGAGCGCCGGTAATCTTCTTGCTGATATCGGCGCCTAATACCAATCAAGGCGGAAGCATCCTCTTCATGAAGTATGGGGATGAGAAAACGAATTGAGGATCAAGTCACTATAAATTTTCAAGGCATTCATTTAGTCCCCGGACCTTGACTACAGGAGGACTCGGACGCACCATAA
>KQ962140.1:70432-81384 GCA_001563735.1 Leucoagaricus sp. SymC.cos | reverse complement strand
GCAGAAAAAACGAAGTTCCTTCACTTTCTCTTCAACCTTACGCTATGACTGCGAAATCTGGAGGTGATTCCCGGAGGATTTGCTGGCCGTACTGTCAAGTGAGACTGGTACCACGACATGTTGAACCAGCGACAAACCTCGATCCCTCCGTAATCTTCGATACCTCGTTGGTAGTGTCGGGTCATGAGCAGTAGGCGAAAACGGCTATCCTTACGACTACCCGAAATGGGCGTGTAAAAGAAAAGAGGAAATGGATCTCGGAGACTGGTGAGCAGACTCGTCATCCCAAAATTTCTGAAATCAACTGACGATGTCTAGGTGGGAGCAGCCACTCCGCACAACGTGGCCACTGCGCACGAAAGCCAACTTGTGTTCCTTGACAGTCCAGTCCTTACGCCATTTGCGAAGCAACAGCTCGGTGGTCCATTGAATCATGGACTTGTCGCACTCCCTTCCCTCCACGTTACTCGCTGCCTTTCTCCATACGCCGGTCAAGGATACAATCGGTCGCCCGTTGGTCAAGAGGAATCCCTTGTCGTTTTCTTTCCTCTGGGATCAGCTGAGAGGCCAATCGCAACGTCGAGTTTCCACTTTCTTCAGACGCACGGACCAACACTCGACCGATCGGCAGCGACAGTGAGCGCCGACTTGCCCTAGACGATTGGCCTTTTTTTCAGACTTCTCTCGTCCTTGGCAGGCAAGGTTTACCTTGATCTTCTTCTGATGCTGAGGAAGCTGGAGAGCGCCGGTAATCTTCTCGCTGATCTCGGCGCCTAATACCAATCAAGGCGGAAGCATCCTCTTCATGAAGTATGGGGATGAGAAAACGAATTGAGGATCAAGTCACTATAAATTTTCAAGGCATTCATTTAGTCCCCGGACGTTGACTACAGGAGGACTCGGACGCACCATAAAAACTGGGTTCTACATCATTGTCAAGCTGGAGGCTAGGAATAATTCGGATAGGAACATTGCAAGGGACCTCTTGGGCGCAGAATAGAGTTATAGGATACTCTCCTGTTTGTTTTCACCAGGAAAAATGGCGCAAACCCGGCGAACCCCATGTTGATAGCTATCATGGTTGTGGACGCGAGTGACTTCTGGACAGTGCAAAAGTACGCTTATGGTAGTCGCGCCGAGAGTTCTTATCGGCAATTCGTGTGGTGCAAGGGAGAAATGCAACACCTTTGACTCGATTACCACAAGTGCGGTAAGGTTGCAGTCGTTTTGTAGGGGATAGAGGGGACGGTAAAGAATATGGAGTGGGAATGAAATCGACCGGGAGAAAGAGGAATTGCTTACCCTTTCACGTTTCTGCTTCGTATGCCGGTCGTGGTTATCTTCTTGAGCACCTAGTGAAATAGACGCAAAGCTGAACGACATTCACGAGAAGTATGAAACATATCAGGGCAGGGCTGGCCTGGGGTTTGGTTGGATGCTCTACTTAGGTTCTGGACTGGTTAAAGGAATCAGCTTCCTCTTTCGTGGTCCTTTATCCAACGAACGACTGGCGCTTTCAGTCACCAACCGAGCATTTGAGGGAAGGGAAAGCGACTGCGTCGGGCCCAAGGTGAAGAAAAGAAATTAGCTTTTAACATCAATAAGAGGTGAGCATTAACGAATTTCACTCACCGAGATGCATCACTTTGACACGATCCACCGTAGGCGGGCTTTTGCCATCGTTCGGTCCATGCACGAGCACATACCCAGCCAATCAAGAAGCGCCTCGAGCCAGCTCACCAAAATAGGGTCGATTATGGACAATGGTTCGGCTAATCAGCCCAGCATGGTCACAATGATCAAAAGCACGGAAATTGTTGTTTTGTTCAGGCATCCACATACAAGTTTGTCTCTTCCCCTTCCCTCAGTTGACCACCTCTTTTCCCTTGCGGACTTCTTTGCTCGTCATCATTGCCCGAGTATGCCCTCGAATTTTGGCGCGGATCGGAGGATTATAGCACCCACAATCTACCATTTTGTCTTGCCGCCACTCAGGTCTTCCTCGCTTTGACTCCCAGGATCTGTGACACTCGGAGAAATTACACTACCTCTATTACAATATTTCACGGACAATCGCTCAGCTGACCACCCCACCGCCGTCACCCTCGTCAAAGCACGACTAGGACCCCTGTCCGAGCGCCCGTTCACAAATCCGTCTTTCTGTCTCCTCTAGAGCATCTGTACCCCCTCCCTGGTAGATATCCTGACTCCTGTCAAGTCTCCGGATGTATCGTCAAAGTTTGGTGCGGATTTGTACATTATAACCTTCCCAATATACGATTTTGTCTTCTGGCCTTTCTCGCCTTCTTCGCCTCAACTCTCAGGGTTTGTGACAAATCTGATAGGCCACGCAGTCTTTGTGCTGTCTATGCTAATATGAACTGTGGTCCGTGCGCGGAACATAGTTATAAAAGAATGCCTGGGGCGGAATTTGTGAAACGTCGCTTCTTGGACTCGTTCCATTACCATCTTCCCCTTCCACTCCTCTCCCCTCTCCCCTCTCTGGTTTTTATGTGTTGTGCCTCCTATCCTCTATCTTTTCCCCCTTCGCATGAAGGTACATGTACTCTCTCTCTTGGGGTCTGGTCTTCTTTGTTGTCAAGACTTGACAAGCAAGACGCATGGATGGTATAGGAACAACAAATGGTCATGAAAGATTGTCAAGAGTCATGAAGAAACTTTAAGATGATGTCCTGATGACCGCAGATTCGAATTTCCAGGGAGTATCCCAAGTTCTTGTTGTGATTCGTCATCAAGACTCCATGAATTCTTTGAGGCCCACAATTATGGATCTTATCAAGAAGCCTCGGGATGTTCGGCGGCCTATTGCTTACCCTTCCAAGTCTGTGGTTCCAAGTGGTCCAAGATGTTTTCGTTCGCACATATATCCGGACTGAATGGTATATATGAGGATGTTCGAGATGTTGATGATGTTCTCAGGAGTCACTGGTGGCCTCTCTCAAGCTCATGGATCAAGCGGTCTTGTCTACCTCCCGAGGAAAATGGCGAAGGTGTAAGTTGAGCCCTTTCAAAACTTGTTGACAAGACCCCGAACCTTAAAGAGCACCATCACAGCTCTGGGACTGGAGATTAGCAAGAATCTAGGCTGCTATTCTTTTGCTTCATGGGACCGGACTGGCAGGTTTTCATGGCTAACATAGAAATCAAGAACATCACTCTTCACCGTCATCAAAATTCAAGCTGGCTGACTGCAGAGTCTGCTTTTTCCGTTTTCTTTGCTTTGATTGGGTGCTGGCATTGCGTCAGACTTGCACGCTTGCTTGGAATTGAATTTAGACAAGCATGCTTTGCTCCTGGCTCGTTCAAGCTCATGGATACCCTGGCTGAAGATCCCTAGTTCCTTGTGGTCAAGTTCCTCTGGCAACTTTGTCTCTGCTTGCTTCTCATCCCATACTCTGCCCTTTGATACCTTTGATACCAGGCTAAATACGTCCATGCCCACAAGTCACTCAAGCAATCAAGCCTGAAGAACTCTACAAGCACAATTTCATAGAATTTGCCAGCTACTTCTTGCTAGCTCGTGTATACTTTTCACTGACAGTCTCGTCATAGCCTGCTTATTGTTAACCATACATTGCTGTCAAGCTTAAACAAGAGTAAATGGGCAATGACAGAGCCTCACACGTGACTGATCGGGGCATAGGACTTCGTGCGATTTCGTACACGATCACTGACTTTGGACTATGCAGGCACGGCGTGAATGCACGTCAAGTCGTCGGTACATCACTTGCACGGGAATCATGCTCTAATTCTTTTCCCGGTATGCCGCTCCAACACCTTCTCTACGTGGACTTATACTGGCACAATAGTGCTTTACTAGAGCAGGTGACATGGGCCTGTTCCTTTGACATGGTATCGAGGGAGCCATGTACCACTGGAGTTTGGTGAGTTATTTTATGCTATGTTCATACCATTGAATTAAATATCTTGTGTCCCAGCCGTAGTTTTTCTCTCCTTTTGCTTTTTGTTGTGTTCTCAGACTTGTACTGTCATATCAGCAACTAGCGGTATACAGCAATTTGTAAACCCGCTATAGCATATAATTACTTTTTGGCTGGCTGTTTTCTAAATCAAGAGTGAACTCCTAGCTTTTGCTTCCCAAGACCCGCAAGGCAATACCAATGGTCACTGTCATTTTGGACACTCCTGGTCTCTGCGTTACACTTTTGAGAGGAATCCCTTCAACACACCTTTTGTACAACGAAGAGAAGCTATTGGTAATCAATCTTCACTTTGCCCCTTCTGCTTTTTCCACCCTCGAACAAGGCTAGCTCTGAAAAGTATCTGAATGGCTGGTTGAGCATAGTTGATGCTGGATTGAGGCAAATTCTCAATTTTGATGATTGCTGTTTGCCACTCGATGATCGATCGGCGCTTGCCGTGGAACCCAGCATTCAAATATTTGAGCGTCATGTCTTCTTCCATCAGCAAGAGTTCATAACGAAGACGCAACTCACTATGTAGTCTTCACTCAGTTTAGTAGAACGGAATCAAACGATCAGCGCTGCCAGTGTGTACCCTAACACAATTCCAGGTCTACTAATCGAAAACTTTTACTCCCCTCCATGTACCTTAACCTCAAAACAGCTACATAATGCGCATTCATATCCACAGATGAATTACATTCAGGCCAGGCCTTAATTTCGAATAACCCACCGCGCTCACATTGCGATATTAAATGAAGCCTCATATGCCTAAGGCGAGTAAAACTGTCCGAAACCGTCAGCGGAAGCGCTTGTCGTATCAAAGAGGAACAAGGCACGTTTGCACATTATATATAGACAAGGCCTCAAGGGACATGTGGCACCACTCATGAGTGGTAGCCACTGACGTTGTACATTCACTCAGTCATTTCATTCCTTCCCCTCGTGGTTGGCAATGATTGGTACCTTACTTATCTTACTTGTCTGCCTTGAGGGTTGTTGTCAAGGTCACCACTGCCTCTCTTACATCTTGAACGTGGAATGCGCAGATTATGCAGACGCTCATTCTCGTTATCTTCGCTTAATCCATCATCCAAGTTTATGAAAGCTCTGAATACACACACACGACATGAAGTGGGGGATTAACCCGATTGAAAGAAGTTTTTCGAGAAATGGCACAGAAGTCCTTCTTCTTCATATTGACCTTCTCCGAACATCAGCATTGACTATTGAACAGTGAAGCTTCTTCACGAAATTTGTTGAGCTGCCCTGATTTATTTAAATACGGATACTGTATAAAGAACACTCTTTAAACGCCCATAGAAGCTCATCTCTTGGGGATTTGGCATCTTATCAGTAAATTTCCAAATCGCCATTTAGTCTAGTCTCCCCGCCCGATATTTACTTTGTCTATCTGAGGAGATACTGTGCTTCTGCTCAAGGATGTACTAGGCTTTTTGGAGCGTCAGATCATTTGGGATTGTAGGGACTGGCTCTGATGTGCATTGAGGTAACGGAAGTTTTAGTGGAGAGAGTGGGGAGTGCCAATAGAAATCTGCAACTATCATACGGTGAGCGAAGAGGAGGTAAGTAGGAGCTCCGGCCGAATGAACCGGAACCTAACACTCTTACAATGATCGCCTTGCGTGCTTGGAGTTACCGACATCAATGACGACGATGAAATTTCGTGCTTGAATGTCAATGAACAAACGGCACCCGTGGGGAGTGTTTCTTTGTTACAAGCAGGGTAGTATCATACCTCCGCTACACCCGCAACATTGAAGCCATCTGTCACGGTTATGACGTTTGATAGTTTTGAAGTGGTTTCTGGTCCGCGGTCATTGGCCCCGCGCGGCGGCAACAACAACAGGCGGCGAACTACATAAGATAGAAGTTCCAGTTCACCCCGGTGACTTCTCGTCCTCCGGTCTCGCCCTCGGTCTTGAACGTCTTGATGACAGAGACTGAAATATTCACCCCAGTGACAGTGATTGTCGATCATCGATCAATGTCAACTCGGTCTCTCTGTCATTGTTTTGATCTGAACAAAGATCCCCGGTTCCAGACTCTACTCGACTCCGCTCTCTCTTATTCACCGAAAAATCAAAATCAAATTCGTGCATCCACAACCCGTGATCGAAAAGAGAAATCGATTACCATTTCGCATCACTTATGTATGGTTTGAAGAAAACACGAAAACACCGGTGTTGCCGTACAACTGAACGTTAACACGCTTTCACCTGACAACCGTATTAACTAAACCCTCTCCGTCAACGTCGTTATCAAGCAGTGGCTTTTATTCCAACAAGAGATAGGTAACACTACTAGGGAAGGGGGCAGGCCCCTGGGGCCGGGTCGGTGGAGAGTGGGGAGAAGGAGAAACCCATTTTTGGGATGGCTAATTTCTTAGTCTTGTGATCATGCATGGAATTTGGCGACTTCCATCAAGGTATTCACCATGTGGCCTGGGGGTCAATGTCACAGTGACAGACGTTTAACATAATGGTAGTAAGCGCTTATGGGAACTATGTATATGTGGGGTATGATTGGAGCGAGAAGGAGAGAGTGATGAGAGACGAGAAATGGGAGACAGCAACTGACGACGGGCGACGGACGGTTTGGCATTTGGGATCCTCCGCTCCGTCAAAGAAGCATAAGTGCTGGTCTATTCAAAGAGAGTCAAAAAATTGACTGGTTATGAATTAGGTGGATAATGTGTGGCTGGACGGTCCGAAGGCAGAGCTTTCGGTGAGCTTGGGCCTTGAGCCAGGGAGGCGGGAGCGGAGTGCGTTCCCGTGGACCGTACAATGCGTGCTAGCTACTTAATTCGATAGAGTTTGCCTTTGAGTACGAGGGCTTGAGCTACAGTCGCCTGGATACGGCGCGTGAGCGGGAGTTCCAAGTCAAAATCAGAGGTAAACCGTGCTCGTAATTAAGTGGGCCAGAGAAGGGGGTTGCTGGAATTTCAGGGCCGAAGAGTCATGATAAATGGTCCGATGTCCTACTTTTAGTCGCTTCTCGACCTTCTTCGCGCGCTCGGTCCCCCCTTTCTTCCCTTCCCTTCCTCACCCTCAGGCAAACCATGGCAGCCTCGTCGACGCCCTTCGTCATCGTGGAGCCTCTCGGTGCTTCCTCGTCTTCCACTGAATCAGAGACCGATGGCCGAATGGTTCGTTTCGACACTGAGTGTGTTCTCATCCCAGATCCCTCTTCCTCCTCTCGCAGAGGCCCAAGGGTCATTACAAAGTCCTATTCCCTTCCCCTCTGGAAACGTCGACCAGCAGCTGGTCCATCAGCAGGAGCGTCAGATTCAGAGAGTATAGACGACCCGAGTACTGCTCCTTTTCTGTCAAGCTCTCCTGAGGAGACTCATGTCGTCCTGCGAGTACCCATCCCCAGGTAAACTACCCGACGCAATCATCCGAGTTCGTCGTATTTACGCTCTCTCTACCTAGTTTCGTCCGTCGACCATCACGATCACCAGGTCCTTCTCGGGGCGCTTACAGTGGCCGCTCTCTGTCCTCATCTCCCACAATCCCTCTCTCACCCTGTCTTGTCCGACGTCCAACAACGACACCTCCCTCTCCGTCCACAGCAGAGTCACCTCAACGTTTATTCTCACCAACATCACCTACCCTCCGTCGGCCCACCCTACCAATTTACCATCGTCGCCAAGACGAGCAAACTGTACCCCTGCGCGCTTGTTGTCCGGATTGTGTTCCCATCACCGACCAATGTCTAAGAGAAGGTTCATTATGGAAAGAGAAGTTTACCAGAGGCGCTAGACGTTTGCGAAGTGCGAGTTTAGACTCTTCGACGACTTCAGGTTCTGGTATTAGTATTGGTGGTCCGCAGAAGGCGGCGTTTGTCCCTGGATCATTTGACGCGAAGATGCCATCACCGACGTTTGCGATTACTGTTGATGAAGTTGATAAACGTCGTCGCTCGCAGGATAACAGCTCTGCCGCAGCTGTTCCTGTTGTTGTTGGTGGAGGTACTCCTCGATCGGGATCGACTTTCCAGCATCACTCCACGTCGTTCAACATACACAATAGTGATCGAGATCATTCTGCCGATTCGACTTCAGACTTGGATGTCATCACCGACTCACCGTCTCTAATTCCTCCTCCCCATCTCGTCCCTCGTAAAGCATCACCTATAGCTGAGGAAAATGAGGACGAATTGTTCCCTCTTCCTTCACCACGTCGATCACCAACCGGATCAAGTTCGTCCTCGACTAGATCATCACCACGCCCGTCACCCCGAACATCACCGGGTGTCTCACCAAAGATATCGCCCGGACCTAGTCCGAACACTTCAAGTTCATGTCTCCACCCGAATGACGCCGTAGTCCTTGCAGTTGCATTGAAAGCCAAGACTAAATCAAGGTCAAAAGAAAGCGTTAGTTCCGAGGAGTTGTTAGCAAATAGCAGTGGGACGGCTGGTATATCGAGGAAGAAAGAGAACAATGGGATTATTGATACCCCACCTCAATCTGGTGCTTCGACTCCCCGAGCACGGCCGTCATTGACATTACCTTTCCCTGTACCTGCCCCTTCCTCTCGTAAATCCTCGACCAATTCAAGTGGCGGTGGTGACACAGCTCCCAACTCTCCTATCTCAGCTCTAAGCACCTCATTAACATCCATCTCCTCGAGTACATCATCTCAAACACACAAGTCACCTATCACTCCAACATCAACATCACCTCGTATACCTATCCCATCTCTATCCTCTCTCTCCTCTTTATCCTCACCGAAATCCTCACCACCGTCGTCGTTGGGTTCTTCAGGACTAAAGGGATCTTCATCACCGCATCTGACACGTTTGGAAGGGTCGAAGAGTAGGTACTAAATCAAGGTCAAAAGAAAGCGTTAGTTCCGAGGAGTTGTTAGCAAACAGCAGTGGGACGGCTGGTATATCGAGAAAGAAAGACAATAATGGGATTATTGATACCCCACCTCAATCTGGTGCTTCGACTCCCCGAGCACGGCCGTCATTGACATTACCTTTCCCTGTACCTGCCCCTTCCTCTCATAAATCCTCGACCAATTCAAATGGCGGTGGTGACACAGAGCCCAACTCTCCTATCTCAGCTCTAAGCACCTCATTACCATCCATCTCCTCAAGTACATCATCTTCTCAAACACACAAATCACCTATCACTCCAACATCAACATCACCTCGTATACCTATCCCATCTCTACCCTCTCTCTCCTCTTTATCCTTATCCTCACCGAAATCCTCATCAGCACCAGCACCACCGTCGTCGTTGTCGTCGTTGAGTTCTTCGGGACTAAAGGGCTCTTCACCGAATCTGACACGTTTGGAGGGGTCGAAGATGGGTCGAAGAGTAGGAAAATGTCATTTGGAAAACCATTTTTGAAAGCCGGAGAGGCGATTAGAGGTGTTAGTGTTGATGTGTTACGGGGTGTGAGTTCGATTTCGGGTGGACCGAGTGGGGGTGGGGGTGTTGGGATACATATGGGATGAGCGTAGGTGCCTTATTGTGTTATAATTGTGTTATGAGGGAGGGGAGGGGGGAAGAAGGCATGGTTTGAAGGGAAACGCAAACGCGTAGTTATATGCACTCGTGTTTAGTTTTTCCCCTCAAATCTCGCGCAACATTCAGAGCGCCCTTTTTTGTGATGTGACACTGGCTCTTGGCTCTGACTCATCTCATATTGTGCCGGCGGCTTCTACGGCAACAATACACCATGGGGTTTATCAGCAACGCGTGGTGTGGGTGCACGGCGGACTCGGAGTGTTGTCAAATGACGAAACCATTGCTTATATTTATATACCCATTTCTCACCTCCCTCCGTCTGCATACTCTTGCCCTTTCGAGGGACTCGTCGGTTCATCGTCTCTCTCTGCTTAATGTGTCTCGATATGTCACTCTTTTCCACGTTCAAAGGTGCATTGCTTGTGTTTTTTTATCCGGTACATACTTATATTCGATTGGTGCAATATGTTTTTTTTGGATGGAAATATCTTGTTTTATTTTTGGGAATTTGTTTGTCATATACTCGTACTTGCATTCATATACTCACACACACGCTCACTCGTTCTTGTTCATTGACATCTGTTTGCTTTACATTACAAATTTTACTTGACATCGGGTTCTGAAGTCTATTTTTTCTTACTCTCTATCTTGAATCTTGGTGATTTGTGTACAATAGGATAGTTCAGGTATTAAACTACATAAGTACATGACTCCTTGGTGCTTGTCAGTGTGAGTAAGCAATGTGAGCTGGGACTGAAGAGTGCAGATACAGAGTTGACAAAGAGGGATTGGTGAAAGAATACCAGCAGCTTTCAACACCATAGGCTTGTTCTCACATGTTCAAGTCAAGGATATCTGTGTGAAATTTATTGTTCTATTTATACATATGCATCACAATAGACTTCAATTTTCAGTTTATCTAAAGTATACTTTGTATGATAATACAACATAACATGCAAAAACCAGTTGAAATTTCCAGTACTTTGTCATTTCAAAATTGAGGCAAATTGTTATGGTCCTACAGCAGAACTCATCTGAGGCAGTATAAACCTTTATAGAGGTAGACATATAGCTGCATGTGTAAAATGGCATCCATTCATTATCTCTGGCTCATCCATTTGTAGATCAGTTATGTTACCATCTTCCTCCTAACTTTTTCAGTACCTCTCTCATTCTTCCTCACTCCCTCAATAATATACTTGTATTAGACATTCAGTAGCTCATGTTTCAGACCCCTGGTGTTCAAAAATTTTACATTCTTGTGCTCATTTTAGTTTAACTCTTCTTTCTATTTCTCTCATTGCTCATTATCTTCTTCAAAGATTTTGTTTGAAACTTATATTTTTAATTTATATATAAGTTATGTACATTATGTACTAACTAGTCAGTGAATTCTATGTCTTCCACACTCATCTAAACATCATCTAAATCTTCTAATAATTTATTCTAATTTTTAACTATTTTTACTTTTACTCTATATCTTTCTCTTTTTTTTTTTTTTT